>OX463236.1:115171430-115658930 GCA_949820135.1 Sylvilagus floridanus
GGAGACGTTCGTGCCTCCAATAGCGCCTTGGCCAGGGTGCTTTAATTGAATTCCTTGGGCTTTTTGTTTTAATAGGAGCAAATGAGGAAATTGGCCACCCAAGGCAAATTCTCACTGTCCTCCCAGTGAAGGTGTCGGGGAGACCATCCCGTTTACCCCTGCGCCAGGCCTCTGGGGGTTTGGACCTCCGGGAGGCCCCAGCCCCCCCAACCCCCGAACGCGGCCACTGAGAAAGGAAGTGACTGTACAGGATTCCCCCTCCGGACACCTCCTTCTTTCTCTCTCCCTCTTTACTTGTCCTCTGCTCCCTCCTTCAGCCCCTTTCCCGTATTCTTGAAATCCTCCTCCAGAATCCTGCCAGGCTGGGACGGCGCGGTGAAGGTGCGAGGTGCGGGCCCGGCCGACTGCGGTTGTCAGTGCCAGGTGGCGAGCCCCCGGGAGAGCGCGCCCGAGGCCGCCGACTACAGCCCGCTACTTGGGTGGGGGCATGACAATGAAAGGAACTGAGGGTCCCCCGGGCCGGCCCTGCGCCTGCCTGGACCCTTCTTTTGTCTCCACCGTCCCGAGACCGAGGTCCCCTCCGCCCCCAGCACTTTGCCCACTCGGGCGGCGCTTGTCTCGGGCACTGAGACACCCTGCGACTTTAAGAAACCGAGGCCGGGCCAGTTGAGCGAGGGGCGGGGCGGGCGCTGCCCCTGAGCCGAGGGGAGACGGCGGCGCCCGGCACCCGACGCCACCGCCCGCGCGGCCCCCAGGAGCGGCCGGGACTCAGTCGCACTCCTCGGCCACAGCTCCCCACGGTTCTGGGGGCAAAGATTTCCCCTTTGGGGAGTCGAAGACTCCTAGACCACAGTCGGAAGGGGCGGGGCGGGAGCGGAAAGCCCGCCACGTTAGCGCCGTGCGGGCCCAAGTCTGCCCCCAGGGATCACCGAGCGCACTCCGAGCCGGGGCTCTTTGCTTGCCTCGTTCTCTTCTGCCCCTTAGTTGTAATCCTGTCTCTTCCCGGCGCCCCGGCCCAGTCTGTGGACCCATTCTCCTCCTTCCCGGGCTCCACGCCCAACCCTCGGCCCCCAGCTCCTAGAGCGGGGGCGCGACCCGACCCGGGACGCAGCGGGTGGCACCGAGAGTTCTGGGCACCTCCAAACGGGCCCCTGGAGCGTCCCAGGAGCGCGGCCACGCAGCCCGCAAACTCTACGACCCCGTCGGTCTGCGCCTGGCCGGGTAGGGAGAGCGGGAGGCTGGTGCTGCCAGGGGATGTTAGGAGGTCTGTCTGCAGACTGGATCTGGGCTCTCACGCCGAGGCGCCGCGCCGCTGCTCCTCCAAGACCCGCCTGCTCTCTCTGAAACAGAGCGTCTCCCCCGCCCCTCCCAGCCCCAGGCCCCGGGGCGGAATGTAACATCTTGTAATGTGGCAATCACTGCCAAGCCGGTCCCAGGGAGGGAACTCCCGCGGGGGGGGGGGACGGGTGAGGGGCCTCTGCATCCGCTTGCAGTGGTGGGGGGGAGGGGGCGTTTTGCCCAGCAGATGCCTGGTGGGGAGGAAAGGACGACGAGAGAGGGGAGAAGATGCCCCGGGATTGTTTTGAGTGCCCGAACCCTATGAAAAGTCCCCAGTGATCTCCAGCGCCTAGGGAGTGTGCGTGAAGCGACCTCCAGGATAGCTCCCCACCTAACCGCTTGCAGGACTCTGGGCCCCAAGGTCTAATTAAAAGGAACGTGTCTTTATTTTAGGAAAAGATCTGTAGCTTTCTTCTCAAAGGAGTCTCTGACCCTGAAACAGGTTAAAGCCACTGGTGGTCGCTGTTCCCCGGAGGGAAAGGAGCCTGTGTGTGACTTTTGAGCGAGTGCGGGGGGGGGGGACGCCCAGAGTCTGAGAGCTGCGTCCACTTAGTGTCCGTCAGAAGGACTTTTTGGAAGGCAAGGCTCCAGGACGCCGCTGGGGGCTGGCGGGCCCCTAACCGCTGAGGGAACCATCCGGCCCTTCTGCCGCTCGCCCTCCGAGCCTCCCACGACAGAAGTGTTTGTGCACAAAGCTCTCCGCCCCCACTAAACCTGATACTTCCCTAAAGTCGCCCAGCAGCCTCGGAAATCCGTACACAGGACGGATATTCACAATTTTCACCAGTGATCCTGAAAGCAGGCCGAGGGGGAAGCGTCCTAAACGGTCCCATATTGCATGCGGCAGGGCTGATTAGGCCCGGGATCCGTTCCCTCTCTTTTCTGCCCTCCACAACCCAGGAGCCCGCGGGCCTGGCGACGGGAATCGGAGCCTAGCACCGCGCCTGGCCGGGTGCGGCGTGGCAGGCGAAGGCCTCGAGCGCGGGACTGGGGGCCAGGGGCCGTGAAGCGGCGGAGAGGGCCAGGGCGGCCAGGCGGCCCCGCCGAGCCGGCGCTCTGCCCCGGTGCGGAGAGCCCCGCCGGAGGGTGGAGCGGAGAGAGCCGGGCACCTTTCTCTCGTCGGCTTCCCTCCCCCCTGCTTCCCAGCGCTTGTCATATCCTGTCTCCGGCCCGATATTTTACGGGAGCAAATGGAAGGGAATTACAATGAAGATTTATGTGTGTTCCGAGCGCGGCTGGTTTCCCAGTGTAGGGAGCCGAGATCGCGGCTTCCCATTTCCATTTTTCATTCGCGCTTTGGGGGAGCGCAGTGGGGCGCGGGGGGAGCGGGTCTGCGCGGCGGCGGGCTGATCACAGGGCTCCGCGTCTCCGGGCGGGCGGGGAGGCTGTGAGAACGGCTGCCAGCGCGTTGCCCCCGGCGGGGCTGGAGCCGGCCCCCGCCTCCGCGAGCCGCGCTTTGTCTCTCCTCTCGCCCACCCCTCCCCCTCCCCGCCCCCTCGCTTCTGGGACGCGGGCGCGTCTCCGCGATCCCTTCTCTGTGCCCTTCTCCTTGTCTGCGGAAACGCCCCCTTCCCCTGGCCCCTGCAACCCGCCTGCCCTCGGCTTTGCGGGCTCCCCGAGGGAAGGAGCGCCGTGGCCCGGCCCGACCCCGCCGCCGCCGGGTGCCAGGTTCGGTGACTCCGGCGAGTCTGTGGGGCCTCGGCCCACCCCGGAGCTGGGGCCGCCCGCCCTCCTGGCTCCCAGGCTCGGCTCATGCCAAGGCCTGTTGCGTGATTCCAACTTAGGCTGACATTCCCTGCCCCGGGCGCTCCGGCGTAGGCCTCTTAATCATCTTGTCTGCTGCAGATCCTCGACACCAGCCAATTTACTGCCCCGTCTCTCCCCGCTGGTTTCGGGCGGGAGGAGGGGAGTGCGCGCGAGGGAGGGGAGGGCACAAGTGAACACAGGAGGAAGGCTGGCATCCGCTTCTGGCACTCCAGAAAAAAAAAAAAAAACATGGAATTTTGAGATGGGGTGGTGGGAGTAGGGGGACTTGGTGGGGGGGCTGTCAGGCGGCGGTTGCTTAGCGAAGCCCAGAAGAGTGGGTCATCGGGCTGCAGCCCAGGCCTCGCTAGCCCGAGAAAACAATGCAGAGTTGCCAAGGGACACTGGACTGGCGCGACCCCTCGCCTTTTCCATAGTCCCAACGCCCTGGACCTCATTCTGTTGTAAACCAGACTCGGTCCAGCAACCCCCCGCACCAAAACAATCAGAAAACTCAGGTTGATGCAGAGTCCAGAGACACCTCCACCTCGTGCCTCTGGTAGAGGTAAATTGAAGACTTTGGATGGCCTGCATAAGCCTCCCGGAGCTGAGGTGGCCTGCAGTCCGAGAGCCGGTGCCAGCTTCTGTGTCCTGTGGCCAATTTCCTCTCCAGCAGAGGTGGGTCCCTTCTGAGGGAATGGCTGGGCTTCCAGCCTCCAGTGGAGGAAGGTGGGAGAGCTCTTCTGGCTAAAGGATGCTGCTCTCCCACACACACACTCCTTCCTAATCACAGGCGAAAATCAAAACCTCCGTTTCGGGACAGTGATAACACAGTAATGCTAAACAGCTGAACTGTGCTGAGTGCTCACCATGTGCCAAGCACGGAGGTACATCATTGCCCCGTGAAATGCTCACAACTCTGAGCCAGAGCTGGTGTTATTTTATCCTGCGGGTCTACCCAACTGAAACAGAGAGGGTAAGTGAGTTGCCCAAGGTCACACAGTGATGGCAGCCAGAAAGCGCCCAACTGTAGGCCCCAGCACTTGCAGGGGAAAAGGCTTTTCGTTCATGCCTGCGTGGTCTACCTACTAACCAGTGGCCTTTGCAGGCGATGGCACAGAGTGGGGTCACTTCCAAAGCTGGACAGGCAGCTCGGTGGGCCCAAGGTGGGGAAAAAAAAAAAAAAAGCAGAGCTCAGTGGGGGGTGGCCCTTTCTGGCCAGGAGTGTGTGGGGCAGACGCCGTTGCCCATAGCAGTGTGCATTGGTCTCATGTCTGTGTATGCACGAGTGATCCTGTGTCATATGATTGAAGGTGTGCATGGACTTCTGTGTCAGTGTTGTGTGCGTGGGATTCTGGTTGTGTGTGAGGGTGTTCAGTGCAGGTGTGAGTGTTGGAGAGCATGAGTGTGACTTTGAAAGCGCCTGCCCATGTGTGTGTGGGGGGAGGCTGAGTGGTACCACGGAGATGGCTGTGAGAGCATGTGGCAGTGTGTGCCGGTCACCCCGCATTCCAAAGCAGCCAACCTTGCCTCCCCAGGGTGACTCAGAGTTCTTGGCTTAGCCAGCCCTCCTTGGGCCGCAGGGCAAATCGGGGCGGTGGGCGGGTGGTCCCAATGAAGGGGTCTGACCCCAAGCTGCGGCCGGCCGGGGCTCAGGCCCGGACAACAGTTCCCCTCGTGGCGGCTCGGGGGTGCACCGCCTGGCTAGCAAGGCGAGAGCGGGGGCGGCCAAGACCGCCCAGGCGAGGGGCGGTGGCGCCGGCGCCAGAGGGGCCGGCGGGCGGATGCTGCAGCCGCCGGGTGCTGAGTGAGTCAGCACGCCGCGGGCTGGAGAAGCCCGCGCGGGGACTCCAGCGGGGGCGGAGCGGGAGCTCTCCGAAGCGGCCCCACGCGCCGGTCCCTGCCTGGCCGCGCTGGGAGCCTCCGAAAGGCGCACGCGTTGTTCTTGGTTGCCCGGGTGCCCAGCCTGGGCAGCGGCTCGGACTCCGGGAACGTGATCGCCTGAAGCCTGGTACCCAGGAAAACGCGCACACATCCAATGAAAACAATAATTTATTTAAATAATCTCTTCATATTGTAAAATCAACATTAAGAGCATGTTGTTTTCATAATAAATAACCCCAAAATACCTTGCATTTCAAGAACAAAGACTTTAGGATAAGACAAAACAAACCCAAATCAGTAGCTTAATTTAACTGAGTTTTTTTTTTTTCTTCAAAGTGAAAAATAAAACGGAGGGGTTGCTGAGGTCCCTGCTAAACTGCAGTTTCCACAACCGGGGGCTTACAAAAATGTCTGAAAAGATGAGGATCTTCATACAAATAAATCAGTGGGAAAATCTGCACAGACACTTTTATTTACAAACTCTGTGTCGAAGTCCAGGCTAATAATCCTGAATAGGTTTTAAAAAAGATAATTTAAACACATTTTTTGCAGTGTCCACATATTAAAAAATCATTTTTTTCAACATCAAAATGAGGTCATCCGCAAAGGCACCTAAACTTTTAAAAAAATAAAAATAAAAAAACTCCACTGGTGATGGATGAGGAGAGAGCTAAGGGGGCGTCGCGGGAGGGGGGGTGACTAAGAGGGTTGGGGGCTCCGACGGCTGCGGACGGCGGGGCCGCGCGGGTCACAGGGGCACGCTGGGGAGGGCGGGCCCCGGGAGGTCAGCAGCCGAGGCTGGCAGGAGCTGAGCCCGGGGGCGGGCGAGGAGAAAGGAGCCTCAGAGCGCCGGGGAAGCCTCGCGGGTGGGGGAGGCGGCCCTCTCCGCGTCTCAGCTCAGGGCCCCGGGCGAGGAAGGCGCCGGACGGCCTCGCCCGGGCGGGGGTGGGCGGGGGGTGCGGCAAGTTCGAGGCGGGGCTCCAAACGGCCGAGCCCGGGGCTCAGGTCGGAAATGCGGCCGTGGGGGCGGCCTTCGCCGCGCTGCTGCCCCGTTTCCCCGGGAAGAGCCTGGGGG
This sequence comes from Sylvilagus floridanus, assembly GCA_949820135.1. Classification (NCBI taxonomy): domain Eukaryota; kingdom Metazoa; phylum Chordata; class Mammalia; order Lagomorpha; family Leporidae; genus Sylvilagus; species Sylvilagus floridanus. The sequence goes on from OX463236.1 coordinate 115,177,471, forward strand.
GCGCGCAGCAGCCGCGCGCGGGAGTAGGGCCTGGGCGGCCCATCCCTGACTGCAGCCCCGCGCAGAGGTGGCCGGCGGTGGCGGGCCTGGAGCAGGGATCCTCCACTTGCTTGGGGACGGGGACGAACACTGAGGATCACTGGTCTCTGCTCTCTCAGTCTCTGGCACGGTCTCCCTGGGGTTAGAAAATCGCCCCCGCGCTCACCGGGGCGCCCCCGCCGCCGTGATGGTGGTGGTGGTGCGGCTGCGGGGTCTGTGCGGGGTGCAGCAGCGGCGCTGCGGCTTGCAGGTGTGACGCGGAGCCCGAGGCCTGGTGGTACCAAGGGTAGTTGCCCAGGAAAGCCGAGGCCGCGCTGCTGGGGCTGGAGCCCGAACTGCCCGCGCCGCTGCCGCCGCTGCCCGGGCCGCCGCCGCCACCCGCGATGCGCTGCGGCGCGCCGAAGTCCCAGGAGGCCGGCGCGGAGACCGGCGGCGAAGCACACGGGGGCGAAGCGCTGGCCCCAGGGTGTTGCTCCGAGGGGATCTCTCCGCTTTTCCACATCTTCTTGAACTTAGATCGGCGGTTCTGGAACCAGATTTTGACCTGTACAGAAACAAGGACCCGGGCATTACATAAGTGGTTTGGGAACCTGGGCATGGGGCAGGGGAGTGAGCAAAACAACACGGCGCGAGCCCATGGTTAACAGCTGAGCGCTCCGGATGGGTGAGCGGGCGCGTGCGGCAGCCTCGCAGCCACGCGGGTTGCCTGCCCCGCGTGGAGGTGATCTCAAGAAGGGCGATGCCTGTGCAATGTGCGCCGTGGAGCGGCTGCCGCGTGTGGGGTCCGGAGGGCCCGGGGTGAGGGTGGTTCTCCCGCGTAATCAGTAGCGAGCTGCGCCTTCTGTCCACCCCAGTCCTCCGTCCATCCCTCGCGGCAGCCTCCTGGGAATTTTCAGTTTGGGGGCCTAGAAGTTCTGGAAAGCCCTCGAAATCCTGAAACCACACGTGTGCACGCAGGGTCCCAAGGCCGCCTGCGTCCCAGCACCCAGGTTAGCGCCCTCCTGGCCCCCGCGGGGCGCGGGCCGCACCTGAGTCTGCGTGAGGCCCAGAGACGCCGCCAGCTCGGCTCGCTCGGGCAGCGCCAGGTACTGAGTCTTTTGGAAACGCCGCTGCAGGGCCGCCAGCTGGAAACTGGAGTAGATGGTGCGGGGTTTCCGGACTTTCTTTGGCTTCCCGTTCACTATCCGGATCTCAGGCTCGAGGTCCTCCTTTTCTGCAACGAAACGGAATCGTGAGACTCGCGCGACTGTGTGTGTGTGGGGGGGTCCTGGGGCGGGGGGAGGGGTATCCCGCCGGCCTGCAGGGCTCGGCGGAGCCGTGGCCCGAGCCAGGGTTCTTGGAGATGCTGCGCGGGCTCCAGGCACAGCCGCGCTGCCGGGACTGGCGCCGCTACAGGAAGCGGGAGCTGACCGCCCTGGAGAAGGGCAGGTGCCCGGCCCGCGGGAGGGGCTGGAGAGGTAGACAGGTGGCGAGGCAAAGCGGCAGCCAGGAGGCTGGCGCCGCGCGGGGGCGCAGACGGTGACACGCGGCGGTGCGAAAGGCCAGGGTGTCCGATGCCCCTCCCCAGACACGTTTGCCCCACGCATCCCAAGGACGGGACGCCAGCGGCGTACTTACCCGGCTCGTTGTTGGCTGGGGAGGAACCGGTCCCGTAGGGCGCGTAGGAGGTGTAGGCGGCGGTGTAGCCCAGGTCGTAGCTGCCCTTGGCGTTGTAGGGGACGTTGCTGAGGCCGCCGGCGTGGTACTGGTAGGAACCCATGTGCGCGTAGGGCGAGCCCCCCGCGCCGCCGCCGCCACCGCCGCCGCCGCCGCCGCCCGCCGGGTGCTGCTGGTTGGTGTAGTAGCTGCTGTCGGTGGCGGTGGACACTGGGAGGGTGGGCGACTCCTGGGGCTTGTGGAGGCCGCCGCCGCCGCCGCCTGGGCCCGCGCCGCCGCCGCTCGGGGGCTGCTGGTGCTGGTGGTAGGTGCTGGAGGCCGAGATCTGGGTCGAGTGCATATCAGCCACCAGACTGTCAAAGACTCCAGTCATCCTGGCCCGGGACGGGGAAGAGCCGGGGCGGCGGGCGTGCGGGGGCCGCGAGGCGCCTCCTTCGTCTCTCCCGGTCCCCTCCAGCGGCCAATGTAATTACGGGGGTGGCGGGGAGGGGGGAGGCAAACAGGAATCGAGGCGACCGTCTAGCGCCGCCTCCTCCTCCTCCTCCGGGGGAGGCGGTCAGCGCGCGGCGCTCGGGACGGCTCCGGCCCGCCGCATCCTCTCTCGGCCGCTCGCCCAGCGCGCGCTCGGGCGGGGGGCGGGCAGCGCAGGGGGCAGGGCTGGCTGGCGGGGCCGGGTCGCGGCTCCGGGAGGCGGGAGCAGGTGAGCGGCCCCGCGCGGCTTTACGATTGTCTGCCGGGCGGGCTCCCGCAGGGTGGGCATTTAACGCGCGTCACGTGAGCGCGGGCGACGTCACCTAGCAACGGCCAATCAGGTGCGGCGGGCCGCGGCCGGCCGGGGGGCGCGCCGCTGGGCGCCCCGGAGCCGGGCGGGTCTGCCTAGAGGAGTCCCCGGCCCGCTGTTGCCACCTGCACGCGCGGAGGCACTTTTCCAACGTGTTCGTCGAAGCGGTGCCCAGAAACCGGCCGCCCGGCCTTGGACGGCGTCAATGGATTAAGACGACCCGCAGACCTCGTGCGGGGCCACCTGCCTCCCGCCCAGCCCGCGGGGCTATTAGGACAATTAATTACAGCAGAGCCACACGCGTCCCCCTCGTTGCTCCAGAGGAAAGCTATATAAACCCAGGGGTATTATTACTAATACTGCATTTGAAACCACTTTCGCTTGCACGCTGCCGACCTGCAGAGGCTCCGGCTAATTACGCGTGTTGAGTGGGTGGGTGATGGTCGGGGACGCCCTCCATCGAGTGGGCAGGCAGACTCCACTGACCACACGGCCTACAACGTGCATTCTGACCCTATAGCCGACACCTGTACAAAAAAAGGGAATGCCGTAATTCCATATTGATCCATCGAGGTTAATCACGTCTTGGTAAATTTGCAACAAATATAAAAAGTTTTATCTCGTGCACTTTGTTTGACCCTTGTTTTATTTATTGTTTTCAGCTCGGCACCTTAGGACCCTGTTCTGCCCTGCCGTCGTAAATTTTTTTTTTTTTTTAAGTCGGCGGCGGCGATCTCCTCTGCATCTCTAAATCCCGGCGGTTGGGAACTTGGCCAGAGTGTGACGGACACACACCCTGGCTGGACTCCCAAGTCCGAGGCGTCCACGACAGCTCCTGCTCTGTGGCGCCACCTGGTGGGCGGCGTGCGAGGTTGTGGCGGGCTCGGTAGACGGTCTAATCACGCCCAGGCGCCAGCTTCTGAAACCCCCGAAAAGAACAAAATAGTAATTAAAAGCCACAAAATTGTGCTGGTGCGCGCCATCTGAAGCACCCTTTCCTAAAGACATAACATGTCGCCGAAGGAACTTGTTACAACAACTGCCTAATGGAAAACAAGTTGATACTTTGAAAAATATAATCTTCCGTCTTCTTCCCCAGAAAAAGCAAGCGTGTAATTAAAACCCCAGCCTTCACACAGCGGAATAATGAGGCAGGTAGTGCGCCTGCAAGTCGGCCTGGCGGTAGTTCCAGCCTTCCGTTGGGTTCAGGAGGGTCCCGAGACCGGGAAGAGCGAGTTTATTGAAAAGCACTTTGCCTTTAGAACCGGTGCTCTGCCGGGTGCGTGGCGGGCTGCAGCTACAAGGTGAACCGCTTGCCGCTGGGGTCTCGACTTCCAATTCCAACTCCTTCTTTCTGCCAGTACAGCAGTGGCTGTTTTCACCTACTATAGGATAAAAATAAAAACCCGTCCAGCGGCAGTACTCCTGCCTTCCCACCGCGCCCTTGACCCTGCCCTTGAGCACTTTGTCTGTGGTGGCCACTCCGGTGTAGTTAATTCCTTCCCAAACTCCATTAGCAGCCTGACATCCAGGTTAGCTGATCTGGAACATGGTATTTTTTTTCTAGAAGGCAATATGGCTCGAGCCCCCCCCCCCCCCCATCTGGAGAATAAACTCTGTGTGTGTGGTGGGGTGTGGGTGTGTGTGTAAGAGGAAAGAGAGGAGACTCTGGTATAGACCTGAGGTTTTAATTCTGGTAAGTTGAACACAGGTCTGAGTTTGTCCAAACTGGCTGGGTACAACATCACAATATCCAGATGACTTGCTTTCTCTGGCTTAAAGCCAGGGGAACAGTGTGTGTGGGGGGAAAGAACTTGGCTCTTTTGTCACGGTTCAGAGCAGGGAGATGCCCCCTCCTAAGGGGAGGAGGGAAGGACAGAGAAGGAGGGCGGGAGGGAGGGAGGGAGAGAGAGAGAGACGCCTTCTTCCCTCCGCAGGGGCCTGGAGAAGGGGGTGTGGTGGGGGTGAGGGGAGCTTGCCTGTCTGCTTGGGCTCACTCTGTTCCGCCCCCATCTTTGAGCCCTTCCAGGTTTGAATCTTGTGCCCATTGCACAGAGGAATACTGAGGCCCCGAGGACGGAAGCCGCCTCCTTAGAGGTAAAGGCGCTCCGCTGGGGCGCGGCGGCACCGCTCACGGCAGGAGAGTACCCGCGAGCCTCAGGGGAGTGGCGCCGGGCTGCCGCCGCCGACTGCGAACTGGACGGCGCGGCTCTGCACCCTGCCCCTCTGGCGGCCGGCGGCCCAGCGCCTCGTCTCTGCTTGGCGGTGGGGTGGCCCTGTCATCCCCAGGGCAGCGCGGGTTGCACGTGCTACTGCGAGACGGCTGCGCTCCCTCGCCAGGGCCCCGGGCACGCAGGATGCCCTCTCGCAGCCACGTCTTCGTACTCTCCCCGAACTAGGAGCTCCAGGAACTGCGTTTAGGCTTCATTCCGGAACCTGACGTTGGCGGAGGCCGGGTTTTGGCCAGCTCTGCGCGCTCGTCCCGTCGCGGTTGCCGCCTGCGCTCTGGCACTGCTCGAGCGACACGGGGAGCCCGTGAGGCCTCAGACTCCCGGGTCTGTGTCCTTGGCGCTCACACCCCCCTCTACCCTCAGCTCCCCTTCAGAGCCCTGGCAGCGACTCCCGTTGGTCCACTGGCTACCGCCTCGGCCTTAGCCCGGTCCTCCCCTCTCCCGCAAAGGGGCTGCCTCGCCGTTCCGCATCCCGAGCGGCCGCTCGTCGTGCGCCCCTGCGCGGAGCGCTCGGGCGCCTCAGCCGCGCCTCTACCCCGCGCCGAGCGCCCCCGTCCCTCAGAGCTCGCCGTCTGCCGCGAGGGCGTTTAGGGGCGTCCCGGGGCTCGCTGCTCCGGATCTCACTGACGCGCAGAGTCGCCTCCACGTGCTCGGCCCATCAGCCACATTGGGGAAACCTGGGCTTAGACAGACTCGCTGGCCCGGGGGCGCACGCAGCAGTCGGGACTGCGCAGAGGCACGGCTGCCGTCGCACTGCGCCGGGCTTCTGGCCTGGGGAAGGCCACGCGGGACCTGCTTCTCCCGGGATTGGCCGTTCGCGCGCAGTGGCACAGTTGGGAAAGGGCCTGGGCCGCCCTGAGGCTGAGCACGGCCTTCCAGGTCCTCGGGCCTGACTGGAAGGGGGTTTCCCCACCCCGCGGACGAGGAAGCGGCTCGACGGACCGGACCGAGCAGCAGGTATGCCCCCGGCGGTCCCCAACGAGAGTCCCAAACAAACGCGAGCGTCCTGGGCGCGGGCGGGCACCCCTGGGCACCCAGTTCTTTGTCCCCGCTGAGGTTCGACGGGACTGCCCGCGGGCCCCGCACACCGCATGTTCCCGGGCGTAACCTTGGCGCCGCGCCGGGCTGGCGGTGCACCGCGCTGCTAGAGCGTTCGGGTCCAGCTTCCTCATCTGCCTGTCTCACTTCACCCTCTACGAGGTGGCTACAGCGGGGAGCCACAGCCGGGGTCCTCGCACCTGGCGAGGGATACCCCCAGGTTCCCAGGCGTCCGGCCGCTGGCGTCGCAGCGCGCAGGCCGCACAGGCCGGACATGGGCGGTAGAAACGCGTCCTCATTCCATGGCCGGGCTGCGCCATCTCAGAGCCCAGGGCGTGGGGGCGGACGAGCGCGGGTGGAGTAAGTGCCCCCTCGCCGCCCCAGGACAAAAGTTGCAGATGCACAGACCACTGGATGTCCACTCTGCACTTTGAGCAGCCCCACGGTGGCCAAGGCTGGAAACACGGTTTGTTCTCAAATCTGAAAGGTGGCGGCGCCCGTGAGCTCCGGGCCCCCAGCTGCAGGCACCCTCAGTCCGGGGCTGGAGTCGGCTGGGTCCTGGCGCCTCTGGTGCGGCATTGATTGGCTCCCGCGCTCAGGGCAGGGGATGCTGGCGCTCCCAGCGGGCCAGGCTGCGCGCGGGAGCGGCGAAGCAGTGCGGGGCTTGGTCCCGGCGCCTCTCGTCCCGCGTATGTTAGTTCCTGCGGTCATGTGGTAACCGCGGCCGCTGCCACTGGGGCGCGGACGTGAGCTCTGCTAGGGCGTCCATAGCGCTGGGTTGACCGGCTAGCGTCCGTCTGACTTCCAGGTCTCCCATCCTGGTCTGGTCCTTTTCACTTTAGTGTCTCTCCAGGGGATAAGGCAAACGCGGGCGCGAGCGCACACATTCCATCACTGAACTGGGAGAACTTGGAAGGAAACGTCTAGAACCTTCCGCCAGGACTCAGTCTTCCTACTCTCATTTGCCCGCTCTCACCCAGAGAGCAGTGGCACTTCCCGTGCATGCTAGCCTATAGGCTGATGCGGGCGCTCTGGGAGCCAGATTTGCGGCGGGAACCCCTGCTGTTACTTCCTGGCCCTGGGAGAAGGACTTGATTTCCCCTTTCGTTCTTGTTTGCATCTGTAGAAGGTGCCTAATAAAAATACCTGCCTCCTGGGACCACGTGTTGGCTTCTCTGCTAGCCAGCCTCCTCCCTTATGGGCCCCAGGCCCTCTCTTGGCCACTGAGGGGAGGGAGGAACAGATCAGGGGCTGGCCTATGGGAGCTGGCTGTGGGTGGTCCCAGCGCACTGGGGAGAGGTCAGACCTGGAGATGGGGGGTGCAGGGCCTCCCTCAGCACTGAGCCTTGAACCACTCCACCGAGTATGCTGGCATGCTAGGTAGGGTGCTGTGGTGGCAGGCCATTGAGATTTTCCTGTGTGACATACCCAGGCCCCTTCTGTTGGCTTCTGAAAATGGAGAGAGCAGTGCAGGGAGGGAACTTGCACTGGCATTGCGTAGCTCTGCCTGGCTCCCTGCATCCTTTGTAAAGAAAAGAAAATATTATCCATAAGAGTCACAAGGTACGGACGGGCGGTGGCTCAAGTGCTTGGGTCCTTGCCACCCACGAGAGAGACGTGGAGGAAGGTCTGGCCTCTGGCCTTGGCCTGGCCCAGGTTCTCTTCCAATCTGCCTTTGAAATAAGTAAGTGCACGAATGAATAATTTTTTATTAAAAAAACCACAAGGGAATACAAAGGTTTGTCAGAGAAGCAGCACTAGAAACATATTGGTCCATGTGCGCGCACTGTGGTGTGGTGGCTTAAGCCTCTCTCTGTGAGGCCACCATCCCATAGGAGCAGCAGGTGCTTCATGTCCCAGCTGCCCCACTTCTGATCCACCTCCCTGCTAACGAACCTGTGAAAGAAGCAGCAGAAATGCTTGGGCCCCTGCACCCTGTGGGAGACCTGGATGAAGCTCGTGGCTCCTGACTTTGGCCTGGTCCAGCCCTGGCCATTGTGGCTATTTGGGGAGGGAACCAGTGGATAGAAGATCTCTCTCCTCTTTCTGTCCTCTTTCACATTCAAATAAAATTAAATGAATCACAAAAAAAGAAAAAAAAAAAGAAATATATTGGGCAGAAGGCTTTCCAGGGCTCTCTCAGTGTATTTGTAAACATAATTACATGACTGTATGCAAACATATACTCAGGACCTTTGTTTTCTAAACAATGAGATCAAACTGAATACATTTGTGATTTTTTTAGGAATCTTTCCTTTCCATGTCAAGCAACCATCTTCTCTTTAAGGACTATTAAGGAATGCACAGTCATTTTTTGCACTGTAATTTCTTGAACTATTGTTTAATATTTACATACTTACATACCACATCGAAGTGAATACCTTCTAGAGAGCTTTTCCCACATGTCCAGTTCTGTATGTAAGTTTAGAGTGCTAATAACTTAATTGGGGTTCAACATTTTGATACCACAAAGCTTTCCTTTAAAAAATAGCAATTTTTAAAAGGAGTTATTTATTTGAAAGGCAGAATGACAGAAAGGGCAGAGGGTGTCTTCCATTAGCTCATTCATTTTCCAAATGTATACAATGACTTGGGCTGGGCCAGGCCAAATCCAGAAACCTAGGACTCTACCCAGGTTTCCCATTTCGGGGGCAGAGCCATCTGCTGATGCTTTCACAGGTGCATTAGCAGGAAGCTGGATTGGAAGTGGGTTGTCTGGGACTCAGGATGCTGGCATTGCAGGTGGCACCTTAACCCACTGTACCACAATGGCTCCTGGAAGTAGCAGTTTAAACTCTTTGCTCACCAGCAGTGTGTGAGGAGGCCCATTTCTCAAAACACTTACCAAGGCTGAGTATTAAAATAAATCTTTCGTAACTTTTGAAATCTGATAGGCTTAGAATATCGCCACATTTTACTTTGCATAGCTTTTGTATTAGTGGAGTTGAGCATCTTTTTATTTTGGTATTTGATTTTTTTTTTTGACAGGCAGAGGCAGAGTTAGTGTGAGAGAGAGAGACAGAGAGAAAGGTCTTTCTTTTTCTGTTGGTTCACCCAACAAGTGGCTGTCATGGCTGACGCTCTGCGCCAATCCAAAGCCGGGAGCCAGGTGCCTCCTCCTGGTCTCCCACGTGGGTGCAGGGCCTAAGGTCCTGGGCCATCCTTCACTGCCTTCCCAGGCCACAGCAGAGAGCTGGACTGGAAGAGGAGCAACTGGGACAGGACCAGTGCCCCAACCTGGAATAGAACCTGGGGTGCTGGTGCCGTAGGTGAAGAATTAGCCTCGTGAGCCCCGGCCAAGGCATTTGATTTTCATCTGTGAATTGCCTGTTTATGTTTTCGATCCATTTTCTTTTTTAAAGTAGCCTTGAGGGAAATCTTTACGTATTGTGACACTGTAGCTATTAACTTTGTGTTTATAGTCAGCATGTACCCCAGTTCTCTTTTATGTTTGCTTTCCAATTCAGAAAATTTAATTTTGGTGTGGCCAAATGTGTGACTCTATTCTTTTGTGACTTCTGGCTGTCCAGGTCATGGTCACAGGTGCTATCCTTACCCCAAGGTTACAGAAATATTTCTCCATGTTTTCTTCTCCCTGCTACTTATACTTTCTTCTAGTATTTTTGGCAATAAAATGTATGGTGGTCAGAACTCTGGACTCTGGGCTCAAAGCCTAACTTGAACACAGCACTAGCTGTGTGACCCTTGCAAAGTTATTTAACTTCTGTGTGCCTCAACTCAGGGCATAATCACTATAAGACTTTATCATTTGAACTATTGACAAGTGCTGGCGGAATAGACCAACTTCGGCCTCCCTACTCTGTTTCCCTTCCCCAGCCTTCTTGCAGTCAGTTGTGTGCAACCATGTGACTCAATTCTAGGCAGGGGAATGCAAGTAGAAGTCATGTGTGCCACTCCTGGGACAAGACCTTTTTAAAACAGTTACTTCATTTTTATTTATTTGAAAGTCAGAGATTTTGAGATTTTCCATCTGCTAGTTCACCTCCCAATGCCCACAACAGCCAGGGCCAGACCAGACTGAAGCCAAGAGCCCAAGACTTCATCTGGGTCTCCTACATCTTAGCAGGGGCCCAAGCACTTGGGCCATCTTCTGCTGCTTTCCCAGGCCATAGCAGGGAGCTGGATGGGAAGTGGAGCAGCTGGGACTGGAACAGGCAGTCTTGTGTGAGATGCCAGTGGCTTAACCTGGTAGCCCCTGAGACAGGACCTTTGCAAGAGAGTTGAGATTTGCCCCCTCTCCCTCACCTCCTGACTGCAAGAGGCTATCACTGTGCAGCTGACAGGGCCCTAGGGGACTCACCGAGGAAAGTCACACCAAGGGGGTCTTCAACACTTTGACAGGTTACCTGACCAAGAAATAAACTTCTACTATTTTTTTAAAAAGATTATTTATTTATTTATTTGACAGATAGAGTTACAGACAGTGAGAGGGAGAGAGAAAGGTCTTCCTTCCATTGAGTCACTCCCCAAATGGCCGCAACAGCCAGAGCTGTGCTGATCTGAAGCCAGGAGCCAGGTGCTTCTTCTGGGTCTCCCATGCGGGTGCAGGGGCTCAAGCACTTGGGCCATCTTCTACTGCCCTCCTGGGCCACAGCAGAGAGCTGGACTGGAAGAGGAGCAACCGGGACTAGAACCAGCGCCCATATGGGATGCTGGTGCTGCAAGCGGAAGATTAACCTAGTGTGCTGGGGCACCGGCTCCAAACTTCTACTATTTTTAAAGCTTTATTTATGTATTTGAAAGGCAGAATGGCACAGAGATAGACAGAGATCTTCCATCTGCTGGTTCACTCCCCCAGATGGCCACAACAACTAGGTCTGGGCTAGGCTGAAGCCAGGAGCCCACACTGCATTTGGGTCTCGCACATGGGTAGCAGGCATCCAAGCACCTGGGCCATCATCTGTATTAGCAGGAAGCTGGATTGGAAGTGGAGCAGCCTGAACTCCAACTGACACTCTTATATGGAATGTACATGGGTGGTTTAGCTCTCTGAGCTACCACAACCTGTTCCCAAACCTTCTAGTATTTTTTTTTTTAAAGATTCATTCATTAATTTGAAAGTCAGAGAGAAAGAGTTAGAGAGAGAGGTCTTCCATCCACTGGTTCACTCCCCAAATGGCTGCCAGAGCTGGAGCTGTGTCAATCCGAAGCCAGGAGCCAGGAGCCTCCTCCAGGTTTCCCACACGGGTGCAGGGGCCCAAGGACTCAGGCCATCCCCCACGGCTTTCCCAGGCCACAGGAGAAAGTTGGACTGGAAGTGGAGCAGCTGGGACTTGAACTGGCACCCACATGGGAAGCCAGCACCAATGGTGGTAGATCCACCTGCTACATCACAGTGCTGGCCCCAACCCCAAACCTTCTAGTATTTTAAGCTACTGATTTTTTTTTTTTTTAGAAATATAGCAGTTTAGCTACCATAACTAACACAATGACCTTGAAGTGAGGGTGCAATGACTTCAGCAGCAAACCACAAGGAAAAGTCCAGAACATCTGTAATCTGAAAACCAGAGACTAGATGGAGGGCAAGCATAGAAAAACTATTTGACTTGGAGGCATTCAGCCCATGAAAAGAAACAGGTTAACCCAGCTGGCTGTTACCACGAGGAGCCCAAGTCTGAACGTGATCATTAGTGGGGTTTTGGCAGGTCTCAGCCCAAATCACATGCGCTTCCATTGAAAGGTGATGGATTGGAGAGGTTTTGTCACCCTGCCACGTGGGCCCTCCCCTCCCTGTCAGTGTCACTCCTGCCTCGGGCACGTGCTTATTATGTTTAGGAGTTGTCACCCGTGCTAAGCCCACTTCCATCTGCAGGTACCTAGGCTAACGGGGCGAGCCAGGGCAAAGGCAGTACACAGCCGAGTACTGCTAATGAACTAACTGCAGATAGGGAAAAACAAGCTTCCAGAAAACTGGCCATTAAAAGGGCCCAAGTGGCTCGCAGGCGTGGGGAGAATACCAGTGTAGGGACTCGATGTTGTCGTTTTGGGCTACCTAAGACTGTTCTGCTCCCTGGTTTTTCACGGTATGTCTCCTGCCTGTGTTACCATGTGGCTGAGTTCTGAGTTGATGCTGTGTTTGGAACTGTTCGTAAGTCATCACCATACGCTGGGGAAGGCTGAACACTGAGGAGCCATTCCGAGTCTGGGTAAGAGGACAATGACACCCAGGGGTAATTCAGGGTCTTCACCTACATCTACCCCGTTCATAGACTAACAAAGTGCTGCGTAGGGTTGTTTTTTGAAAACAAAGTAAGGGGCGGCTGTTGTGCAGCCTGCTGTACCACCACATCATCTGCTACTTGGGATGTCCGCATCCCACGTTGGAGTGCCGGGGTTCGAGTCCTGCCTCTGCCTTCTGGTGCAGCTTTCTGCGAATGTGCACCCTGGGAGACAGTGAATGAAGGCTCAAGTACTTGGGTGCCTGCCACCCACGTGAGAGACCCAGATGAAGTTCTGGGCTCCTGGCTTTGGCCTGGCCCAGCCCTGCCTGTTGCTCTGTGTTTTAAATAAATAAATGAACTTTTAAAAGAAATAAAGTCATCATAGCATAAATAACTATACCTTCAGAGGAAGGTGACCAGGGGAGGAAGGCACAGCCAGGCTTCACCGTCCTGGCTCCAGGAAGTTTCCCTCTGAGCAGTTCTCACTGGGCCCTGGCTGAGCTCTGTGGAGGGTTCCTTTACAGTTTTGATTCTCTGACCATATGACCTTTTTTTAAAAAAACTTTTTAAAAACATTTATTTATTTATTTGAGTTACAGATAGGGAGAGAGGGAGAGAGGGAGAGAGGGAGAGAGAGAGAGGTCTTCTATCCGCTAGTTCACTCCCCAGATGGCCACAATGGCTGGAGCTGGGCTGACCTGAAGCCAAGAACCTGGAGCTTCTTCCAGGTCTCCCACATGGGTACAGGGGCCCAAGGACTTGAACCATCTTCTGCTGTTTTTCCAGGTACATTATCAGGGAGCTGCTTTGGAAGTGGAGCAGCCTGGACTTGAACTGGTGCCCAAATGGGATTCTGGCACTGGAGGCTTTACCCACTGTGCCACAGTGCCGGCCCCAAAGATTTATTTTTTTAGTTGAAAGGCAGAAATAGAGAGAGGGAGAGACAGAGATCTATCTGCTGGTTCACTCCCCAGATGGCCACACCGATCAGAGCTAGACTGATTCAAACCAGGAGCCAGGAGCTGCTTCTGAGTCTCCCACGTGGGTGCAGGGGCCCAAGGACTTGGGCCACCTTCAGCTGCTTTCCCAGGCCATTAGCAGGGAGCTGGCTGGGAAGTGGAGCAGCTGGGACTTGAACCAGCACTCATATGGAATGCCAGCATTGTAGGCAGCAGCTTAACCTGCTGTACCACAACATCAGCCCCAAGATACAGAACATTTCTATCATCACAGAGACCCCGCATGTTACCATATCCATCCACCTCCCACCTTTACCTCTTCTTAAACCTGAAAACCACTAATCTAGTTTTGATTCCTACGCTTTATCATTTAATTAGTATGTTACATGGAATCATGTGGCCTTAAAACTTTTGGAGGGTTGGCGGTGGGCATTGCAGTTGAATTGCTACTTGGGATGCCCACATTCCACATCAAAGTACCTGGTTGGTGTCCTAGCTGCTCTGCTGCTGCTGCTTTAAGTTATCTTTCATGTCAGAGGTGCAGAATTGCTGTTTTCTTTTTTTTTTTTTAAGATTTATTTATTTATTTGAAAGTCAGAGTTACACAGGGAGAAGAGAGGGAGGGAGGGAGGGAGGGAGAAAGAGAGAGAGAGAGAGAGAGGTCTTCCATCCACTAGTTCACTCCCCAATTGGCCTCAATGGCCAGAGCTGTGCCGATCCGGAGCCAGGAGCCAGGAGCTTCCTCTGTGTCTTCCCACATGGGTGCAGGGGCCCAAGGACTTGGGCCATCTTCTGCTGCTTTCCCAGGTCATAGCAGAGAGCTGGATCGGAAGTGGAGCAGTCGGAACTCAAACTAGTGCCCATATGGGATACTGACATTGCGGGCAGTGGTTTTGCCTGCTACGCCACAGCGCCGGCCCCTGCTCTGCTTCTGATACAACTGCCTGTTAATGTGGATCCTGAGAGGTAGCAGGTAATGGCTCAAGTGTTTGGGCCCTGCCACCCATGTTGGAGACCTGGATTAAACTTCATGTTCTTGGTTTCTGCCTGGCCCAGCCCTGGCTGTTGCAGGTATTTGGGGAATAAGCCAGCAGATGGAACAACTCTTTCTGTCTGACTTTCAAATAAAATGAAAATAAATAAAAATTCAAAAAAACCTTAGAAATTGGCTTTTTAAAAAAAGATTTATTTATTTCAAAAGGCAGAGTTAGAGAGAAAGAGAGATCTTCCATCCACTGGTCCACTACCCAAGTGGCCACAAGGCTGGGGCTGGGCCAGGCTGAAGTTAGGAGCTTGGAACTTCATCTGACTCTCCCATATGGGTGCAAGGGACCAAGTACTTGCATCATCTTCCAATGCTTATCCAGGTGCATTAGCAGGAAGCTGAACTGGAAGTGGAGTAGCCAGGACTTGAACTGGTGCTCCTATGGTATGCCGGCATTGCAGTGTGTACTTTGCTATGGCACAACACCATTCCCTGGAATTGTCTTTTTTTCACTTAACATAATTCTGGAGATTCATCCAGATTGTTGTATGTATCAATAGTTTACTTTTATTTTTAAATATTTATTTAAAAGGTAGAGTTACAGAGAGGGAGAGGCAGAGAGAGAGAGAGAGAGAGAGAGAGGTCTTCCATCTGTTGGTTCACTCCCCAATTGGCCTCAACTGCTGGAGCTGGGTTGATCTGAAGCCAGGAGCCAGGAGCTTCTTCCGGGTCTCTGACGCAGGTACAGGGGTTTATTTGAAAGAGTTACAAAGAAGAGGCAAAGGTAGAGACAGAGACTTCTTCCATCTGCTGGTTCACTCCCCAAATGGCCGCAACAGCCTGGGCTGGCCCAGGCCCAGGCCCAGGCCCAGGCCGAAGCCAGGAGCCAGGAGCTTCTTCCAGGTCTCTCACATGGGTACAGGGGCCCAAAGTACTTGGGCCATCTTTAACTGATTTCCTAGGTGCATTAGCAGGGAGCTGGATTAGAAGTGGAATAGCCTGGACTTGAACCAGTGCCCAAATGGGATGCCGGCATTCGTCCCGGCCTTATTCTTACTCTCAAGTCTGTGGTTCTGCTGATCTGGATGGCCTAGCTTGTCTTCCCTAAGCTCACTCCTGTGTCTGCTGCGGGCTGATGCGGTTGGAAGCTGGCTTGCCCGGAATGATCTCTCTGCTATGGCTGGCAATTGGCTTACCTTCTCATCTGAAGTGACCAGGGTGACTGGGAGACAGGTCTCTTATCATCTAGCAGGCCATGTGTGCTGTCGACGTGGGAGGGGCAGGGATCTGAGCAAGAGGAGAAATACATGATGCCCTTGGAGCTCTAAGCTTGGAGCTTGCATATGGTCACTCCCTTGGGATTCTGTTGTCCTAAAGAAGTCCCAAGGGCAGCTCAGATTCCAAAAGAGAGATGAACTTATTGTGAGAGACATATCCTGATTTTCCCATGATTTTCCTAGTTTTGGTTCCCCAGGCCCTATGTGCCTGGAGGCCCCTCCGTGCTGGGCAAACCAGAATGATTGGTCACCCTAAGTAGACCTCGCCTCTTGGTTGGAAGAGCAGCAAAGTCATATTGCAAAGAGCATCATTATGGGGAGGGACAAAGAAATGAGACATTGGGGCCGAGGTTTTGGCACAGTGGGTTAAACTGCTACTGCCTGTGAAACTGGCATCCCATATGGGTGTCAGTTCAAGTCCTGGCTGCTCTATTTCTGATCCAGCTCCCTGCTGATGGCTTGGGAAAAGATTCAGAAGATGGGCCAAGTATATGGGCCCCTTCAACCCACGTGGGAGATCAGGATAGAGTTCCTGGCTCCTGCTTTGACTTGACCTTGCCCTGGCTGTTGTGGGCATTTGGGAGAGTGAACCAATGGGTAAACAATTTCTCTTTCTCTCTCTTTCATTGTGCCTTTTAAATATATATACAGATATTTGAAATTTAAATATATATATATATACACACACACACACACACACATATATATATATGTGAAAAACTACTGAAAGCTGATATATTGTCATTTGGGGAGTGAACCGGTGGGTGGAAGGTCTCTCTCTCCCTTTCTCTCTGCCACTCTGCCTTTCAAATAAATAATTAATTTTTTTAAAAAGATTTATTTATTCATTTGAAAGGCAGAGTGACAGAGATGCAGAGGCAGAGAGAGAGAGAGAGAGATATTCCATCTGCTTGTTCACTCCCCAGATGGCTGCAATGGCTGGAGCTGAGCTGATCTGAAGCCAGGAACTTCTTCTGAGTTTCCCATGTGGGCGTAGGGGCCCAAGGATTTGGGCTACCCTCTACTGCCTTCCAAGGCCATAGCAGAGAGCTGAATCAGAAGTGGAGCAGCTGGGACTTGAATAGGTGCCCATATGGGATGCTGGCACTGCAAGTGGTGGCTTTAACCACTATAAATAGTGCCAGCCCCAATAAATTTTTTTTAAAGGAGCTGGGACTTTAATGTAGGCATTTAGATGTAGGATGTGGGCTTCCTAAGTAGTATCCTTTTTTTTTTTTTAAGATTTATTTATTTATTTGAAAGTCAGAGTTACAGAGAGAGGGAGAGACTTCCATCTGCTGGTTCAGTCCCCAGGTGGCTGCGATGGCCAGGGCTGATCTAGGCCAAAGCCAGGAGCAAGAAGTTGCATCCAGATCTTCCATGTGGGTGGCAGGGGCCCAAGCATTTCCATTCCCTTCCCAGGCTCATTAGCAGGGCGCTGGATCAGAAGTGGAGTAGCCAGGACTCGAACTGACACCCATATGCGATGCCAGTTTTACAGGCAGTGGCTTTACCTGCCACACCACATTGCTGGCCCCCTAAATGGCATCTTAACCTGTGTGTCAAATTCCTGTTTTATGCATATAAACATTTATGACTTGTTCTGTTTTAAGCATGTAAACACTTATGATTTATCTTCCTAATGAATTAAATTTTTATCATTGTGCAATAGCCAGGACCGGGTCAGGCTGAAGCTGGGAGCCTGGAATTCAGTCTGAGTCTCCCAGGAAGGTGGCAGGGACCCAAGTACTTGAGTCATCCACTGCTGCCTCCTAGGTGTTAGTAGCAGGAAGCTGGATCAGACTGGAGGAAGCTTAGCTCAAACCAGCCCTCTGATATGGGATGCGGGTTTCCCAAGAGGCAGCTGAACCCACTGTGCCACAGTGCCCACTGCTACAGGGTATATATATATTTTACATCTTTTTCTTTTGACCTATTTGTCTTTTTTTATTTTTTATTTTTTGACAGGCAGAGTGGACAGTGAGAGAGAGAGACAGAGAGAAAGGTCTTCCTTTTGCTGTTGGTTGACCCTCCAATGGCTGCCACGGCCGGCGCACTGCGCTGATCCGATAGCAGGAGCCAGGTGCTTATCCTGGTCTCCCATGGGGTGCACTTTTTATTCAAAATGCCCTATCAGTGCAGTTTGGGTCAAAAGACAGAAACTATATAGTCATTTGAGCAGCGAGGGCTTAATATAAAGAGTTACTAATAAAACTGAGCATTGAAGTAATGAGAGATTGACCAGTAAAAGTAAATTCTAGATAACATAGAAACGGCAGATACAAGGAGCAGCTAAGGCTGAGACAAGGTGTCCAAAGGAGAGTCCCCTCCTTGCCATCTCCTGCCCCCTGTTGCCAAGCTGAGCGCTGGACCTTGGATCATGGCTCCTTGAATGGCAGAAAAGTCCCTGTGGTTCCCTGTTAGCAGAACTGGTTGGAAACCCACTCTATAGAACTTGCCTTCCAGTGTGCAGGAGTTGGGGGGGTTGTCTCTCTAGAAGAACTTCCTGTTATGTAACCGCCCAAGGGGATCTGAGACCAGGAGAAAAGCTGGTGGCTTCCGGCTGCCTCTGTGCACTGTGCACTGCAGAAGGAGGCACCGGAGAAACCAACAGTGTTTGTGGGCGTCTGCTGAGAGAGCACTCCAAAGCCAGGAAGCAAAGTCAACCCTCCCTCCTCGCCTCCCTCCCTCCCTGCCTCCTCCCTCCCCTGCAGAGATCTTAACATCTGCTGGTTCACTACTAAAATGGCCTCAGACCAGGCCGAAGCCAGGAGCCAGGAGCTTCTTCCAGGTCTCCCACGCAGGTGCAGGGGCCCAAGGACCTGGGCCATCTTCTGCTGCTTTCCCAGGCCACAGCAGAGAGCGGGATCAGAAGTGGAGCAGTGGAACGTGAACCAGCGCCCATATGGAATGCCGGTACCGCAGGCAACAGCTTCACCTGCTGTGCCACAGCACCGGCCCTGAAAATCTTGTTTTCTTATTTGAGCCTGACAATCTCTGCCTTTTAATTGGAGTATTTGGCCCAATTATATTTGATACACATCACTGACAGATTTGGATTTATGTCTTTCATTTGCTGTTTGTTCTGTTGGTTTGGGTTTGCCCTTTGTCCCTCCTTTACTGTTTTCTTTTGAATCAGTTGATTATTTTTTAGAATTCTATTTTGTTTTCTATATCAGCTTTACCTGCTGCACCACAATGCTGGTACCCAACCATTTCATTAGAGTACCTAGAAGATTTCCTGTCTGGTCTATTTAGAAAAGTTTGCTGGGCAGGCATTATGGCACAGTAGGCTAAGTTGCTGCCTGCCACACTGGCATCCCATATTGGAGTGCTAGTTCCAGTCCCAGCGGCTCTGCTTCCACTCCAGGTCCCTCCTGATGTGCCTGGGAAGAGTGAGAGAAGACGGCCCATGTGCTTTGGTGCCTGCGCTTATATGGAAGACCTGGATGGAGTTCCAGGCTCCTGGCTTTGGTCTGGCCCAGGCCTAGTCATTGCAGCCATTTGAGAAGTGAACCAGTGGAAGGAACATATCTGCCTCTTTCTTCCTACCTCTTTCTATCACTCTGCATGTCTAATAAATTAATAAAGTTTGCTGACTTCCTGCTTTATGTTATAGTTCTATGTATTACATAAAAGCATGCTATAAATACCATGATACCTTGCTATAATTTACTTTTTTTAGTTTTTTTTTTAAAGCTTTTATTTAATGGATGCATTTTTCATAGGTACAGCTTTAGGAATACAGTGGTTCTTTCACCCATACCCACCCTCTCACTCCGACTCCTGTCCTACCTCCAACTCCTTCTCCCATCCCCTTCTTTATTATGGTTCATTTTATAATTTACTTTAAATAGTTGTGTATAGTTAAATAAGGTAAGAAAGATACTCCTTTGTGTTTATCCACATACTTACTATTTCTGGTAGTCTATTTCTCTATGAAGATCTGAGTTTCTACCTGGTGTTGTTTACCTTCAGCCTGAATTTCTTCCTTTAGCTTTTCATGTAGTGCATGTCTGCTGTGATGCATTGTTTTAATTCCCTTTTATCTGAAAATGACTGTATTTTCTTTCATTATTTTCATTTTTTTATTTGAAAGGCAGAGAGACAAAGACAGAGAGAGAATCTTCCATCCACTGGTTCACTCCACAAATTCTTGTAACAGCCAGGGCTGGAACAGGCCGAGCCGGGAGCCTGGAACTCTATGCAGGTCTCCCTCGTGGGTGGCAGGAACCCAGGGACTTTGGCCATCACTTGCTGCCTCCCAGGGTGAGCTTTAGCAGGAAGCCAGATTCGGAAGTGGAGCCAGGTCTTGAAAGCAGGCACTGGGACGCAGGGTGTGAGCTTCCTAAGTGGCACCTGAACTACTGTGCCGGACTCCCGCTCTTGCTTTCATTCTTGAAGGATATTCTCACTCAGTGTAGAACTTTTTTTTTTTAAAGATTTTATTTTTATTTATTTGAAAGAGAGTTACAGAGAGAGGTAGAGATAGAGAGAGAGGTCTTCCATCTGCTCATTCACTCCACAGATGACTGCAATGGCCAGAGCTGCACGGATCTGAAGCCAGGAGCCAGGAGCTTCTTCCGGATCTCCCACGTGGGTGCAGGGGCCCAAGGACTTGGGCCATCTTCTACCGTTCTCCCAGGCCACAGCAGAGAGCTGGATCAGAAGAGGAGCAGCCAGGACTTGAACTGGCACCCATATGGGATGCTGGTGCTTCAAGCCAGGGCTTTAACCCACTGCGCCACAGCGCTGGCCCCAACTCAGTGTAAAACTTGGAGTTGACAGTTTTTTAAACTCTTAAAGATATTCAGCACCATCTTCTGGTTTCTATTGTTTCAGATGAGAAACTGACCATTAACGCTATCATTGTTGCCACTAAATAAAAATTCATATATGTGAAAAACAAGGGGCGGCGTTTGGTGCAGCAGTGGAAGATGCTGCATGCCATGTCAGAGTGACTGGTTGAGTCCTGCCTACTCCACCTCTCATTCCAATTTTGTCACTCTGCTTTTCACATAAATAAAATACATCTTTAAATGAAAAAAGATATGATGCCCGGAGAGGCAGGAAAGTCAATTCCATTAAGCATGGCTTGGCTGGGCCCCGTTCTGTCTGCTGTGTGGACTCGGAGAGATTGCACCAGTTCTCTGGGCTTTGACGCTCTGCCCTGTAGAAGGAAGTTCTAGGATTCTTCGCTGTCAGGGTTGTGAGGTGTCTGGGCCGACACGTGGTGAGCCGGTACTGCTGGTCTCTGGATTCTGTGCCTTTGTCACACTCTGTCCTTTTCCCAACGTAGAGCAATGATGAAGGGGGTGTTGGGGAGACCATGGCCCTTTTGCAGCCAGGCTTAGGGCGAGGACCTTGATGGCTGAGAGGCGGGGAGCCAGCTTGGAGAAGGCAGGGCCAGCTCCTGGGGTTGGCGGACAAGGACAGGAGAGGCCCGGGCTGAGCTTCTGGGCTGAGCTGCCAAGGGTCTCTGTAAGTCTTCCCTGTGCCTGTGAGCTTCAGGGTCTGCTCTCAACGAGGTTAAAGAGTGTTTTCAGGAGCGTGCATTTGGCACAGTGGTGAAGATACCGCTTAGGACAGCTGTGTCTCAGGTCAGAGTGCCTGGGGCTGAGTCCCGGTCTAGCTTCCAATTCCAGCTCCCTACCAATGCTCGCTCTGGGAAGCAGCCGGTGATGGCTCAAGTAGTTAGGTCTCTGCCTCCCATGTTGCAGACCTGGATTGAATTCCTGGCTTTCAGCTCCTTCCTGGCCCATCCCTGCTATTGTGGGTATCTGGGACATGAACCAGCAGAGAGAAGATCTTTGTCTGTCTGTCTGTCTCTCTGTGTGTCTCTGCCTTTCAAATAAATAAAAATAAATAAATTTTAAAATTTTTAAAAAGCATGCTTCCCAAACGCAGAGACTCCATTTCCTTACTGGGATATTTTCAGGATTATGTTTTGAAGGCCATCAGTAGTTCAAAGTGGAAAGTGCAGAAGGTGGGCAAAGAATCTGATTACTTAATTGTTGTGTTTACATAGCATTTGTTTGAGAGTAGTAAGAATCTAAATTCCAAATGTGGCTACAAAATCAGCCTCCACTTAAACTGGTAAGTGCATTTTAATGAGGCTTAATTTTATAGCATTCATTTGCATTTTGAAATTTGCCTGTACCCACTTTTAGAGTAGCATCTCCAGAGCCTGGTGTTCTAGTGTTCTGAGGACGTGGCAATTCTTCTGAATTGCTTTTTGTGGCCTGGAAACATTAGCTTAATTGGTATGAGGCCTAGCAACATGAAGGATACCTCAATTAAACATTAAAGGACATTAGGTATAATACAATGCTTATCATATCCTTTTTAGAACACACTTGGGATACTCTGAAAGCCAAATGTCATCACTGTGGGGAAATACGCTTATTCAACAGCTCCTCTGTATTTGAATCAGTGGTTGTGAGTCACCAGATACATGGCTTCTGTTCCCTGCTGATGCTTCATGCACCAGTCAAGTTGTATTAAGATACTCATTGGGGCCCATGCTGTGGTGTAGTGGGTAAAGCCACCGCCTGCAGTGCCAGCATCCTGCATGGGTGTCAGTTCGAGTCTCTGCTGCCCCACTTCTGATCCAGCTTTCTGCTATGGCCTGGGAAAGCAGTAGAGGATGGCTCAAGTCCTTGGGCCCCTGCACCTGCGTGGGAGACCCAGAAGAAGTTCCTGGCTCCTGGCTTTGGCTTGGTCCAGCTCAGGCCTTGGTGGCCGTTTGGGGAATGACCCAGTGGTTGGGAGAACTCCCTTTCTGCTTCTGTTTCTGCCTCTCTGTAACTCTGCCTTTCAAATAAATAAATAAATTTCTAAAAAACCCAGTAAGACACTCATAAGTTTAACAATTTCAGAAGGATTTCCATGATCATAAAATTGAAAGTAATTGGTTTATTTCAAACCTTTATTAGTTGTACAGGATAACACAAGGATATAGCATAAATGTAATGCATGATGGAAAATTGTAAAATAGTTATAATAAGCCATGAAAGCACTGCCAGGTTAAGAAACAGGACACTGCTGTCTCCCCACAGTCTCCCACCACATGTCCTGTCCTGGTCCCTTCCTTCCCAGTGCCCCCTCCTTCCCAAGGTAACCACTATTATGATTTTACCATAATCATTTCCTTGCTCTTCTTTTTAAAGATTTATTTATATATTTTAAAGGGAGAGTGAGCAAGAGAGAGACCTTCCATCCATCAGTTGATTTACTGCCCAAGTGCCCACAACAGCTGGTCTGAGCCAGGCCAAAGCCAGGATCTGGAAACTCTGTCTGGTCTCCCACTTGGATATCAGGGACCCAGTTACCTGAACCATCACCCACTGCTTCCCAGGGTCTGTGTCAACAGGAAGCTCGAATCTGGAGTGGAGCTGGGATTCAAACCTAGGTACTCTCATATGGGATGCACCCACTAGCAAGCTATTGCATTGGAAGACTGGAACTGAAATTCCAGTTTAACCTGGTAAGGCACAGCTCCTGCCCCCAGGATGGCTTTTTTTGGTATGTGCTTTCCATGGAGCTGTAATATTCTGGGGTATGAGTTTTGCTCTGTGTGTGTTGTTCTCTGCCATCTAATGTTGCGGTTACAAGAAAGGGCCCCATTTAAGTTTCCTGCCTGGGGCTGGTGCTGTGGTGCAGCGGGTTAAGCTGCTACCAGAGACACCCACATTCCGTATCAGCGCAGCAGTTGGAGTTCTGGCTGCTCTGCTTCCCACCAGCTCCCTGCTAATGTGCCTGGGAAGGCAGTGGAAGATGGGCCACCCTTAGTGGGGACCTGGATGGAGTTCCTGGCTTCTGCCTGGTCCAGCCCTGGCTATGTGGCTATTTGGTGAATGAACCAGTGGATGGATAATCTCTCAGTCTTGCCCTCTCACTCTGACACCCTGTCTTTCAATGCCTAGTAATTAAGTCTTTTTGAAGAAAAGAGGCTTCTAGATAAACTGGAAGACGATGCTAAATTGGTAGAAACTATGGGAAAGCAAAAAGTGGAAAGAATGAGGACTGTGAAAACAAGACAAGCAAGCACAGACACAGAAAAACCACATTCTTGGTCATCTCCTGCAGTGGGAATAAATTTGATTTCTCCCTTAGCAAGCCCAGCTGATGGAGCAAAGAGCAAACCAAGGAAAGCTGCGGAAGCAGCAGCAGACGCTCTTGGAAAGAGCAGAAACTGTCTCCCTTTCCAAAACAAGCTTTATGTGAAAAATGCTATAATTTTTCTTTCAAGTTTTAATATAGACCTGTTTGTAAAGATATCATAATTGTGTGGATTACTAAAAAAGCATGTAATTTTGGAAAAAATAATTTTTATATAAATTATTATAAATTTTATAAACAGAATAAGTAAAATTACTCCATATGGAGATTGGTTCTTTCAGTGCAGGCAGTTTTTATTTTAAGATTTTATACACTTAGGCCGGCGCCGTGGCTCAACAGGCTAATCCTCCGCCTTGCGGCGCCGGCACACCGGGTTCTAGTCCCGGTCGGGGCGCCGGATTCTGTCCCGGTTGCCCCTCTTCCAGGCCAGCCCTCTGCTGTAGCCCAGGAGTGCAGTGGAGGATGGCCCAAGTGCTTGGGCCCTGCACCCCATGGGAGACCAGGATAAGCACCTAGCACCTGCCATGGGATGAGCGCGGTGCGCCGGCTGCAGCGCGCTGTCCGCGGCAGCCGTTGGAGGGTGAACCAACGGCAAAGGAAGACCTTTCTCTCTCTCTCTCTCTCTCTCTCTCTCTCTCACTGTCCACTCTGCCTGTCAAAAAAAAATAAAAAAATAAAAAAATAAAAAAAATTTTATACACTTATATACTATGTAAATATGGCTGTTATTGGAATGTTGAATAAGATGTCTACTTTATACACACACACACACACACATACACACACACAAGGTGGGACTTGGGGTACCCACATCCCAAATCAGAGGGCCTGGGTTTGAGTCCTTTTTCCACTTCTGGTCCAGCTTATTGCCAGTGTGCAACCAGGGAGGCAGTGGTGATGGCTCAGACACTTGGATCCCTGCCACCCATGTATGCCACCCGTGTATGCCACCCATGTATGCCAGTTCTGATTTACATTCTGTTTCAACTTTTAGCTTCTCTTAGGTCCCTAGTGGCTTGTCTTGAAACTTTCTTATTCTAGAAGCTTGGTCTTCCCCCTAGCTTTCAGCCTCTCAATCTCTGTTCTATAAAGTTTGAGATGGCTGCAGGCGCTACTTGGAACTCCACGTCCCTGGGTTCCAGTCTTAGCTGTGCTTCTGATCCCAGCTTCTTGCTGGTGTGCACCCTGGGAGGCGGCAGGTGATGGTTCAAGTACTTGCGTCCTCACCATCCATGTGGGAGACCCGGGTTGAGTTCCAGGATCCTGACTTTGGCCTCCCCAACATCCCTCCAACTTGTTGCAGGCATTTGGGGAGTGAACCAGAGGATGGGAGATCTCTATATTTCTGCTTTTCAAATAAGTGAAAGGGAATTTTAAGAAATAGAGCTGTAGCAGGTGCTCTTCTGTGACCCATCAGTCCTCAGAACTAGCTGAAGTCCTCGTCCTGGCTTACTTTACAGACTTCATCAAGTTTAAAGCCATCTACACCTGTTTCCTATGGCAGAGGCTTTCCTACCTCCAGCAGCGTTTGAGGGTGGTTAGAGGAGGATGTGATGTGTTTTTACCAGGGCATGCTCTGCTGAGTTAAGTCACCACAGCAGCTGCATGGGAGACCCAGAAGAAGCTCCTTGCTCCTGGCTTCGGATTGGTGCAGCTCCGGCTGTTGCAGCTATCTGGGGAGTGGATGAGCAGATGGAAGACCTCTCTCTCTCTCTCTCTCTCTCTCTCCCTCTCTCTCCCTCTCTCTCCCTCCCTCTCCCTCTCTCTCCCTCTCTCTCCCCCTTCCTCCCTCCCCCCCAACTCTGTCTTTGAAATAAATAAAATAAATCTTTAATACAAAACAAAACAAAAAAATAGATTGTGCCTAGGGCGAGCGACACAGCGGTTAAGCTATTGCTTGGGACACCAGCATCCCGTGTCAGGAGTGCCTGTATTTGTCCTGCTCTGCTCTCCACTCCAGGGTCCTGCTAATGTGCACCCTGGGAGGCAGCAGGTGGCACAAGTGGTTCAGTTCTTGCCACTCACGTGGGAGACCTGGATTGAATTCTTAGCTCCTGGCTTCCTTCCAGTCTAGCCATTTGGGGGCATTTGGGGGAATGAACCAGCAGATGAGAGATCTCTTCGCCTGTTTTTCTCTCAGTCTGTCAACCTTTCAAATAAATGAAATCAAAACAGAGAGATTGTGCTATAGCTGTTCTCGAGGACACTGCACAACGACGTAAAGGAATAAACTGCACCTGCATGTGCAATGTGGAGACCTGTCCAACGTTTTTGGCTGGGTGAAAGCGTCTGCAGGCCCGGGGGCCTCAGGGCTGTCCCTATGCCTGGCACCTGGCCCGGGATGACTTAGAGCAGGGAAAGTATTGGCTTGGTGTGTGAGAGAGAGATGAGGATAGGGTTGGGGCTAGAGATTTAGGATTGGTTACCTTGCCTGTAAAACATGGGCTTGCAGGCAAGTTGTCATGTTTAGGCAGTAGTTAGCCTCTAGGAGGGGCGGCCTCTCCCCAAATGCCAGAGTTTGGAGAATACAGACAATAAGCAAGGGTAGGTAATATAACTGGCCTGGAATGAGTGGATGCCAGATAGACAAATACAGAGCCTAAGACTCTGACGCAGAGCACTGTAAAAGAAGCCACTTAATTGTGTTTATGTATTTATTTGTTTGATGATTTTTAATCCTCAAAAATAGATATTTAGAATTTTGAATTAGCTTATTTTTAAAATTTTTTAAAAAGATATATTTATCTATTTGAAAGTCAGAGTTACAGAGAAGGAGAGGCAAAGAGAGAGAGAGAGAGAGAGGGCGATCTTCCATATGCTGGTTCACTCCCCAAATGGCCACAATGGTCAGGGCTGGGCCAGGCCAAAGCCAGGATCCAGGAGTTTCATCTGGGTCTTCCACGTGGTGCAGGAGTCCATGCACTTGGACCATCCTTCACTGCTTTTACAGGCGCAATAGCAAGGACTTGGATTGGAAGTGGAACAGCCAGGACTCAAAACAGCACCCATATGTGATGCCAGAATTGCAGGCAGTGGCTTTAGCCACTACACCACAGTGCAGGCCCCTCAATTAGCTTAAAAAGCACCAATAAAATGCATAGACACAGTAAAATTTCAAACTATAAAAATTTACAAGATAAAATTTATTCTAAAATTTTTCAGTTATTACTAGTCCCATTTCTCAGTCAGCAGCGATTGACATCTTCCAAGGGTTTCCTTCACACACATATCAGCCTTGCCATGTTTTCACAATGGTCCGGAAAGCCTGGTCTCCCCGGCTGGGCCCTCTGCCTCAGGACCTTTGCTTGTAGTGTTTCTCCGGCTTCCTCTCTGGATAGCAGCACCCTCAGTTCTTTAGAGTCACCCAGATGGGGCAGTGCCCTCCTAACCCTCACTTCCCACCCTTTTCCCTGCCGCCTTTTATCCCCAGCACTGTGTGCATAGCATTTACAGCTTTGACTTAGTTCTTTCTTTGGTCGTCTGGCTCCTTGACAAACACCAGGGGTTTTCGTGCCGGTGCCTGAGATGAAGAAGATGCTTGGAAAATCCATCTTGAATGTGTGAATGACTGTGGAGCATGGCATGTGGCACGTGTTGATTATCTTTTGCTTTGGCACAATGTGGTATCCTTTTTGTAATAAGAGAGATTGTGGTATATATCCATGGGATCTTTGAAAAGTTTATGGGAGAGACATATGATGAAAAACCTGTGGGTTTCAAACATTTTTTGTAGCAAAATAAACACACACATTATTTTGAGAGGCACAGAAAGAGAGAGACAGAGAGACAGAGGTGAGGGGAGGGGAGAGGAGGGGAGGAGAGGGGAGGGGTTTTTCTCCAAATGCCTGCTATGAGGCTGAAGCTTGGAACTGGGAATTTAATTTCTACATAGATGGCAGGAACCCAACTACTTGAGTCATCAGCCACTGCCTCCCACAGTCTGCATTAGCAGAAAGCTGGAGACAGGAGTTGGAGGTGGGCATTGAACCCAGGCACTCTGACGTGGGAGGCAGGTGACCCGACCACTAGGTCAAATGCCCACTCCTAAGCTTATCTTTTCCTTGACCTTTCGAAAGTCCCTTCATACGATCTCCAGCTTGCTTTTCTCCTCTAACAAGGAATATTGGGAGTTTACCCACCTTAGTGCACGTGGCTGCAGTTCCTTGTTCTAGGTAGCTGCGCAGTATTCCAGAGGATAGCTGAACTGCAGTCTGTTTAACCACTTCCTGACGATCCTCAGGGTATTGAGAAGTTCACAGTTTCCTTGACAACAGTACCAACCACAGACCGAGCGCAAGAAGGCAGTCCGGATCTAAGATGCAGAACCTGCTCCCTAACTTACCAGGGACTTTGGTTATTTTCTCACTTGGTCATGCTGTAATTCACATTTTCCTCTGAATTTGACCACTCAGTTGGAAAGAAGTTGCTGCCACACAAGGCATGGGCAGAGATGGGTGCTGGGGCCGTCCCATGTCCTTAGGCTCATTCTACATTGACAGGCAGTTGCGTGAGCTGATGGCTGGCTTCTACACAGGTGGGCAGCAGGTGTGTGATGGGAGGATCCCTTCACTTCCTTTGACCCCAGCCTCTCCATTTATCCACCCCTGCATCTGGTCTTCAGCAGCTCCCCCTTGCTGGGAGTCCATTCATCTACCATGTGCCTTCAAAATTAATACCTGGCCGGGCATGTGCTGGCCTCTTTCTCTTCTCACTAATCATACCTTTCTTCTAAGTTCCCATTGATTCAAACCCCATCCCTCAATCTTTTCCTTCCGAGCCTTGTCACATGGTCTCTCCCTGCTGGAATCTGCCTGGGAGATCTGCCTGACGTCTCCTGTATAAAAGTTCAAGCCTCATGACGACATGGCCTTCATCTTGCCCTTAATTTCCGCCCAGCCCGGCCGGCTCCATCTGTGCCTTCCTGGCATCTCTGTGGCTTTCATCTGCTGCCGCGCCTCTCGTCTGTGCTTCGTCCACCTGCAGGCCCAGCCGTGCCACGCGCTCTTCTTCCCCACGTCCATCTGCTTCCCTGAGTGATTCCAGCTCCCAGGCTGCCCCGGGCAATTCCCAGGCTGCTTGAGCTAGGTTCTCTCGGGGCCTGGATGTTCCTTTTCTTTCCTTTTCCTTTTCTAGGATTATACGGAAGGCAGTGTTAGAAAGGGATACACACACAGAGACACACACAGAGAGACACACACACTGATCTTTCATCTGCTGGTTCATTCCCCAAATGGGCACTCTGGCCAGAGCTGGGCCAGGCTGAAGCCAGGAGCTTCATCCATGTTTGCTGTGTGGGTGCAGGGACCCAAGCACTTGGGCCATCTTCCACTGATCTCCCAGGCCATAACAGAGAGCTGGATCCAAAGTGGAGCAGCCAGGACTAGAACAGGTACCCATATGGGATGCGGATGATGCAGGTTGCAGCTTTACCAGTAAAGCCACAACATTGGCCCCTGGTGGCTCCTTTTCATGTACTGTCCCTTTCAGCTCTTTTCAATGTTCAAAGTTTGAGATCTGCTCAGCTCTGCTGCTTATAAGCTGTGTGACCTTGGGCAAGTCATCTAATCTGGAGTCTCAGTCTTCTCATCTGTAAACTGGGAGTAATCATAGTATCGACTTCAGAGCATTGCTGTGAAGAGTAAAAAAATAAATATTTGTGTTGGCTAAAGTTATTTTTAAAGGTGTATTTATTTATTCAAAAGGCAGAGCTAGAGAGAGAGAAAGAGGAGACACACAACTTACACACAGATCTTCCACCCGCTGGTTCACTCCTCAGATGGCTACAAGGCTGAGCTGGGCCAGTCTAAAGCAGGAAGCCAGGAGCTTCATCTGGGTTTCCCACATGGGTAGCAGGGGACAAAGCGCTTGGGCCACCTGCTGCTGCTTTCCTAGATGCATTAGCAGGGAGCTGGATTGGAAGTGGAGCAGCTGGGACTTGAACCAGCACCTAGGTGGGATGCCAGTGCTGCAGGTGATGGCTTAATCTGCTATGCCATAGTGCTGGCCATTACAATTATTAATTGTTAGCTTAATAATACTAATAAACAGGGCTCTGGTTGCTGAGATGAGTTTACAGATCAGCACTGGTCAGGCAGGGCTAGGGGCTGGAATGAAGCTAACCAGGGGATGGAACGGATCTGGAGACAAGTAGTAGGATGATTGGGAATGGTGCTGGAATATAGCTTGCTCCAGGCTTTCACTTAGGGGTTAGAGACACCGGAAGTGGGGGTGGGAGTGGAGGAGGGAAACAAAGGCATCCTGCATTTTGCCCCCAATCCTTGAGCACCATCAGGGACACATGTGGGTACCCTTCCCCCGCCCCTTGCTCCCAGTGTGGGGTCCCTGTAGCCACAGAATGGGAGGAAGATTGTGAACTGTCCAAACAGGGACTGGGGTGTTGGCATCTGGAGACCCAGTGCCAACCTGACTGGCAGAGAAGAGAAGCTGCTGTTGTCACCACCTGCCAGGGCTCCCCCTAGGGCTGTCCTGCTGCCATAGTGTGGGAAGCCCAAGAGAAGTCTTGGGAATAGTCTTGCATCCCCAGGAAAGTAGACATGACACCAGTCTTCCACGCTGCTCTGACAGCGTCTGGGGGTGACGTCACTGTGTGGTTCCTAGAGAAGACCTCTCTGCCCAGGCACTGCACCTGACCATGTAGTCC
Organism: Sylvilagus floridanus; assembly: GCA_949820135.1. Classification (NCBI taxonomy): domain Eukaryota; kingdom Metazoa; phylum Chordata; class Mammalia; order Lagomorpha; family Leporidae; genus Sylvilagus; species Sylvilagus floridanus. The sequence goes on from OX463236.1 coordinate 115,207,401, forward strand.
CCCGTGTGTGTGACCACACGGTCAGTACCTGGTGGCAGCTGGTAGAAAAGTTTGGTTGTGCACAGGAGGAGGCATGAACCACTGAGGGATGGACGGGCCAGAATCCCCCAGGCTCAAGGTCAGAGGCAGGAGAAGTGACTCTTTTTCTATTGTGTCAATATCCTGTTCACTCTTGGTGCTGATTAGAACAGGCACACCGTTGCTACCCATGTCCTCCTGCAGCGCTGCCGGGACCTCCCACGGGAACGAGTACTATCATGCCAGAAGCCATGGTGTTCCCAGGGCTCGGGCACTGCCTGGCCGGCAGCCTGCAGATGTGAGGCACAAGCATCCCTCCGCTGCAGTGTGACGTCTCGTGTGTGTGTGTGTGTGTGTGTGTGTGTACACCTCACAGAGGCAGAGGCATGCTCTCATGCTGTGTGTTATGGATGGAAGGGAAACTGAACGCTAACCGTGCTGGTGTTACTAAGGCTTACGTTATTGTATCGGGGTTATTTTAAGTGGTCTGTGATGGGAGTAAAGTGGGCATAAATGAGCACACAAGAGCCTGCTGGGCTCGGGTTGTGAACCCCAGAACGAGGAGACACCAGAGGCCTCCTCCGTGCCAGGAAGGGTGCCGAACACCTACCGCCCCCGCCGCCACTGATGTGTTTCCAGGTTTGTAGCCGCGCTGTTGAGATGAAACAGAAGGAAGACTTAGGACGCTGGAAGGGGAAGACAAGGTTTAATTATTTGCAGATGATCTGGTTTTATACTCAGCCTACTAAGAGAATGAAGCTGCACAGACCCCAGCTATTGGATTTAATGAGAGTTCAGTGTGTTGGTTGCAAGTAGTATAGATATATTCAGGTCAAACACACACACAGGTGGACTTTAACAGGCGGGGGGAGAGAGAGAGAGAATCTTCCATCTGCTGATTTTGCTGATTCACTCTGCAAATACCCTCAAAGCCATGGTTGGGCCAGGCTGCAGCCAGAAGCCAAGAACTCAGGTCTCCTATATGGGCGACAAGGACCCAAGCACTTGACTATCATCGGCTGTCTCCCAGGGGGGGCACATTAGTAGGAAGCTGGATTGGAAGCAGTGGCAGAACGCAGCCCAGACACTCTGATATTGGATGTGGGCATCCCAAGCAGTAGCTTAACCCACCGCATCACAACACCTACTCTTCATTTTTATTCACTTATTTTATTTTCACTTTATTTGAAAGGCAGGGACAGAGAGAGCAAGCATGAGCCAGCAAGTGAGCGAGAGATGGAGATCTTTCAACTGCTGGTTAACTTTTCAAATGCCTACAAAAAACCGGGGCTGGGCCAGGCCAAAGTCTGGAGCCAGAGCTTAGTCTGGGTTTTCCACTTGAGTGGCAGGGACTGAGATCCCTGAGTCGTTACCTGCCACTTCCTGTTGCTTTGCTTTGCTTTTTACTTTGTTAAGTGTATTCTTGCCTATGTTACGTGAAAGACAGGGGGGCTCTATTTGGCCTGGGTTCATTGCCTGATCTGGTTCTAGCTGAATCTGAGCTTCCCCAGCTTATCCTAAGAGCGCAGTTAGTTCTTCCTGACCCTAGAGATGCTCACCATCTTGGCTTGAATGGTTAATTGGGGAAGGATGTATTTTAAATATTTCCTATCATTATTATAAAAGCGACCAGGGTAGAAAACGGAGTTGCAGTGTATTGGCGTTGAGCTTCATGTGGAAATGAATCCATCTCTAGAACATCCTTTTCTAGCATGTTCTTTCTCCTCCACTTATTAGTGATCTCCAATACTTTCCATTTGCTTTTTCACCCTGTTGGTGCCTTGCATGGAAGTTGACTGATTTCCTCTATCAGGTCCACCCAAACTTCGTGTCACCTCCTTTCCTTTTACCCTGTCAGGGTTTCCCAAGGGGCTGTGTATCTAAGAGTGTTCAGAGGAACCAGAGAACCATGTTCCACAGGGAATGTTCGATCTCTCTTTTTAAAAAGATTTATGTATGTATTTGAAGGCAGAGAGAGAGATCTATTTTCCACTGGTTCACTCCCCAGTTGTCCACAACATCTAGGGCTGGGCCAGATCGAAGCCAGGAACTCTCTGTGGGTGTCCCACATGGGTGACAGGAACCCAGATACTTGAGCCATCATCTACCACTCTCCAGGTGCATCATCAGGAAGCTGGATCATGAGTGGAGGAGCCAGGACTCGTACTGGCACTCTGCTAGGGGATCCAGGTGTTCCATGGGTGGCTGAATCTGCTGTGTCACAGTACCTACCCCTAATGTCTTCCTTTGATGCTCTCTTTATGTGCTTGGGCAACTATGGGTGCAGTACATTTCAATTCTGAGGCTTGATGAGTTGCCAGCTGACATCTGCTCCTAGAAGGTGCAGTGGTGACCTTTTCTTTCTTTTTAGTTAAAAAGATTTATTTTTATTTATTAGAGAGAGAGAGAGAGAGAGAGAGGGATCTTTTTTTTCATTGGGTCACCCCCCAAGTGGCCACTACGGATGGCATGCTGCGCCGATCCGAAGCCAGGAGCCAGGTGCTTCCTCCTGGTCTCCCATGCGGGTGCAGGGCTCAAGGACCTGGGCCATCCTCCACTCACTCTGGGCCACAGCAGAGAGCTGGACTGGAAGAGGAGCAACCGGAACAGAATCTAGTGCCCCAACTGGGACTAGAACCTGGGTTGCTGGTGCTGCAGGCGGAGGATTAGCCTAGTGAGCTGCGGTGCTGGCCTAAAAAGATTTATTTTTATTTATTTGAGGGTGGGGGAGAGAGAGAGAGCGCTTCCATCTGCTCCCAAATAGCTGAAGCCTGGAACCTGAAACTCAATCTGGGTGGCAGAGACCTGAGTACTTGGGCCATAAACCATAGCCTCCCAGGATTTATAATAGCAGGAACCTGGCATCAGGAGTGGAGCTGGGACTTGCATCCAGGCCCTCCAGTGTGGGATGTGTGTCCCAAGGAGTGTCTTAACCACTGTGCCAGATGACTGCCTCTTACGTAATTTTCTACAAACTTTTTTTTAAAAGTTGTATTATTTGCTTGAGTGGGAGAGTTATAGATAGAGAGAGGGAAATATATATAGAGAGGTCTTCCATCTATTGGTTCACCCTCCAAATGGCTGCAATAGCCAGAGCTGGGGCAATCTGAAGCCAGGAGCCAGGAGTTTCTTCCAGGTCTCCTGTGTGGGTGCAGGGGTCCAAGCACTTGGGCCATCCTCTGCTGCTTTCCCAGGTGCATTAGCAGGGAGCTGGGAAGCAGCACAGCTGGGAAGCAGCACAGCTGGGACTCCCTGGCTTTTTTTTAAAAAAAAATTATTTGAAAATATAGAGTTAGAGAGAGAGAGAGAGAGAGATTAAAAGATTGAGATTGATATTCCAACTGCTGGTTTACTCCCCAAATGGATGCAAGAGCCGGGTTGGGCCAGGCCAAAGCCAGGAGGCTGGAACTCCATTCAGGTCTTCTAAGTGGGTGGCAGGCTGGATTGAAAGTAGAAGAGTTGAGACCCAAACCCACGGTTATATGGGATGTCGGTGTCACAGCCGTGGGTTTAACCCTCTCTGCCAGAATGCCGGCCCCTGGGTTAGGTCTTGCTGGTTGCTGTGAGAGGAAGAGCTGAGGGTGCAACTTCACTAGAATTTGAGGACTGTTCTGAAGGACGACTGCCTCCAGCCTTGCCTTTTGGCTCATGGTGGTATATAGGAAGGATCCTCAAAAAGTTTATAGGAAATAGGTGTTATGAAAAAACTATGCATGGATTTCAATTTTTTTTGCATTGAAAAAGCCTTCATCTTTAAGTTCCATTTCTCTACAATCTTTTTGAAGCACTCTGTGTGTCTGCAGAAGCAAGGACTTGAATGATAGACTGTTAGAGCTTAAAGGGAACTTCAAAAAACACTCGTTGCATACAGACGCTTTCATCCCACATCAGAGTGCCTGGCTCCCAGTCCCAGCTCCACACCCAGCTTCCTGTCAACGCACATCTGGGGAGGCGGCAGGTGATGGTGCAAGTACTTGAGTCCCTGCCACCCACATGGGAGACTTGGATGGAGTGCCTAGCTCCAGGTTGTTCAGGGCACTTGGGGAGTGAAGCAGCACCAGAGAGTGTGTCTTCTCATCCTCTCAAGTAAAAAAAACCAAAAGTGTTCATTCCAGACGGTCCCTTTCGTAAACCAAGAAACTGAAGTACAGAGAGGCAGAGTGTCACTTACCCTAGGCAGCTCCCCGTTTTTAGCCCAGTGATGTCCCCAGCACACCTGGGCATCTGTTGCAGACTTCATCGGAGCAGAGGACCTGGAGTGTGGCCCCCTCCTGCTACACACCATGAGGGAGTCACATGGTGTTACCTCTTGGTACTTGGGAGGGTGACTCATGTTTAAGTTACAAAGAGACAGCGACAGATTCCCGAAGCTGCACACATGGATGAGGTAATGATAAACACGTGGGGTGCTGATGCAGACAAATGCTCCCATTGGGACTCCTGTGGGCGGGAGAGCCCTGCACGTTTCTGCTTTGCTGGGAACGTGTGTGTGTACAGCATGAAGTATGTGTGGGGAGGGTCAGGGCAGAGGACACTGGGTAGAAAAGATAATCTAAAAAGACACAGGGGGATGCTTGGCCATCCAGGATCATAATGGGAAAAAGGAAACCCACTGTGCAGAAGGCACAGTCAAATCTCCACCACTGTAGTTTAGTTGAAAGCTTTCATACCCTCAGGAAAGTTGATCGGATGACACATTAACACCTGGATGTCCTTCACCTCCATCTAGCCACTGCTAGCATTTGGCAGTTGCAGACATTATGACGTTACCTTAGCGTGCCTCTCCTGGGAACAATGACATAACCACAATAGCGCGATTGCACCCAAGAAAAGTAGCAATAATTCTGGTGCCCTCAGTTGGCTTTTTTTTTTTTTTGGTGGAGTGATAAGTCTTTATTGGGGATAGGGCATCTGTCAGAACGGAAGGGACAGAGTGCCCAGTCATTTGGACTGGGGGAGAGTGAGGTTACATGGTGATGTTACCGGGAAAGCAAAGGGTCATTGTCTTTGCGCAAGAAAGAATTCAGGCGTGAGACAGAGAGTAGTGGAAAGCAAAATAGCAAGGTTTATTAGGGTAGGGACATCTGTAAGAACGGATGGGCACCTCTCCAGACAGAACCTGAGCCTGAGAGTGCCCGGTTAACATATAGGCAGGGTTTTTATTTTATTTTTTATTTATTTGACAGGTAGAGTTACAGACAGTGCGAGAGAGAGAGAGAGAGAGAGAAAAAGAAAGGTCTTCCTTCCGTTGGTTCACTCCCCAAATAGCTGCCATGGTCGGCGCTGCACCGATCCGAAGCCAGGAGCCAGGTGCTTCTTCTGGTCTCCCATGGAGTGCAGGGACCCAAGCACTTGGGCCATCCTCCACTGCCCTCCCGGGCCACAGCAGAGAGCTGGCCTGGAAGAGGAGCAACTGGGACTAGAACCCAGAGCCCATATGGGATGCCAGCTGCAGGCGGAGGATTAACCAAGTGAGCCATGGCGCTGGCTCTAGGCTGGGGTTTTTAAGGGGATGTATCTTGCCTTCCCTCCCCCTCTCCTTCTCCTCCTCCTTGTTGGATGTAAATACGAAAATTCCTTTCTGAGTTTTCCCCCTGAAGTTATCAGATAGAGGAAGCCTTTCTGAGTTTTCCCCCTGAAGTTATCAGATAGAGGAAGCCTGGCTGGTGTTGCTGCCTTAGAGGAAGGAAATGATGGTTATGGGTAGAGAAGGTCCTCAGGACCCCCCCGGCAGGACATTTGAAGTGCAGATACTGGGCTACACCTGGAAGTTTATCGGGATGACTTTGAGATGCGGATACTGGACCTAGATGTCAATGCCTTAGGCCTTTGTCACACACACATAAGCTCATTTCTGACTTCCTACCTAACAGTTGAATGGAGGGAACACACCTGGGCGAGAATACACCTGGGCAGGCCAGATGGGCAGCTCAGCCAAGAGGCTGAGCGCAGTCTGTTTGGATGTCCTAGGTTTTTAAGGGAGTCTGTTTACCCACCTCCCCTCTCCTCCAGAACAAAGGATGGAGAGTCCTGGCAGAAGGGTTTGGTGGGTGAAAATTAGCCAGTTCCTCTCCAGATTTGTGTTGCCTGGCAGGGGAGCTGGACAAGGCAGAGGGGCTTCCTTTAGGGCGTCTGTGAAGGTTTTATTGCCCCATGTTATCAGGTCAGGTAACCCATCTGGTCCTGAGAAAGAGTTCTCCTGGAGCTTTCCTTGGGGGAAGGGCTGGGACCACTCAGGAGGTTATCAGGGTCTGAGCAGGACTTTGAAGTGCAAGATACCTCCAGTTGGCTTCTTATAACTATTCCTTTTGAATATGGTATTCAATCAAATTCATGAAATCTCTTCAGTCTCATTTAAGATAGAATGCCCCACTTTTTCTTTTCTTTCTCTCATGACATTGTTTTTTTTTTTTTTTTTTTTTTTACAGAGTGGACAGTGAGAGAGAGAGAGACAGAGAGAAAGATCTTCCTTTGCCGTTGGTTCACCCTCCAATGGCTGCCACGGCCAGTGCACTGCGGCCGGAGCACTATGCTGATCTGAAGGCAGGAGCCAGGTGCTTCTCCTGGTCTCCCATGGGGTGCAGGGCCCAAGCACTTGGGCCATCCTCCACTGCACTCCCGGGCCACAGCAGAGAGCTGGCCTGGAAGAGGGGCAACCAGGACAGAATCCGGCACCCCGACCGGGACTAGAACCCGGTGTGCTGGTGCCACAAGGCGGAGAATTAGCCTAGTGAGCCGCAGCGTCGGCCCTCATGACATTGGTTTTTAAACATTTAACTAATTAAGAGGCAGAGAGGGAGAGGGAGAGGGAGAGGGAGAGGAACAGAGAGAGAGGCCAGCCCTCCCATGTGTTGGTACACTCCCAAAATGCCTGAAATGTCTGGAGCTTGGCTTGGCTGAAGCTGGAAACTGGGTCTCCTATCTGGGTGTCCTATGTGGGTGGGAGGGACAGTTGAGCTGTCATGTGCTTTCCAGGCTATGTATTAGCAGGAGGCTGGAGTAGAGCCTGCTCTTTTTTTTTTTTTTTTAAGATTTATTTATTTATTTGAAGGTAGAGTTACAGAGAAGCAGAGATAGAGAGAGAAAGGTCTTCCATCCACTGATTCACTCCCCAGATCGCTGCAACAGCCAGAGCTATGCCAATCTGAAACCAGAGCTTTTTCTGGGTCTCCTACATGGGTGCAGAGGCCCAGAGACTTGAGCCATCTTCTGCTTTCCCAGGCCATAGCAGAAAGCTGGATCAGAAGAGGAGCAGTTAGGACTCGAACTGGTGCCCATATGAGATGCCTTCACTGCAGGTGGTGGCTTTAGCCACTAAGCCACAGTGCTGGCCCTATGGAGCCTGCTCTTAAACCATGCCAACAAAACTGGCTGTTGTGAACAAATGAAGCTAGTTGTCTTGTAGAATGTTCCAAATTCTGAATTTGTCTGTTTCCTCGTGATTACATTTAGGGAAACAATTTTGGCAAAAGTGCTACATATGAGATGGTGTGTATTTCTTTTGGCATCAGGCCTGGAGGTTGTAACGTATTATGAGGTGCCTGCCATAACCTTCCATTTCGACATCTATAATTACCAAGGTCTCTGTGCAGTCACACTTTAAGTCCGTGTAAATACGCGGTTCCCCTATAGTTTCAGCATCCATTGCCTGAATTGATAATTTTATTACAGGCTGCAAAAATGGTTCTTTACTTTTTCCTTAAAAAGATATTTATTTATTTGAAAGGCAAAGCGAGATCGAGAGCAGGAGAGAGAGAGAGAGAGAGAGAGAGAGAGAGAGAGAGAGAGATTTTCCATCTGCTGGTTCACTCCTCAAGTGGCTGCAATGACCAAGGATGAGCCAATGTGAAGTCAGGAGCTTCTTCCAGGTCTCACACTTGGGTGTAGGGGCCTAAGCACTTGGGCTATCTATCAGTGCTTTTCACAGGCCTTTAGCAAGGAGCTGGATTGGAAGTGGAGCTGCTGGGAAATGAATTGGCGCCCACATGGGATGCTGGCATCACATGCAGTGACTTTGCCCACTACCCACTATGCCACTACACCCGCCCCAATGGTTCTTTTCTAATTCAGTCATTCCTGCTGTATTTATCAGGTGCCATTCCTCTAAAAACGTCTCTTTCTCCCTCTCCCTTTTGAGGATCACCATGGACTATAGATTTTTTTAAAAGGTAATTCACTGTGTTCTAGTGAGTTGCCATCCTATTCCATGATTTTATTTGCTGCTCCCATTATTCCACATTTGGGTAGCAGGAGCCCTTCCAAACTGGCCCCCATGCACTTTTGGCATGTCTTGGTCAGTCTTCAGCACTTCTTTGCTTTCTGTTCCAGGCTCCCTTGTATTGTCCCCGTCCCCAGCCTGGAAGCAGAGGATACTCATGGCACTTGTAATTCAAGGCCCAGGTGCTAGAGCATTGCCACTGAAGCACATTGACATGGAAGTAGAATGAACAGACAGCAATATTTAGTGACACATTTTCCTGAGATATATAAATAGTCCACTTCCCTAATCTCAAAAGTAGATAGATCAGGAGTGAATTAGATAAATCAGAACTGTGGTTATGGTCAATAATAAGAATTCTTTTCTTAAAAAAAGGTTTATTTATTTGAGAGAGAGAGAGTTACAGACAGAGAGAGGGGGAGACAAAGGTGTCTTCCATCCACTGGTTCACTCGACAAATGGCCACAAGAAGCCAGGAGCTTCTTCTGGGTCTCCCACATGGGTACAGGGGCCCAAGTATCTGGGCTATCTCCCAGTGCTTTCACAGGCTATCAGAAGGGAGCTGCGTGGAAGTGGAGCAGCCAGGACTTGAACTAGTGGCCATATGGAATGCCAGCACCACAGGCAGAGGTTCAATTACTACACCACAGCACGGCCCCAATAATAAGAATTCTTGAAGACATTTCAAGCATTTTAAAAAAAATAAAACTGCAGTGTCTTCAAGGGACTCCATATTAGTTTTCCAGGGCAGCTGTGACAAAACACCAGGGACTTGGGGGCTCAAGACAACAGAAGCTTATTGTTGCAAGGTTCTGGAGGCCAGAGCCCAAAACTGAGGTGGTGACAAGGCCAGGTGAGTTCTGTGTTCTGCAGAGCATTGCTTGGGCAGGCAGGATTCTGGCTGAGTACACAGGGGAGGCACCACACAGCTGTCTGTAGAGAAGGCACATAATGCTGGGTCCCCAGAGGAAGTGTGTGTGTGTGTGGGGGGCTCTGGTCAGGGACCCATGGCAGGCATCAGTCCCTCCCATAAATAAATGTCTGGGTACTTTCTCTGGGATAGGTAAAGTCCTCCTGGACCCTGACTTCCACAGCCTGACAATACTTTGCTCTTGGAAACTCACAGTACACGTACAATAAGCTAAATGCTTTGCAAAATCCTGTGGCCGAGAATGGATTTAATTTGGTTAGGCCAGCATTTCCTTCCTTCCTTCAGAAGGCTGAATGGCGGCCTCCTTGAGAGGTACATCCACGTGACCTCACTTGGCGAGAGTCTTTGCAGATGTGGTTAAGTTAAGGGTGTTGCGATGAGGCCATCTTGGATTATGAGTGGGGCCCAAATTCAATGACAGTGGTCTTTTCATTTTTAGATTTATTTTATTTATTTGAAAGTTGGAGAGAGAGAGAGAGAGAGAGAGAGAGAGAGAGAGAGAGAGAGAGAGTCAGTCTTCCATTGCTAGTTCACTTCCCACAGCCACAGTGGCTGGAGCTGGGCCAATATGAAGCCAGGAGCCAGGAGCTATTTCTGGGTCTCTCATGTGGGTGGCCGGGGTGCAAGTACTCAGATCATCTTTCACTGCTTTTCCAGGCCATTAGCAGGGAGCTGGATTGGAAGAGGAGCAGCTGGGACTCAAACTGACACCCATATGATATGCCAGAACTACAGGCAATGGCTTTACCTGCTATGCCACAATGCCGGCCCTGAAGGTGGCCTTTTATGAGAAGAACAGAGGGATAGTTGAGACAGACAGAAGGGGAGGAGATAGGCACAGATGAGAAATAACATGAAACAAGACTAGTGTCTGCTAATACTAACTGATAGAATGAAAAAGGGAGAGAATGATCCAACATGGGAAGCGGGATACACAGCAGACTCATAGAATGGCAGATGTCCCAAATAGCACTCTGGCCTCAGAATCAGCCCTTAAGGCATTCGGATCTGGCTCAAGAGCCCATGAGAATATTTTAGGCATGGAAAGCTAAGACACTCTGGAAAAAAAAAAAAAAAGAAGACCTAAATGAAAGATCTCTGCGAGTGAGATCCCAGTGGAAAGAACAGGGCCATCAAAGAAGGAGGTACCTTTCTCTGAAGGGAGGAGAGAACTTCCACTTTGACTGTGAGCCTGTCGGAATAAGATCGAAGTCGGCGAACCCTAAAGGCTTCCATAGCCTCGGCAACTCATGACTAGAGCCTAGGGAGATTACTGATGCCATAAACAAGAGTGTCAAATTGTTAAATCAACATCAGGAGTCACTGTGTACTTACGTCTCATGAGGGATCTGTCCTTAATGTGTTATCCAATGTTAAGTAATGCTATAACTAGTACTGAAACAGTATTTTTACACTTTGTGTTTCTGTGTGGGTGCAAACTGATGAAATCTTTACATAGTATATACTGAATCGATCTTCTGTATATAAAGATAATTGCAAATGATTAAAAAATCTTGGTGTTAAATTGGAAATTGCATAGATAATTAATCAATTCTTTAAAAAAAATCATGTAGGATCTCTGTCCTTAATGTGCTGTACATTGTGAATTAATACTATAACTAGTACTCCAACAGTATTTTCACTTTGTGTCTCTATGTGAGGGCAAACTGTTGAAATCTTTACATAATATGTACTAAACTGATCTTCTGTGTATAAAGAGAATTGAAAAGGAATCTTGATGTGAATGCAAGGGGAGAGGGAGCAGGAAAGGGGAGGGTAGCGGGTGGGAGGGAAGTTGTGTGTGTGGGGGGAGCCATTGTAATCCATAAGCTGTACTTTGGAAATTTATATTCTTTGAATAAAAGCTTTATATATATATAAAGCAATAACATGAAGATGGAGGCTGAGGCTGGAGTGATGTGACCACGGGCCAAGGAATGTTGCTGGCTACCAGGGGCTGGGAATCCAGGAAGGCTTCTCCCCTAGGACCTCCAGCAGGAAGTCTGCACTCTGTACAGCTTGTTTTTTGACTTCTGGCCCACAGAACTGTTAGGGAATGCATTTCTGTTGTCTTTAAACCATCCTGCTTGCCATGACTCATAAAGGAGCCCTAGGAAATGGATGCATTTGCCCATAAAACTTTTTGTTTACATATATATGTATATAAAGATTTCATTTATTTATTTGTGAGGGAGAGTCAGAGAGAAAGATCTTCCATCCACTGATTCACTCTCAAAATGGCTGCAATGGCCAAATCTGGACCAATCCGAAGCCAGGATCTAGGAGCGTCCTCAGGGTCTCCTGCATGGGTGTAGGAGCCCAAGCACTTGGGCCTTCTCTTCTTCTCTTCTCTTCTCTTCTCTTCTCTTCTCTTCTCTTCTCTTCTCTTCTCTTCTCTTCTCTTCTCTTCTCTTCTCTTCTTTCAACAGGCAGAGTGGACAGTGAAAGAGAGAGAGAGACAGAGAGAAAGGTCTTCCTTTGCTGTTGGTTCACCCCCCAATGGCTGCTGTGGCCAGCACATTGCGCTGATCAGGAGCCAGGAGCCAGGTGCTTCTCCTGGTCTCCCATGGGGTGCAGGGCCCAAGCACTTGGGCCATCCTCCACTGCACTCCTGGGCCACAGCAGAGAGCTGGCCTGGAAGAGGGGCAACCGGGACAGAATCCGGCGCCCCGACCGGGACTAGAACCCGGTGTGCCGGCGCTGCATGTGGAGGATTAGCCTAGTGAGCCATGACGCCGGCCTCTACTGCTTAGACCACATACAGAGAGCTGGATCAGAAGAGGAGTCAGCTGGGACATGAACTGGCAGGAGGTTTAATGTACTATACCCCAGCACCAGCCCCAACACTCTTTAAAAAAAATTTTTTTTTTCTTGGTGTGACTACCGTGCATGCACAGAAATGAGGCTAGGGTTTTTCCTCCCAAATACTCCCTGAAAAAAGATGACGTCTCCATGGGTTCCAGGGCTTCCAAGAGCTCATATTTCAGGGCATTTTCCCCATTATTTTTGAGCAACAAAGGTATTGTTGATTGCTCTTGAAATCACTTCAATCAATGCTAATTTTAGTTGCTTGGGATGCCTGCATCCCATATTGGAGTCCCCGGGTGAATGCTAACACCACTTCTGATCCAGTTTCCTATTAATGGCACCATGGGAGGTGGTGGACATGGTTCCCTTGGATGGGTCCCTGCCACCCATGTGGGATACCTGGATTAAATTCTAGGCTCATGGCTTTGGCTTGGCTCAGCCCCAGCTATTGTGGACATTTGGGGAGTAAGCCAGCAAATGGAAGATTGAGCTGTCTCTCCCTGCCTTTCAAATAAGTAAAAAACTTTGGGGAAAATTTCTCTGATGAAATTGGAGGTAGGGAGGAAGAAACAACACAGAATTAGTAATTACCCTCAGGCATATCATGAGACACTATCGACTTGCTCACCATCTATTCTTTTTTTTTTATTTTTAAAATATTTGAGAGTTAGAGTTACAGACAATGAGAGGGAGAGATAGAAAGGTCTTCCTTCCGTTGGTTCACTCCCCAAATGGCCGCAACGGCTAGAGCTGTGCCGATCTGAAGCCAGGAGCTTCTTCCAGGTCTCCCATGTGGGTGCAGGGGCCCAAGGACTTGGGCCATCTTCTACTGCTTTCCCAGGCCACAGCAGAGAGCTGGATCAGAAGTGGAGCAACCAGGACACGAACTGGCGCCCATATGGGATGCCAGCACTGCAGGCAGAAGATTAACCTACTATGCCACAGCACCAGCCCCTTACCCTCTGTTCTTAGATTGAAGAAGCTGGAAAGTTATAGCCAAAGTTTCTGGACCATCCTGCAGTGAGCATGTTTGATGTACTTTAGGTTCCAACAGGTGCACTTGCATAAATCTTGCCATTGGAAGGAGGCAGATGGGGGCTGCTGTGGCTTGGAATGGTTCTCTAAGACTTGCGTGTTGAGAGTTGATCCCCACTGTGAGGCTCTGAGAGGGTGGAAACGATCTGACTGTGGGGTTTGGGGGGTTCTGGGAAGTGATCAGGAGTAGAGCCCCCGTGACTGAACCCTGGTGGTTTTATGAGAAGGGGGAGAGAGACCAGGTAGACATATAGCCCGGTGCACAGAGGGACTGCGTAGCAGCCATGTTTTGACTCGGCTGGCATCTTATGCTGGGGAGGTGGTGCCATTCTACATGCGACGGCAGAGCCAGGTTTGGCCTGTGGCTTCTTGTTCGCTGGTCAGGCCTCCCGTGTGGCTTTGCAATTACTCCCAGAAGCTCGACCTCGAGTCTGTTGCCTGCCAGATGCTCCCCCACACCTGCTGCTTCGTGATGCTTCTGTTGTGACTCCCTGCGGCTGGACCCTTGCTGACCAGTGCAGGCCAGGGCCTCCCCTAGGCGAGCCAGCGGTGAAGAAAAAGCATGACAGCTTGTGGCCATGTTGAAAGGATCACAAGCCCAAACTACAAGGTGGGAAGGTTTTAAAGCCCGGAATGTGAATACTTAGGGCTTAGGATAAAATGGCCAATGGCCAATTCATTTTATTCAAACGAATACTGCATGTTAATTAAAGAGACTGTGTTTGCCGGCGCCGTGGCTCACTAGGCTAATTCTCCGCCTTGTGGCGCTGGCACACCGGGTTCTAGTCCCAGTCGGGGTGCCAGATTCTGTCCCAGTTGCCCCTCTTCCAGGCCAGCTCTTTGCTGTGGCCAGGGAGTGCAGTGGAGGATGGCCCAAGTGCTTGGGCCCTGCACCCCATGGGAGACCAGGAGAAGCACCTGGCTCCTGGTTTCGGATCAGCGCAGTGCGCCTGCCACAGCGCGCCGGCCACGGAGACCATTGGAGGGTGAACCAACAGCAAAGGAAGACCTTTCTCTCTGTTTCTCTCTCACTATCCACTCTGCCTGTCAAAAAATAAAAAAAGAAAAAAAGAGACTGTGTTAGATGCTGTCAGAAGTGCCTCTTGCCATGACTAAGACATTGAGAAAGTCGGATGAGAGTTTAAATAAAATTCATAAAATGTGAGAGGAACAAAGAGCAGTATTTCAAAATTACAATCTTATTTCAAGTATGTGATTTTTTTTTTTTGACAGGCAGAGTGGACAGTGAGAGAGAGAGACAGAGAGAGAGGTCTTCCTTTTCTGTTGGTTCACCCCCTCAATGGCTACTGCGGCCAGCGCGAACCCGCCGGTGCATCGAGCTATCCGAAACCAGGAGCCAGGTGCTTCTCCTGGTCTCCCATGCGGGTGCAAGGTCAAGTATGTGATTTAAACATTTATGCACAACTGAATCACACCAATCATAGACACAGCCATTTTATTCCCTTATTACCTTATTTATATCTTAAATATTTATATTTTTAAAAAAGATTTATGTATTTGAAAGGCAATTTATTAATTTGAAAGAGATAAATCTTCCATTTGCTGGTTTACTCCCCAAATGGCCCCAAGGACAGAGGCTATGCCAGGCCAAAGGCAGGAGCCAGGAGCTTCTTCTAGGTCTCCCATGCGTCTGACAGTGGCTTAGGGACCTGAGTCATTTTTTTCTTTCCCAGGCACATTAGCAGGGAGCTGGATTGGAAGTGAAGCAGCCAGAACATGAACCAGTGCCCAAATGGGATGCTGGTGCTGCAAGCAGAGGCTTAGCCTTCTATGCCACAGCATATTTTCAAGTGGGCTCCAATTCCCCCAAACCCAGTCTATGTCTTCAGGGAATTTTCCTTTGTAAAATGTGAGCTCACCGAATACGTGGTTACCTGATATTCAGGTTACATGGCTGGGGGCTGGGCTTTGGTATAGTGGGTAAAGCCACCACCTGCAGTGCCAGCATCCCATATGGGCACCAGTGCATGTCCTGGCTGCTCCACTTCTGATCCAGCTCTCTGCTATGGCCTGGGAAAGCAGTAGAAGATGCTCCAAGTCTCTGGGCCCCTGCACCCATGTGGGAGACCCAGAAGAAGCTCCTGGCTTCAGATTGCCACAGCTCCAGCCATGGCAGCCAACTAAGGAGTGAGCCAGCGGATGGAAGACCTCTCGCCCTCTGCCTCTCCTTTCTGTATAACTCTGACTTTCAAATAAATAAATAAATCTTAAAAAAGTAACATGTATGTTTAAGATTTTATTTGAAAGGCACAGTGTTGGGGAGAGACAGAGAGAGAGAGAGAATGAGATCTTCCATCTGTTGGTTCACTCTCCAAATGGCTGCAACGGCCAGGGCTGGGCCAGGGTGAAGCCAGGAGCCAGGAGCTCCTCTGGGTCTCCTGTATGGGTGGCAGCGGCCCTAGCAATTAGAACTGAACAGAGTTGGATGTGGCATGCCAGCAAGCCAAGGAAGGGGTGGTTTAACCCATTGCACTACCACGTGAGCCCACAGGTTATGTGGGTTTACTGTGGCCTCAAGGGAAAGTGCTAGGGGATTCCTTGAGAAACGAGAGCGGTGGTTCAAGGGCTCAGTGTAATGAGCAGTTACTTGGTGTTCAGGAATCCACTCAGGAGGCCAGTAAAATAGGGGGTGTGGCTGCTGTGACTTGCCCCATGCTCCTAACCTCTGCGGGCTTTGTCTTTCCCCCTGTCCCTGTCACAGGTGAGGAGGGCGTGGGCTTCAGCTCAGGGAGGTTGCTGGGTCTGGTAGGCAGGATGAGTGCAGATCCCAATCACAGCGGCCTGTGGTGAGAGCCGAGTCACAATCCCAGGGCAGCGGGCGGGCAGACAGGGCAGGCAGGAGTGGCCATTCCGCGGAGCCTGCCTCTACAGCTGGCATCTATAGGCTTTACTCGGTTAGTACCGTTCTTCAGCCAGAAACCGACAGGTCCTTTCTGGGACTATAGCAAGGACCAGATGGCTGGGATTCTGAATCCCTCAACCACAAGGCTCGAGCACACTCATTTTCACGTGGGTGAGCGTGGAGTAGCAAGGGCCGCCAGGTTTAGCAGCGTGGTCTCGGCGCACGCTGGAGGCAGGAGACGGCCCCAGCGCGCACCTCTCCTGCAGCGCGGTGGCTGGGCAGGAGGCGGCGACTCTGTGGGGCCGGGTGCCGGCCTGCGGCCGCGCAGTTTCCCCGCGGCCCGCTGGGTCGCACTGTGGCCTTAGGAATGCGCGCGGGGCGGAGCAGGGACCGGCAGGCCGACCGAGGGCCAGCTGCCGCTTTGCACCTGCCGGGCGGCCTGCGCCACCCTGGGGGCAGGGAGCGAGTTCCGCCACTGAGCTCCAGGCCGCCCCTGGAGGAGAGGGCGTGCGTGCCAAGCCTTCCTTGCCTCGCTTTTATTTTCTTTTTATCTGCACGACGCTGTACATTTTCTTCCACTGATTTTCCCCCCGTCTGCCTTTCTTCTTCCCCCAGAGTTTGACTAGCTCTTTGCTTGGGTGGGATGTGGGGACTCCTCGTGATACCGAAGCTCAAGGCGCCAGGGACTCCTAGCCCACTCCCCAGCCCCCTCCCCCATTGTCTTAAATGTTAACTTCATGTCTATTTTAAGCATTAGCAGGTCTTCCAAATGGAAAAAATAATCCGTGCCGGTCTCTCCTGATTTCAGAGCAGGCCGATACTGCGAATACTTTGTTGATTCCTTACGGAACACAAGGACACAGCTATCTCCTAACATGCTGGGCGCACATCCCAGCTGCGTGGATGGGGCTGCCCCTGTCCCTTATCCTGTGTCCTGGGCATGGTCGCAGGGCCGTGCGTGAGGATCCACGGGTTCCTTCAGAGTGGCCGCCGGGCGTTCTGCTGTGCCAGCACCTCCAGGTCATCACATCAGCTGTGTAGGGTACTGAGGTCACTTCCAGCCCTTTGATGTTAGAAGCAGTTCTGCAGCGAGTATCTGCTGTGTGCATTTTGGATTACCTGTGCAGCTGGGTCTACAGGGTGAATTTCTGGAGGTAGAATTGTCCCTTTGAAGATTATTTGCAACTTTTCATTTTTCTAGATCTTGCCAATTAACCCTGAAAAGGTGGCCTCCATTCTCACTCTTACTAAGGACTGCAGGCCATTGCCCATCCTGTTGATACTGAAGTATATTTGTCCAGGAAGAGGTTAACGAGTGAGATCTGCCTGACTAATTTGCGTCTTTTAAGTTTTGAGCGAATTTCTTTTTCACATGAGTAAAAGCCATTTGAATTCTAGGACTGGATGGTTTATATGCTTTGCCTATTTCTACTGCATTGCTGGCATTTTCTTGTGAATTGCAATGTTCCCCCCGCAAAGATTTGACATATTTATTGCTGAACTGACCCCCTAGTCACAGCCCCAGTCAAGCATGTCCAGCTGTGCAGACAGTGGCGACAGCTCCAGCTGGATGTGTAAGAAGACAGTGACCTGATGCAGGATATGTGTGTGTGTGCCATCCGTCTCCAGGCCAGTTCTTTGTGGAGCCAGCGTGGTCCTTCGTCCTTCCACCTGATTCTATGACTGGTTTTCATCCAAATCCATGGGGGGGGAGGGCAGAGCACAGAGTGACCGTGTTTTTGGGCCAGGAATCTCTTGGTTCTGAAAGTCTTGTGAGAAGACACGGTGAGGGTCAGGTGCACTCCGCATGATGGTGGGGAAAGAGGAGAGGCAAATGCTTGTTAAAAATTGAAGAAATTAGGCCTTTGACTTTCTACCCCATCTTTTGACTTTGTGTGTGGTAGTTATCATTCTTCAATTCTAAATGTTGATGGAGTCACTTTTATGAGTGTTCTGTTTGATAGCTGCTGGGTTTTCTGTTTGTTTAGAATGAATTTCCTACCCAAATATTACATCCAAATGCTCCCAGGTTTTTGTCTAGCAATTTCTAGAGACCTGGGTCTCACAAAGTGTTTACTGTATATTAGTGCATGGAGGAGGGCATATTATTTATACCATGGGAAAAATACATGATTTGATGTCAAGCAGTTTTTTTTTTTCAAATAACATTTCTCTCTTGCTTACAAAGATTAGATTTATTGTGAGAAATTTGGAAATGTATAATTATGTAAAGAAGAAAATAAGTCATCCATAATTCTACCACTCAGAGATAAACAAAGATACATATGTATTAAATGTTATATAGCCATTTAAACTGTTTATATTTTATAACATACTTAAAAGTAGAATAATATGAGAGAATTTTGTTCAGGATATTAAATATTCTTTGAACACGATTTTTGCTTGCTGGATCTTTTTTAGTTGTATGGATAACATAATGTGTCTAACAACCCTAGATGTAGGAGATGGAGGGAGTTTCTAATTGTTCTGGGTCTCCCATGTGGGTGGCAGGGACTCAACTACTTAAACCATTACCTGCTACCTTCCAGAGAGCATGTTAGCAGGGAGCTGGAATCAGTAGCGAAGCCAGGACTCAAACCCAAGCACTGGAATGTAGTACATGGGCATCCCAAGCAGTGTCTTAATGGCTATACCAAATGACCATCCTGTTCTGTTTGTTTTTAGATTCCACATGTAAGTGAGACTGTATAGTATTTTTCTCTCCCTGTTGGCTTGGCTTGTTTCACATAGCATAAAGTACTCCAGCTCTATCTATGTTGTGGCAAGTAGCAGGATTTTCTTTTTAAATAAATAAATAAAAACAAAACAAGGGCTGGCCTTGTGGTGTAGTAGGTAAAGCCAATGCTGGCATCCCATATGGATGCCGGTTTGAATCCTGGCTGCTCCACTTCATTAGTTTCCTGCTAATGTGCATGGGAAAGCAGTGGAAAATGGCTCAAATCTTGGGCCCCTGCACCCACATGGGAGACCCAGATGAAGTTCCTGGCTCCTGGCTTCAGACTGGCCCAACTCCGGCCATTAAGGCCATTTGGGGGGTGAACCAGCAGATGGAAGATCTCTCTCTCTCTCTAAATCTGCCTTTCAAATAAGTAAATAAATCTTAAAGTATTAGAGAGAGAGAGAGAATCTATCCACTGGTTCACTCCTAAAATGCCCACATTGATAAGGGCTGGGTGGGGCTGAACTGAGGAACCAGGAACACAATCCTGTTCTCCCACATGGGTGGTGGGAACCAAGCCACTTGAGCCACAGCTATTGCCTTCCCAGACTCTGTGTGAGCAGGAGCTAGAGCCAGGAGCCAGAGCAAGACATAGAACCTGGGCTCTCTGCTATGGGTTGACATCTTTTTAAAAATATTTATTTATTTATTTATTTATTTATTTGAAAGGCAGAGAGAGAGAGAGAGAGAGAGGTCTTCCATCCGTTGGTTCACTCCCCAAATGGCTACAACAGCCGGGGTTGGGCCAATGCGAAGCCAGGAGCCTGAAGCTTCTTCTTCCAGATCTCCCATGAGGCTGCAGGGGCCCAAGGACTTGGGCCATCTTCTACTGCTTTCCTAGGCCATAGCAGAGAGCTGGGTTGAAAGTGGAGCAGCTGGGACTTGAAGCCAGCACTGCAGGCAGTGGCTTTACTCACTATGCTACAGCGCCCGGCCCTGGGATAAGGACATCTTAATTGGAATCCTAACTGCTAGGTTGAATGGGCATTCCAAAGATTTCTTTTTCTCATGCTGAATAATATTCCAGTGCGTGTGTGTGTGTGTGTGTGTGTGTGTGCTTGTACAAGGGTACTTTGAAACGTTCATGGAAAATGCATTAAAAGGTAAATTTAGGGGTAGGCATTTGGAGTAGCAGTTAAGCTGCAAGTTGACACCTGTGTCCCACATCAGCATTCCTAGGTTTAAGTCCTAGCTCTGCTCCTGATTCCTGCCAATGTGCACCCTGGGAGGCAGCAGATGATGGCCCATGTACTTAGGTCCCTGTCACCCATGTGGGAGACCCAAGCTGAGTTCCTGGCTCCTGGCTTTGGCCTGGTCCAACCAAGGTTTTAAGAGCATTTGGGGGAGTAAACAAGCACATGGGAAATCTGTCTGTCTGACCTGACTCTCTTTCAACCTTTCAAATAAAAAATATATATACATACATTCATATGTGGATTTTTAAAAGATATGTAAGAAACTAATAATAGTTGTTTTTAAAAACGCCAGTTTATTTTAGTGCAAAAATTTTGAAATTCGTGGATAGTTTTTCATAATATGCATTTCTCATGAGCTTTCGGAAGTACCTTCATATATCTCACATTTTCTTTATCACTTGTCTGTTTACAGATTATTTCCATATCTTGGCCACCATGAATAATGCCCCAAAGAACATGGGAGTGTAGGTATTTTCATGAGGTGATGATTTTTGTCTCCCTAAGGTATATGCCCAGAGGATGGATTGTTGGTTCACATGGTAGTTCTGTGGTTTTTTTTTTTTTTTTTTTTTAGTTTTGACAGGCAGAGTGGACAGTGAGAGAGAGAGAGACAGAGAGAAAGGTCTTCCTTTGCCGTTGGTTCACCCTCCAATGGCTGCCACGGACGGCACGCTGCGGCCGGTGCACCACGCTCATCCGATGGCAGGAGCCAGGTGCTAGGTGCTTATCCTGGTCTCCCATGGGATGCAGGGCCCAAGCACTTGGGCCATCCTCCACTGCACTCCTGGGCCACAGCAGAGGGCTGGCCTGGAAGAGGGGCAACCGGGACAGAATCCGGCACCCCGACCGGGACTAGAACCCGGTGTGCCGGCGCCGCAAGGCGGAGGATTAGCCTGTTGAGCCACGGCGCCAGCCTTGTTTTTTTTTTTTTTTTTGACAGGCAGAGTGGACAGTGAGAGAAAGAGACAGAGAGAAAGGTCTTCCTTTTCCTGTTGGTTCACCCACCAATGGCTGCTGCGTCCGGTGCACTGCGGCCAGCACACCATGCTGATCTGAAGGCAGGAGCCAGGTGCTTCTCCTGGTCTCCCATGTGGGTGCAGGGCCCAAGCACTTGGGCCATCCTCCACTGCACTCCCTGGCCACAGCAAAGAGCTGGCCTGGAAGAGGGGCAACCGGGACAGAATCTGGTGCCCCAACCGGGACTAGAACCCGGTATGCTGGCGCCGCAAGGCAGAGGATTAGCCTGTTGAGCCACGGCGCCGGCCGGTAGTTCTGTTTTTTTTTTTTTTTTTAAAGGATTTATTTATTTATTTGAAAGGCAGAGTTAGAGAGAGAAAGAGAGACAGAGAAACAGATCTTTCATGTACTAGTTCACTGCCCAGATGGCTGCAATGATCGGGCTTGGACCAGGCCAGAGTCAGGAACCTGGAACTCCATCCAGATCTCCCACCTGGGAGACAGGGACCTAAGCACTTGGGCCATCTTCCACTTTCTCACACTCTGGATGGGAAGTGGAGCAGCTGGGAATGGAAACAGCACTCATATAGGATGCTGGCATCACAAAGCCAGTCCCTACTATTTTTAATTTCTTTGGAAACCTCTATTCTGTTTTTCAAAATGGCTGTCCCAAACTGCATTCCCACCATCAGTTCCCTTTTCTCCACACTCTAGCCAATATTTATTTATTAATTTATTTTTTAAATATTTATTTATTTGAAAGACCGAGTTGCAGAGAGAGGTCTTCCATCTGCCAGTTCACTCCCCAGATGGCTGCAACAGCCGGAGCTGTGCAGATCTGAAGCCAGGAGCCAGGAGCTTCTTCCGGGTCTCCCATGTGGGTGCAGGGACACAAGGATTTGGGCCATCTTCTACCGCTTTCCCAGGCCATAGCAGAAAGTTGGATCGGAAGAGGAGCAGCTGGGACTAGAACTGGAGCACATATGGGATGCAGGCACTTCAGGCCAGGGTATTAACACGCTGTGTCACAGTGCTGACCCCACCAATATTTATTATCTCCCGTCTCTTTTATTCTAACAGGTGTGAGTGATAGCTCATAATGGTTTTAATTTGGATTCCCTGATTATTAGTAATGTTGAGGACCTTTTCATATTTTTTTATAAAAATTTTTATTTATTTGAAAGGCAGAGTGACAAAACACACACACACACACACACACACACGCAGAGAGAGAGAGAGAGAGAGAGAGAGAGAGAGAGAGAGAGAGAGACAAAGAGAGCTATTTTCCATCTACTGGTTCACTCCCCAAATGGCTGCAAAAGCTAGGGCTGGGCCAGGCTGCAGCCAGGAACATGGACTCCATTCAGGTCCTCCATGGGGGTGGCAGGGGCCCAAGCATTTGGACCATCATCCATTGCTTCCCAGACACATTAGCAGGGATCTGGATGGGAAGCGGAGTAGCGCAGGACTGGAATCAGCACTCAGATGTGGGATTCCGGCATTGCAAGCAGAAATTTAAGCTACTGTGCCACAAAGCCAGTCCAACCTTTTCATATTTCTGTTGGCCATTTTTATGTTGTCTTTGGAAAAATGTCTTTTAAGGTTCTTTTCCCATTTTTAAATTGGTTTGTTTTTCTTCTATTGAATTGTAAGATTGTGAACTGTTTTTATAAGGGCTGTCATTTATACTATAAAGTAATCTTTAGACAAACACGAGAGCTTTGGCATCCTTTATCTAATTGACTTGAAGATAAGTATACTTAGAAACACTTCTTTGGAGCAGATATCCAGTTGCTAAGAATATTTTTGACCAGGAAATCAACAAGGTTAGTCTGATAAAGCTCTGATGGTTGGGAATTTGAGGAATTTGCGGTTGATTTGTCCTGAATGTGGCTGAACTAATACATCAAGAAAGAATTTTGCCGGCGCCATGGCTCAATAGGCTAATCCTCCGCCTGCGGCGCCGGCACACCAGGTTCTAGTCTCGGTCAGGGCACCGGATTCTGTCCCGGTTGCCCCTCTTCCAGTCCAGCTCTCTGGTATGGCCCGGGAGTGCAGTGGAGGATGGCCCAAGTGCTTGGACCCTGCACCCACATGGGAGACCAGGAGAAGCACCTGGCTCCTGCCTTCGGATCAGCGTGGTGCGCCAGCTGCAGCGGCCATTGGAGGGTGAACCAACGGCAAAAAGGAAGACCTTTCTCTCTGTCTCTCTCTCTCTCACTGTCCACTCTGCCTATCAAAAAAAAAAAAAAAAAGAATCTCTCTTACTTCCTCTTCCCCTAGTAGATTTTACAGATAACACTCTGCTTTGACACTGAATACACCTCCCTCCCTTCTCTCCCTCTCCCTTCCTCTCTCTCTTTCTCTCTCTCTCATACATTCTCTTTCTTTTCTTTTCTTTTCTTTTCTTTTCTTTTCTTTTCTTTTCTTTTCTTTTCTTTTCTTTTCTTTTCTTTTCTTTTCTTTCCTTCCTTCCTTCCTTCCTTTCTCTCTTTCTCTCTCTCTTTTTCTTTCTGTCTTTCTCTCTTTCTCTCTCTTTCTTTCTGTCTTTCTCTCTTTCTCTCTTTGAAAGAAAAGCTGTAGGAAATTGTTTATACTCTGGACTTGGCTTCAGATGAATTATGACCTTCAGGGAAATTCCATACACTAAGTTCCCTGTATTTCCTTTTCATGAAAATAAATAGGATATCCAGAATATTAGAATTTAAACTTGAGGGCCGGTGCTGAGGCGTAGTGGGTAAAGCCTCCATCTGCTGTGCTGGCATCCCATATGGGCACCTGTTCGAGACCCGGCTGCTCCACTTCCAATCCAGCTCTCTGCTATGGCCTGGGAAATCAGTGGAGGATGGTCCAAGTCCTTGGGCCCCTGCACCCATGTGGGAGACCCAGAAGAAGCTCCAGCCTCCTAGCTTCAGATTGGCACAGCTCTGGCCATTGCGGCCAACTGGGGAGTGAGCCGGCGGATGGAAGACCTCTCTCTCTGCCTCTCTCTCTCTCTGTGACTTTTCTCTTTTCTCTCTATGTGACTCTGACTTTCAAATAAATAAATCCTTAAAAAATACATAAACTTGATTTTTGGATCTTGAATGTAGGTGATATATAGATGTCATGGAATGGATTGTTAAATCTCCAGTGAAGGGCCGGCGTTGTGGCTTAACAGTGGGTTAAGCTGCTACTTGTGAACCAGCATCCCATATGGGCAGTGGAGGATGGCCCAAGTGCTTGGGTCCCTGCCACCCATGTGGGAGACCTGGGAGACCTGGAAGAAGCCTCTGGCTTCTGGCTTTGGCCTGTCCCAGTCCTGGCCATTGCAGCTATTTGGGAAGTTAACTAGGGACTGAAAGATCTCTTTGTCTCTGTCTCTCCCTCTCTCTCTCTCTGTAACTCTGTCTTTCAAATAAATAAATCTTAACAACAATAAAACAAAAACTTCAGTGAGAAAATGTTGATTTTAGGTAGGTTTCTTTGAGTTTCAAGGGAAAGCAAATCAACACAATGCCATTGCTGTGGTCTGGCTGTGGCTGATCCTCCAACCCCCCAGCCCCCCCAAAGAAAAGACAAAAAAAAGAGAAAACAAAACTCATATTGAAGCTTGGTTCTCAATAGAACAGCATTGAAAGGTGGTGGGACCTAAAGAAGTGGGGCCTGGTGGGAGATGATTGGGTCATGACCCCTCTCTGAAGGATTAAAGCTGTTCCTGGGGAGTGGGTTGGTTCTCCTGTGAGCCTATTGATATAAAAGAGCGAGCCTGCCTCTGCCTGGCCTCCTGCTTCCTGTCTGGCCTTGTGGTCTCTCCTGTGTGTTGCCTGCATGTGGTGCCATCCGCCTCACAGAAGACCCTCACTGGAGGCCAGTCAGTTAGGGCCTCCTGGTCTTGGGCTTCAGCTTTCAAAACTGTGAGTTAAAGAAATCTCTGTTCTTCATGAGGGGATTCATGAAAAAATAGAATTAAAAGGTAAGTTGATTTTGGTGCAAAAGAATTTAAATCCGTGCTTAGTTTAGATGCATTTTCCAAGGACTTTTTGAAGACACCTCATGTGAATAAAATACCCTGCCCAGGTATTTGGTTAACGTGACATGAAGCATATTAAGGCACCAGCTTAAGCCACCAAGGAGAGTGAGTTAACTCACAGATGGGAAGTCCATGTGGGTGACTGGGGCTTCAGACATGGCCAAGTCCAGGATGTCAAGTGACGTCATCAGCTCTGTGCCTCACCTTCCACTCTACCTCTGCCTGGCTTTGTTCAGGACTTCCTGGTCTATACAGCTCAAGATCCTAGAGGAAAAAACACTTCCCCTCTAGTGCCCATGTAAGAAATATTAGGGAGGATTCAGATTGGTCCAGCTTAGGACATTTGCCTAACTCTGAGCTAATTGTAGTTAGGGGACGGGGATACCATGACGGGCCAGCCAGGGTGTGGGCCCAGCTCTGGCAGGGGAGAATTAGGGCACCATGACAGACAGCCCTCAGGATCCCAGGGGGTCAGCTGAGGGAAGTTCTGTTGTTTTCAGCCATTGGTTCATTCCACAAATGCCTATGACAGCCCAGGCTGGACCAGGTGGAAGCCAGGAGCCAGTAACCCCACCCAGGTCTCCTCTGTTGGAGGCAGAAGCCTACATACATTAGCCATCATCAACTGCCTTCTGAGGCACACTAGCAGGGAGCTGGATTGGAAATGAAGGATCTGGAACTTGCGCTGGCATTCTAATATGGGATACTGGCAAAACAAATTGGGGCCCAACCCGCTGAGTTACAACGCTGGCCTCTACTTCTGTGTTCACCCAGTATCATATTGTGGAGATCTTTCATTGTCAGCTCATATAGAGTTCTTTCATTCTTTTCTACAGCTGCACATGATCTGCAGTGTGGATGCGACTGCTCCTTATCAGAGAATTTTAAGGCGTTTTATGAAGCATTACATCCTTTTCTTCTCTTTCCTCTGCAGGCAACCTGGCAGGGCCAGAGGACCTGGAGCTCCGAGTTGGGTTGGGTCTTGCCCATTGACGGTAGATGCATGAGAAGCAGTCATGCCATTAGGGACTTCCCAGGGGCAGAAAAGTTCCCCCAAAGCTGGGTCAGAGCCAGAATCTGGTCTTATTACTTCTCCCACTGCACCCCTGTGGTTAACCAGGCCTGTGGCTCCTTGTGGAGTGGTTTGGCAAGTGTGTGAGAACATGTGCACGGGTATCCTGGCTTCCTCTCTAGCTTGTTGCCACACACACAAGGGACCTAGACTGATGTCCCGGCGTGAGAGTGGCAGCTGCTACTCTCCAGCTCACCAAGTCAGCTCCCTGGCACCCTGTGTCTGTTTGCAAGCATCAGGGCTGTGATGGGTGACATGGAGTTCATTCACATTTAGTTCTAAAATGTTCCTATCAAATGCGATTCCCCAGAGTGTCTGTTTCTTGCTACTTCATTCCCAAGACTGTCTAGAAAGGCAGGCTGGGCTGGAGGGAGGGTGACTGGGGGAGGCTACAGCAGCCCTGAGCAAGTGAGCAGTGAATCGGTCCTCAGTCCCTCCTTCTCCTCAACCTCTGCCTCTGAACAGTCCTCCCCACGCCCTTCCCTGCTCACTCTCTTCAGTTCCCCTGCCAAAGGGAAGACCTCCTTTTGCTTAAACATTTTTATGCATTTATCTTCATTTTTATATAAAAGGCAGAAGGATATATACATATATATATATATATATTGACACACACATATGAGTATACGTGTGTGTGTGTATATCTATAGATGTGTGTGCATAGATACACACACACATATCTGCTGGTTCACTTCCTAGATGCCTGCAGTAGCCAGGCTTAGGCCAGGCCAGAGCCAAGAGCCACAAGCTCAATCTGGATCTTCTACATGGGAGGCAAGGACCTAAATACCTGAACCATCACCTGCTGCCTCCCAGGGTGTGCAGTAGTGGGAAGTGAAGCCAGAATCCAAACCCAGGCACCCTGTGTATGCAATGGGGGTGTCCCAAGCAGCGTCTTAGCCTGGACCAAGCACCTGTCCCTTTCCTTTGGTTTAAAATGTCCCATGAACTATAGTCTAAGGCAAGAAGGTGTCTCATTTCTCTCAGCCGTCCTTAAGTTCCTCTCTCTGCCTTTGGTTGCTCTCCCTTGTGGCTTTGCTAATGTTTGTCCTTCTTTAATAAGTCTTTTTTAAAATTTTACTTATTTGACAGATAGAGTTAATGAGAGAGAGAGACAGAAAGGTCTTCCTTCTGTTGGTTCACTCCCCAAATGGCTGCCATGGCCAGCGCTGCGCCAATCCGAAGCCAGGAGCCAGGTGCTTCTTCCTGGTCTCCCATGTAGGTGCAGGCGCCCAAGCACTTGGGCCATCCTCCACTGCCTTCCTGGGCCATAGCAGAGAGCTGGACTGGAAGAGGAGCAACCGGGACTAGAACTGGCGCCCGTATGGGATGCCAGCACCGCAGGCGGAGGATTAACCAAGTGAGCCATGGTGCCGGCCCCATGTTTGTCCTTCTAAGCACAGCTCTGGGGCCACCGTGATGGTGTGTCTGGTCATTTCAGCAGGAAGGCCCCTCATCTCTGCTGTGTATGTGCGCCAGCCACCTATTGTGTCTCTCACTGGCCCCTTGGACATTTTGGAAGTCCTGGGACAGGCAAGCGTTGCTCTTCCACACCAGACCCTCCCACTTCCTCTAAGGCAGACTCAGAAGGTGTTATATGCCTGGCCCATAGCAGAGGCTCCAGGTTTGGTGGAAACAATGCATCTGCATATTTCAGTTTCTACTGTGAAGACTTAGTTTCACATCGGAATCACCCGGGTCTTTTTAGGGCCACTGTGTCGGTGCCTTTGACTGGCGGTTGAGCTCTGGTGTGATGCTTTAACACTGAAGAGTACACATTTGTATTTTAAAATGGAAACTTCCCCTCTCTTTAATCTCTAGATAGATCTTAGAGAACTATCAGCTCCCAGGGAAGCAGCATGGCAGTGGGTTGTCTGGGAGTCTAAAACGCTCTGACAAATTCTGGAGTTGGAGGAAAAAGAAAAATAAAATCAATAGCATCTTGCCTGTAAGGGGCTGGGACAGTCCCTGTCTCACCGCCATGTATTTGTGGACCCTGGAAGCTGGCCCAAGCTTCTCTCCATTATTAGAACGTGAAATTCCAAACACAATGGTGCTATTTTGCCTCCCTGGGGAGGCTGGCATGGGAGGCACGGCCCGGTGCCCGGGGGGGGGGGAGGAGTGGGTTGGGACACAGGAATGTGCTTGGGGAAGAGGATCTTTTGTGTTTTATTTCTTGCCGTGGGTATACACGGCAGCTCCTGAGGCCTTTGTTTGGCACACTTGTACTGCCTGGGTGCCCTGCCTGGGCCTTCACCTCCGTCTTCCGCCTCGATGACGCCTGGAACCTGCTGCCAACGCGGCCTTTGCTTTCCTGACCGCCTCTGCAGAAGCTCTGAGCCCTTCATGTGGGTTTGCAAGACCTTCCCAGATCCAGCTGCGGCTCTCACATGCGGTTAGGCTGATGAGGCCAGAGGCCACGGGACAATCTGGTTCCTATTCCCCCGCGAGAGATCGGGAGCAGAGTTAGCGGAGTCTCTGGCTCTCCCCCGCGGGAAGTTCCAGCTGCCTTTCCCACCTTCATTTCCTTTGTGACGCCCATCGTGTGGTGGCTGAAGGCGGTTTCTCCTTATTTATTCTTTTCAGACCTTAGAAGTAACTAATGTATTTTCCCCTCCAACTAAAATGTATGCTCATTAAGGAAAATTAGAAAAGCATAGAGAAGCTTAGAGAAAGTAAAAGGAGCCAGAATGTAATGAATTTAGGGGGACTCTCCTCTGGAATACTGTTTATTTGTATATTTATTTACCTCTCCTTTCGTACTGGTGTGTGTCTTGCTTTGTTTCTTCCTGACTCAGTTTGACATTGAGAGGAGTTTCTTCATCAGTGACTGTCATCAAAGCTTCAGATGCCACCTGATGCTCAGTCCACGAGAGGCTGTGTGGCTTCCTTCGGACTCTCCCCTTCTGTTACACACTTAGGTGGGCTTCGTGCTGGCAACTAAATTTTGCTGCTTCTGTTTCCTGAGGATAGAGTCTGAAAGTTGGAATTACTAATTACAAGGATATAGCCAGTTTTTTTTTTTATATTGAGATAAAATACACATAGCATAGACTATGCCATTTGAAGGACGGGTGTTGTGGTGCTGTGGGTTTAGCTGCTGTTGGTGATGTCCATGTCCCATACTGGAGAGCTGTTTGAGTCTTAGCTAGTCTGCTTCCAATCCAGACACCTGCTGATGCACCTGAGAAGCCGTGGATGATGGCTCAAGTACTTGAGTACCTGCCATCCACGTGGGAGACCTGGATAGAGTTTCTGGCTCCTGGCTTCAGCCTGACCCATCCCCAGCCATTGTAGACATTTGGAGAGTAAACCAAATGGAGGATGGAGGATAGAAAATCCCACTTTGTCCTCTCTCTCTCTAGCTTTCAAACAAGCAAGCAAATAAATAAGTTGTTAGAGACATTTACCATTTGAACAATTTCTCTGTGTGCTGTTTAGTGATGTTAAGTATATTCGTGTTGTAGTCATCACCATCAATTCCTGTAACTAAATTTTCACTATCCCAAACAAAAACTCTACCAATTTAACAATTGCTTCCATTCTCCACTCCCTGCAGCCTCTGCTAGCTACCATTCTACTGTTTTTTGTACTTTTAAAACAAAATTTACCTGCTTATATATTTTTTGAGAAGAGAAGCAAAACTTTAAAAAAATTTATTTATTTATTTGACAGGCAGAGTTAGACAGTAAGAGGGAGAGACAGAGAGGTCTTAAATCCGCAGATTCACTCCCCAAATGGCAGCAATGGCTGGAGCTGGGCCAATATGAAGCCAGGAGCCAGCAGCTTCTTCCAGGTCTCTTAGGCAGTTGCAGGGGCCCAAGGCCTTGGGCTGTCTTCTACTGCTCTCCTAGGCCACAGCGGAGAGCTGGATCAGAAGAAGAGCAGCTGAAACTAGAATCACTGTCCATAAGGGATACCAGCACCACAGCACCGCCCCAAGAAACAGAACATTTTAAAAATAAAATTGGAGGCTGGTGTTGTGGCATAGGGATAAAACTGCTGCCTTCAACACAGGCATCCCATATAAGCACCAGTTTGAGTCCTAGCTCCTCCACTTCTGATCCCACTCTCTGCTAATGGCCTGAGAAAAGCAGTGGAAAACGACCCAAGTTCTTGGGCCCCTGCCACCCACATGGGAGATCCGAATGAAGCTCCTGGCTCCTGGCTTTGGCTGCCTGGCCCAATGCTGGACGTTGCAGTCTTCTGGGGAGTGTACCAGCAGATGAAAGATCTCTCTGTCTCTCCTTTTCTTCCTCTGTAACTCTGATGTTCAAGTAAATAAATAAATTTTTTTCATTTTTAAATTTTTATTGAAGAGAGAGAGAGTTCACATTCCTTTTTGCTGGTTCACTCCCCAAATGCCTGCAGTTTTTTGGGGTCAGGGCTAGGCTGAAACTGGAAGTCAGAACCTCCAACCAGATCTTGCACATGGGTGGTGGGAACCTAGCCACTCACACCATCACCACTGAGCCCCAGAGTCTGCATAGCAGGAAGCTGGCTCATGAGATAGAGGCACTCTGACAAGGGATGTGGCGGTCCCAACTGGCATCTCACCTGCTAGGCCAAATACCCACCCTTCCTCCCCCCCCCTTCTTCTTTTAAAGATTTATTTATTTATTTATTTGAAAGGCAGAGTTAGAGCAAGAGAGAGCGCAAGCGCAATCTTCCATCTTCTGGTTCCTCCCTGAAGGCTGTAACAGCTATGGCTGGGCCAGGTAGAAACTAGGAGCTAAGAACTCCATCCAGGTCTCCAACATGGGGCAGAGACTGAAGAACTCAGGCCATCTTCCACTGCTGTCCTAGGTGCATGAGCAGGGAGCTGGATCAGAAGTGGAGCAGGTGGGACTCGAACCCACATCCATGTGGGATGCTGGTGTTGCAGACAGTGGCTTAACCTGCTGCATCACAATGCCAGCCCCAACTCTCCCCCTTTTTTAATTTTTAAAAATTTACTTATTTGAGGTGTTGGGGAGAGAGAAAGGGGAGAACACTCCCATCTGCTTGTTCACCCAACAAATACCCATACTGGCCTCATTCTAGGTCTCTCATGTGGGTAGCAGGCACCCAACTACTTGAGCCATCACTTGCTACCTCTCAGGGTGCATATTAACAGGAAACTGGAGTCAGGAGACGGAGCTGGGAATTGGGGCTGGGTACTCTGTTATAGAATGTGGGCATCCTAGTTGCTCTGCCAAACATGTGTCTCCATATTTTTTTGTTGAGGTCAGGGGGAGTAGAAAAAAGCATCCCCTATCATGGGCCTTAATCAATGGCAGCTTCTGGTTCCACAGGGAGAAGGAAGACTTTGAAGACATGAAAAAGCTTTTTTAAAAAAATCCAGTATAGTTACTTTGTATGAAGGGATGAAATGAGGCATGAAGGCCCCTCACACCTTCCATCTTTCCTGAGATTTTCGAGAGAGAGAGAGAGAGAGAGAGAGAGAGAGAGCACATTCCTACTGCCGAGAGAGTCCCTTTCATTCCTGCTTCTTGGGATGATTGCTGTGGCGATAGAGAATGACAAGCAGGAAGACGACACAGCCCTCATGTTGGCAGAGATCGTGAGTGGCACATCCATGATCATCCTGATCAGCTCAGTGTGGCTCTGATGCTGTGTCCTAGCATGAAGACCTGTGTCTGTGAATCTGACTGCCTCACCCAAGTGGAATCATACAATGCTTGCCATTTTGTGTCTGGCTTTATTTCAGCTAGTGTAGTATCTTCTGGGCTCATGTATGTTGCAGCACATGTCAGGATTTTATTCTTGTTGGAGGCTGAATGCTTTTCTGTTGTTTGCCCATACCACAGTGGGTGTTTGCTTGATTTCATCTTTCAGCTAATGTGAACAACGCTGCTCTGAGCATTAGTGTGCATGCATCTGGATCCACACTTGCTCTTCTTTTGGATAAATACCCAGAAGTAGAACTGTAGGATCTAATACTAATTCTGTTTAATTTGTTGAAGAACTGCTCACTGTTTTCCATACTCTCAAAAGCTACGTATGAGGGTTACACTTTCTCCATGTCATGCTAATACTTGTTTTCTGTGTGCGTGTTTAAAAATTTTTAATAGCCATCCTAATGGGTATGAGGCAATATCTTACTGTGGTTTTAATTTGCATTTCCCCACTTATTAGTCATATTGAGCATATTTTCATGTGCTTAGTGACCATCTAGGTATATTGTTTGGGGAAATGTCTACTCAAGTCCTTTGCTCATTTTCAAATTGGGTTGTTTTTGGGTTGTTGGTGTTGAGTTTTACTTCTTTATACATTCTAGATATCAAACCCTTGTTGGATAAAATGATTTGCAAATATTTTTCCTCCACTTTAGGTTTTTTTTTTTTCTTTGTTGATAGTTCAATTTGATGCACAAAAGATTCAACTTTGATGAAATATAATTTACTTTTCTTTTGTTTTCTGTGCCTTTTGTGTCATATCCAAGAAATCATTGCCAAATCTAATGTCACAAAGCTCTCCTGTGTTTTCTTCTAAGTGTTCTATAGTTTTAACTCTTATGTTTAAATCTTTGATCCATTTTGAATTAATTTTTTATATGATATAAGAATCTAATTTTATGTGGATATCAGGTCTTCCCAGCATTATTTGCTGAAAAGACTGTTGCTTCTTCATTGAATAGTTTTGGCACTCTTCTAAAAAATAATTTGAGAGAAGATACTGGCCTAGTAGTTAAAGTCTGGTTAGAATAGCCATGTCCCATATCAGAATGCATGGGCTTGAGTTCCCAGTGCTGATGTAGACTCTGAGAGGTAGCAGGTAGTGGTTCAACTTGTTGACTCCCTGCCCCCACCTACATTGAATTCCTGACTCCCAGCTTGGGCCTAGCTCAGCCCTTTCTGTTGTGGGCTGAAGTGAACCTGCAGATAGGAGCTTGCTCTGTGTCTGTCTCTGCCTCTTAAAATGAAAAAATAAAAGGTTTAAAAATTTTTTGATAATATATGCAAAAGTTGATTTCATTGGCTTTTATATCTATTTTTATGCCAAAATCATGCTGCTTTGATTACCATAGCTTTATAATATGTTTTGAAATCAGAAAGTTTGAGTTTAATTGTGTTTTGCTTTTCGAGTTTTTTTTTTTTTTTTTTTAGCTATTGAGGACCCCTTGCTTTTCCATAGGAATTTTAGGATAGCATTTTTTGACTCTCATTTTGTCAATAAGATATCAGATGTTAATTAGATTCTTGTTCATTTTAGGTAATTAATTTTTATGTATTATAAAATTTCATTCTAATACATCCAGGTTGGCCCTTTCTTTCTAAGAACATGTCTTCTTATTCAGCTCTGGGAAATTTTCTTCTGTATTTTCTTGGAGGGGTTCTTAGACCCTCTCTTTTCTGAGTGTACCTTCCAAGTCTCTATCATTCTTTTAGTCTCCCTGTTCTCTCATTCTTTCTGTGAACATTTTTCTATCTCAGGTATCAGCTTTCTAAGTCTCCCTTCTGTTGTACCCATTCTGCTGTTTCATCCATCTACTCAGTTTTCAATGACTTTCTGAATGTCACTCTTGTCTTAATTGTAATCCATGACTTTCTGTCCCAGAGGTGTTTTATCCAGCGTTTGGTGGCTTGTGATTGTGTGAGCATTTCTGGTTCAGGAGGCCCAGATGGTAAATCTAGAACGTGCTTCGTCCTGGGGTAGGGCAGGAGCAGGACGTGGCACTGGGCAGAGTGAGTCAGCAGTCTTCTGGCCAGGACACTTACACCACTCCTCCTGGGTGAGGCCAACTCCCTGAAGCATTGCCTGGCTTCTTTGGCTCAGCTGCTGGGCGTGGATGTCTCTGGATTGTGCTGCTCCTACTGCTTAGCACATGTGTGTAGGACTACCTGTGTGTCTGTTCCTACAATGATGGCTGAAGTAGCTCTAATGGTAGCCCAGGACCCTCTGGTCCACACAGGCTCCCAACATCTTCTTTGTCTAATTTAGGGCCCCTTGGAAGCATTTCCACTGATACTGCTGTTCTCTCCTGTATGTGGTTTGGGTTTCTCACTCTAAGCCCATCTGTCTGTGTCTTTCAGGGGTGGCCACAGAGGCTGCCTTTCTTTGTACACCTTTACTGTTTAAAAAAAAAATTTTTTTTTGTTTATTTGTTTGAAAGGTAGAGGAACAAACAGAGGGAGAGAGAGAAACAGACAGGGAGACTGATCTTCTATCTGCTGATTCACTCCATTATGGCCACAGCAGTCAGGTTTGGGCCAGGCTGAAGCCAGGAGCTGGGAACGCCATAGAGGTCTCCTACATGGGTGGCAGGGGTCCAGGCACTTGGGCCATCTTCTGCTGCTTTCCCAGAGATACTAGCAGGGAGCTGGGTCAGAAATGGAGCATCTGGGACTCAAACCAGCACCCTGGTGTGCCACAGTGTCAGTCCCTCACCTTCACTGTTACTGATTTGTTTATTTAAAAATGACTTCTCGGGCCGGCATTGTGGCATAGAGAGTAAAACCACTGCCTACAATGCCAACATCCTGGATAGGTGCCAGTTCATGCCCCAGCTGCTCTACTTCCAATCCAGCTCCCTGCTAATGCACCTAGGAAAGCAGTGGAGGATGGCCCAAGTCTTTGGTCTCACACTCAAGTGGGAGACCTGGATGAAGCTCCTGGTCCCTGGCTTCAGACAGGCCCAGCTCTGGCGCTTGTGGCCATTTGGGGAGTGAGCCAGTGGGTGGAAGATTCTCTCTCTCTCTCTCTCTCTCTCTCTCTCTCTAACTCTGCCTTTCAAATAAATAAGTAAACCTTTTAAAAATTATTTCTGTCATTTCTAATGAAATGGGGGAGGTTAGGCTGCTGCATGTATTCTGTCTTCTCAGTTGTCTTTTGGGAAGTCATTTAGGATTTCCCTGTTTATGTAGGATTTAGAAAAACCACCAACTGATAACCAGAGCAGGAAGAAGCTCAATATTTGCCCTTGATATCTTTGCAAATGTTGGGATTCAAACCCGAATACAGAGAACGCCTGCCTGCGGTCCCTCGCCTGGAGTAAAATCCAGTCTCACACTGCCCCTCGCCGAGGACAACTTTCTCTTAGAAGTTTTTCTTCGGGCTCCAGGCAGCTCTGTGGCTGGAGGACTGCTCAGGTTGGGGCCCTAGCCTGAGACAGCACCTCCTTGGCTGGGGGCAGTGTTTGAAAGGTTTGCAATTTCAGGGAGCGGTCTAGGTGGGGTCATGTTCCAAGTACACCGCGCCTAACATTTTCCATGCATTTGCTGTGCGGATGGCTCCTGAGGCTGCCTGCAGTTCCCAGGGGTAGCCCAGGCCAGCAGAGCTGCCCTGCTGAGAAAGCCCTGACTCACCCAGCAGCCTCGGGCTGTGGTTTGCTCAGCTTTGTTTCTAGACCTCTGGGGCTGGCATTTCTGCGAAATCCTTCAAGTTCATTCCTGTTCCCTGGGCTCATCCCTTTACAAGTACCGGCTTGCCTTGCGTGCCTAAAATGACGGAAGGATGCCGACCCCACAGGGCAACTTGTCTGGGACCGTTTGCTGTGGGATCACCCTGCATTCATGTGTTGTCAGAGCCACATTTGTGCAATATTGTCATGAAGAGACTTTGTGGTTCTCTGTGTCATTTCCCCTGAGGACCTGAACATCAAATTTGCCATCTTGTGATTGTCCTATCTGGTATAAATGTTCCCCAGGTTTTAAATCTTGTCATAGAACAGAAGCACTCTGTATCCTGAGCCTAGGTAGAAATGTGGACTTTTATGGTGACTTGGCGATTGTACGATTGTAGATCTACGTACAAGCATTATCGGGTGAGGGTGAAGTGACAAGGACATTCACTTCAGGCACAGAATTTAATGGGGGGGCACAAAACAAAATCAGTAATTGAGATGAATATTATTGTTGTGCAGTAAAAATTAACAGCAAAATCTACAGCGAGCAAAATGTCAACAGTGTCTTCCTCTGTCCCTGTTGGGGCGTGGCGGTCTGCCTTCTCAGAGTCAGGGCCACCTCCGGCTGTAGGAAGATGGGACCCAGTGACTGCACCTGAGGCAGGAGGACACTCTCCCTGGGTCCTTGCTGCTGCCACTACACCCGTGGGACGCACAGATGTCTTGCCTTTCAGGGTTCGGTGCACTGAGCCTTCTCTGGATAGGTGAGAAGTAACTCAGTGACTCCCCTTTTCCTTCCTTGGGGCACAGGTGAGCGGGTGTGGCCTCCAAGGACACCTGTGCCTGTGTCCATATTCTGTAGGGCTGGGATTCCATGCAAAGAGACCCTACGTGGTCTCTGAATCTGCAGCTAGAGGGTGAGTCTCGCATTGGATAAACTCATAGTTTCATCCAGGTTTTGTAAGAATCCGAAGCTTGTCTCTCTTTGGGGATCATCCTTTGGAAAAATATGCAAGCAGGGGATGAAATGGAGGACTTTAGAAGAGGCCCCTTGCTAGCCAAGGGCCCTTGAGTTTCATCAGCATCGTGGTGGAGTTGTCTCCAGCCGCCCCTTCATATTTCATTTTGCTTCTGCCTGTGCAGGAGCTCTCTCCGCGGTTGCCAGCAATAGCTGCCGCTAGACTTCAGGGCTGTGCCGTGTCTTTCCGTTTCATCCTTTCAGAATTACCAGCTTTTCTCCTTTATGATACAGTGAAGTACTTGGGAATTAGTTCAAACTGGCTGAATTTGTATCCTGGCGCTGCCAAACTAGTTGAGTGAGTTGGTGAAATTAATCAGTCTTTTTGTCTCTCTTCCCTCTTCTGTCCTTACCTCATTGGGTTTTGTTGGGGGAAGGTGTGTGTGTGTGTGTGTGTGTGTGCACGCTTAGCACAATGCCGACACAGAGGAGGCCTTCAGTAAATAGTATTTCAGCCTGGATGGTTGGTTCAAAGCAACAGAAACTTACTCTGGCTACCTTAAATGGAAAAGGATCTTACTGGGAGAAAGCAGGATCGTTCACAGAATTGGCGGTGTTTGGAAAAGCAGGTGGTGAAAACTGGGAGGTGCTAAGGGAGATGAGGCAGCAGGAACAACCTGACCAGGACATTCTGGCGCTGCTGCTGGGCCCAGATCCCACTGCTGATCCCGCTGCGACCCTCACACCCTCCCCTCTTCCTGGGACCTCCTATTTCCTATTGGGAATCACTGGAAATTCTAACAGGTGGAGCCCAAGGTTAGCAAGCAGTGGGTCTGTCTACTTTAGCTTCTGTCTTAGAAGCTGGAGTCTCTTACAGTGGAAGCTTCCACCCAAACAAGATGAGGATTAGAACTTCGGGGAACGTAGATCTCCCAATGTGGCTCTCTCCTTTCTTCTGTGATTCATTCTGTGTACTCTAATGTCTAATAGAACTGAGCTGCAGAGTGATATCCGGCCAGTAGGTGCCACCTTCTAACAAGAGAATGGACCTTCCCCTCAAAAGGATTCCATGGAACACGTACTGTGTACTACAGGGCACTGGTATCTTTCCATTGAGATGGAACTGTGTTGGGTAATTCTTAAATCGCAGACAATGGGCTCAGTTCTTTCAAAGGAAAAATTGTTATTTACAAGTTTATGTTACTCTTTGGTACCTGTTGCTGTTTATCTGACAATAAATATGAATGTTATTAAACTAAACTTAGTGAAAAAATATAAAACCAGCTTATTAGGCTAGGTTTACTTTTTTTCTCATTAAATTCTTTCAAGAATGTAGTCTTATATTGCCCTATGAAAATGCCATTATTTTCTGCTAGAAGTATTTTTCTAGCACCTGATGTAATCAGATGGATCAATCAAGCTTGGCACTTGCCAAAGGTCAGGCATGGATTGGTGGTGTTCTAAGAGCTAGATCCTAGGTTCCCAGGGGCAGGTGGTCCATTTTTTATTTATCAATGTACACAATTATTGACACCTAGTAGGTGTACAGACAGTCCTTAAATAAATAAAAAGAGGAAGGAATGAGCACGTTGCTAAAAACAGGATTGATTCTCTTGTGCCCATAAACCAACTCACATTGGCTGGTTAGTTATGCGTATAGCAAAAACTTCTGCGTCAAGGTTGCAAAATTGAACCTCAAAGCCCCTCTCTGATTCCAAAATGACAGAAGGAGAGTGGCAAAGGCTTACGACAGACCCATGCACAGAACCAAGCAAAAGTGGGAAAGTTTCACTGTGCAGCAGATGCGTGTCAAAGAGCAGGTGCATATCCCCTCCTCGTCAGGTTCCCATCTGGCTGGGCATCAGTCTGCAACATGTTTTTTTTTTTTTTTTTTAAATTTTGAAAACAAAAAAATCAACCATTAGGTATACAAGAAAGACCAATTTGAAAATTGATTAGGTTAAGGTTAAATTTCTATACCCTACATTGCCTTCTTACATCCATCTCTCATTGAACCCCCAAAGAAATCTCTTTTTTAAAAAGATTTATTTACTTGGTTGAAAGAGTTATATAGAGAGAAGGAGAGACAGAGAGAGATCTTCCATCTTCTGGTTCACTCCCCATGTGGCTGCAATGGCCTGGGCTGGGCTGGGCTGGGCTGGGCCAAAGTCAGGATCCAGGAACTTTATCAGGTGGTAGGTGCAGAGACCGATGCACTTAGGCCATCTTCTGCTGCTTTCCCAGGTGCATCAGCAGGGAGCTGGATCAGAAGTGGAGCAGCCAGGCTTGAACTGGCACCCATATGAGATGTTGGCATCATAGGTGGTGGGTTTACCCATTATTTCACAATGCTGCCCCGCCTGAGAAGAAATGTTAATGGAAATCTGTTAGCATACAGAAATGAATTTGCCTTGCTACAAATGAAATTTTGAAAAAAAGAGATAATTTTAAGTTTTATAGCATTCTATCTGGTCTTCTTCTTTGTTTGTATAAAACACAGCAGAACCTTGGTTCTGGTCACAGCTGGTTTGATGTGACTTCTTGGGAATAACCAGGAGATGGGACTGGAGGTGTCCTGGGACATGTGAGGAAAGGCAGGGACCTCAGTGGTGATTTATAACTAGGACAACTGCATTCTCTGAAGACCATCACGGCCCTGCTCCTGGGTAATCAAAGGATGAGCTTTCCTTTGCTTCTTGAGTGTTAAATCTTACCTCTGACTTTTGAACATAAGAAAAAAAAGGCAGAGAGAGAGAGCTCCCATTTATGGTTCACTTTCCAAATGTCCACAGTGGCCTGGACTTGGCTGGTGCCAAAGCAGGGAGCTGGGAACTCCAGCCAGGTCTTCCATGTACGTAGCAGGAACTCAGTTACCCGAGCCATCTCCTGCTGCCTCCCAGGGTTGGCAGTAATGAGCAGCTGCTCAGGAGCCAAAGCTGTGACCCTGGGCCCTCTCATCTGGGACCTGGGCATGTTAACCAGACTCTTAGCCACTAGCTCAGCTGGCTGCTACCCAGGGAAGAGCATCCCTGGGTGGGCTTGAACAGAAGTTTGGAGTAGAATATTTTATAATATATGCCATAAATAAGCAAGATCCTCTTTGTATAAATATAGAGAGAGTTTATTACTATCATTAAATAAAACTTACAACTCATTAATTTGATATATGTTCAATGATAAAAAGGACTTTATGTTCCACAGGAGACAGTGTGAAAATGTAAGCACTCCATAAATGAAGATATTTTTAGTAGTCAAGCCGGCATTTTAGATGTTACTTCCTCACCCTATGCAGGGTTTGTAACATTCCTACCGCCCAGCTTTCCTCTGACTTTCTGAACCTTTTAATGAAAACCGTCTCATCCTCACGCTCACATGCTTCAGTGCAGAGGCCCAAGTCCCTTCTCTAAGCCAAAGCCCTCTGTTCTGCAGCCCAGTCCCCACTCCCCAGTATGGTGTTCCTCGGGACTCCCCTCTGCTTTGTAGTGCAGCTCCTCAAACTCGAGTTGAGCAGGAGCTGCTTCTCCATGCCACACGAAATCCTAGTTTCTCCTGTGGGCCAGTAAGCCTTCCTTTAAGAAAAATCTTCCTCCTTTCTCTTGTCTTTGACAGGCAATGTGGTATAGTGGTTGAGAGTGTGGGTGTCAGAGCCAGGTTGTCTGTTTTATATAGACTTTTTAAAAAATATTTATCTATTTGATAGGGAGAGTTACAGAGAAAGGGAGAATGAGAGTAAGAGTGAGAGCAAGAGAGAGAGAGAGATCGAGATCTCACTGCTAGTTCACTGTCCAAATGGCCACAACAATTGGGACTAGCCAAGGTGGAAGCCAGGAGCCTGGAACTCCATCAGGGTCTTCCACAAGAGTGTCAGAGGCCCAAGCACTTGGGCCATCTTCTGCTGCTTTCCCAGGTGCATTAGCAGAGAGCTGGATCAGATGTGGGGTTGCTGGGACTCAGATGAGCACTCATGGGATGCTGGGGCCACAGGCAGCAGCTTAACTCACTGTGCTGCAATGCCTGTCCTCAGATTCTCTATTTTCTTTCATGACAGGCAGAGTTAGACAGAGAGAGAGAAAGAGAGAGAGAGACAGAGAGACAGAGAGACAGATCTTCCTTCCGTTGGTTCACCCCCCCTCCCAAATGGCTGCCACGGCTGATCCGAAGCCAGGAACCAGGTGCTTCCTCCTGGTCTCCCATGCAGGTGCAGGCCCAAGGACTTGGGCCATCCTCCACTGCCTTCCCAGGCCACAGCAGAGAGCTGGACTGGAAGAGGAGCAACCAGGAAAGAATCCGGTGCCCCAACAGGGACTAGAACCCGGGGTGCTGGTGCTGCAGGTGGAGGATTAGCCAAGTGAGCCATGGCACCAGCTAGATTCTCTATTTTCTAAGCTTTTTAAAAAAATTTATCTTCATTTTGTTTGAATGGCAGTGAGACAGAGAAAGAGAGAGACAGATAGATAGAGATCTTCCATTTGCTGCTTCTCTCCCCAGATGTCTGCAACAGCCAGTGCTAGGCCATGCCACAGTTAGAAGCCATGATCTCCATCAGGTCTCCACATGGGTGGCAAGTACCTGAGCTGCTGCCCAGGGTGTACATTATTGGAAGCTGGAAGTAGAAGTGGAGTTGGGACTGGAACCCAGGCATCCTGTTGATATGGGATGCGATGGTCCAAAGCCCACTTCTGCCTGGGTTTGTACTGTGGCTGGGTGATCTTGAGCAAAGTGTTTGGATTCTCCTTATCTCAGTTTCTTCTCAGTAAAATGGGGATGGTAATGGTACTCTCACTGGGCTGGGACCGCCAAGTGCTTTGCACATGGGGAGTGCTTAGGGGAATACTTGGCATACATCTCTGTTTAAGTGTTTCATGATGAACGGATGATAATCTCATCAAAGTGGGAGAAATACAGTTACCTGGGGGTATCGTGCATTCTCAGAGTTGTGTTTCCAACTGTAAATAACCCTATCAGGTTATTTCCTGTCCTGGTTGAAGAGAAAGAGGGTGCTCCCTCCTTCATTGTTTCAAGTTCTTTAGACCCCTGTCTGCATGTCTGATCTCAGACCTCACCGGTCCACACCATCTCCCCAACCTGAGTAAAGTCTTGTCCCGTGCACAGCCTTCGCATCTCAGCTGCCAGACACCCTGTCCTTGCAGGTGCACTTGGAACTCTCTTTTGTCGTTGTGACCCACATCTAACGGGTCCAGAAACCCTGCGGGCCCTGCCTCCAAACTTCCTCCACAGTCTGGTGCCTTTTACTGTTCCATGCTTGGCCCAGCCACCAGCAGCCGTAGCCTGGCTTACTGGTCTCTCTGCTTCTAGCCTTTGACTCTGTTCCCAACACGGAGTCCGGGTGGTCCTTTAAAAACATCAATCACATTGTACCACTCTTCTCGCATGTCACTCCTCTGTCCGGAATCTTTGTATATAGGCCTGGAAATCTCTTTAGATGTCCCTGTGGCTCATCCCCTCACTTCCCCCCAAGTTTTGCTCCACAGTCACATTTTCGGTGAGGCCTGGGTTACGAGGGATTAGCAAAGCACGCAGCTGTCAGGAGCCCCAAGTGACTCTGCTGGACGGTAGCTTGTAAATCACTCGGCTCTTCTAGCCTCAGTGAACATACCTCTCTGGCATGTGAAGTCTTTGGCAAATAGAGTTCTCAGAGCGGAACTCTCGGCCGGGGAACTCTGTGACGTCTCTCCATCTGCTGCACCGTAACTCAAGGGATAAAGTCCAGACAACCTGATAACAGCCGTGCACTCAGCGGGCAGCTGCTGGGGCCATCGTGACACCCCTCTGCCTGCGCCTCCCGCCTCGGTGCCCAGGAGCAGGGAGCTGCTAGATGAAGGGACTGGGGCCTTGTAACCCTGCCCTGAATGTGAGCTCTGACCTGTTCTTACAGTGAAGTCTGTTTACCCTGGAAAGGTCTGGAGCTCTCTGCTGGGTCTTGTTCTATCCTAGCAGGAAGGACTTGGATTGTTTGAGATGGATTGGAGCCTGACCTGAAGTGGATAAGATGTCCTATTCTTTCTCGTTCCTGTCCCGTTCCCTAACTGGGATCTTTATGGGGCTTTGTCCCAAGGGTTTCATGTTGCAGGTGACATCCTGCAGGGCAGTGGATTAGTATTAGTGCATGAGGGAG
Organism: Sylvilagus floridanus; assembly: GCA_949820135.1. Lineage (NCBI taxonomy): Eukaryota > Metazoa > Chordata > Mammalia > Lagomorpha > Leporidae > Sylvilagus > Sylvilagus floridanus. Next base: position 115,249,691 of record OX463236.1, read on the forward strand.
AAGTCTCTTTCACAGAATGCACAGCCCGAAGGGCCTCCTCCAGATACAGCCACCTGGACAGGCTCCAGGCCTCCCTTACCTGCTTTTTTAAGAGATGTATTTATTTATTTGAAAGGCAATGAGGGCCAGTGCCGTGGCTCAATAGGCTAATCCTCCACCTGTGGCGCCGGCACACCGGGGTCTAGTCCTGGTCACGGTGCCGGATTCTGTCCCAGTTGCCCCTCTTCTAGGCCAGCTCTCTGCTGTGGCCCTGGAAGGCAGTGGAGGATGGCCCAAGTGCTTGGGTCCTGCACCCCATGGGAGACCAGGAGAAGCACCTGGCTCCTGCCTTCAGATCAGAGCGGTGTGCTGGCTGCGGCAGCCACTGGAGGATGAACCAACGGCAAAGGAAGATCTTTCTCTCTGTCTCTGTCTCTCTCTCTCTCACTGTCCACTCTGCCTGTAAAAGAAAGAAAAAGAAAAAAAAAGGCAATGAGAGACAGAGGGGCGAGAAGGGCAAATAGAGAGGGACAGAGATCTTCCCTCTACTGGTTCATTCTGCATATGGCTGCAATGGCCAGGGCTGGACCAAGCCAAAGCCAGGAGCCTAGAACTCCATCCTGGTTTCCCACTTGAGTGGCAGGGGCCATCTGCCACTGCTTTCCAAGTGCACCGTCACAGAGCGGAGCAGCTGGGACTTGAACCAGCACTCTGGATATGGGATGCCAGCACTACAGGTGGCGGCTTACCCAGTGGCACCACCACACAGATGCCTCTCCCGACTTTACCTTATTCTCTTTCCAGGGCTACCTTCCCCATTCATAGATGCCAAGGGCATCTACACCGACAGGTGAATCCCACTGCCCCTTACAACGGCAAGGATGGGCTCAGCCAGTGCCTGCTTTCCGGGTTGGGCACGGGGGTGGGGGTGGGGGTGGGGGAGAAGTAAGAGAGGCTGTCTCAGGGCTTCCTCGCTTGGGGCTCACTGGCTGGAGCCCAGCCCACAGGCAGGCTTCCGGTGGGGGTTGGGGGGTAAATGCTTCTGCAGTCACGGGTGTTCATCCTGAGGAGGCTGTAGATTACCTCAAGACCTGGACAAGTGACACCGCTTGTTCCTGGTTAGGACCGTGTGTTCTCGCCTGAAGCTGGAAGGGGACTGGAAGAGCTCCTCGTGGAGGGCCCTCCACCCCCTGCCCCCTGTTGTCATTGCTTTTGGTCTTTGACTTAAATAAGCCATTGCTGAGCACTGGCGGGGGGAGCAGAGGCGTCTACTTATGGGGTTTGTGCTGCGAGGAGCAGACTCCTAGACTGCTAGGTGTAACATGGCCCACACAAGGAAGTGGCCCTGTGCTCATGGATGTCGGCCTGTCTTGGTGGCACGATTGCTGGACATGTTGCACAAGTTCAGGGTGTGCCAGGTGTGGCCCTCCAGGGGTTGCTAATGTACCTTGTTCCTTATTCTTGCTAAACTGACCCAGAGAACACACTGGAATAAGAAAATGATATGGGGCCGGCACTGTGGTGCAGGGGCTTAAAGCCCTTGCCTGAAGTGCTGGCATCCCATATATGGGCACTGGTTCTAGTTCCGGCTGCTCCTCTTTCAATCCAGCTCTCTGCTATGGTCTGGGAAAGCAGTAGAGGATGGCCCAAGTCCTTGGGCCCCTGCACCCATGTGGGAGACCCGGAAGAAGATCCTGGCTCCTGGCTTTGGATTGGCGCTTCAGCCGTTGCGGTCATCTGTGGAGTGAATGAGCGGATGGAAGACCTCTCTCTGTAACTCTTTCAAATAAATAAAATAAATTTTTTTTTAAAAAAAGAAAATGATACACCAGAGCGAGTTGTACTGCTGAGTAGTAGAAGATGAAGAATGGACAGAGCCAAGAGCTGATGTTGCTTAGAGAGAGGGGTTTTTTTTTTTTTTTTTGTATTGTCAAACTAAACTATTTTCTTTAGGAAACTTTGAGTTTGCTTTAGATGTTATTAATATTTCTACTGAATTTCCTTTTTTATTTAATATTTGAAAGGCAGAATGATGGGGAGAGAGGAAGAGACACAGAGAGATCTTTCATCATCTGGTTTTACTCTCTGAAGGGACTGCAATGGCTGGGGCTGGACCAGGCCGGAGCCAGCAGCTGAGAGCTCCATCCAGGTCTCCCACATGGGTGGCAGGGGCCAGGTACATGAGGCATCATCTGCAGCCTCCAGGCACATTAGCAGGGAGCTGCATCATTCGTGCAGATCAGCTGGGACTAGCACAGGTGTGGGTTCAAAGCTCCTAAGTGGCAGTTTAACCCCTTGTTGCCACAACAGCCAACTCTCTAATGAAGTTCCATTAGCCCCTGCTTACAATGGTTTGTTTTTGTGCTATAAAACTCAATGTTCACCATGAAAAATTAAACCAAGAGTACGAGGAGTGAGAGCCGGCCCTGTATCCTCCACTTCCTCCTGGCGGGGGCCTGCTCTCTGCTGCTCTCTTCCCCCGGGCAGCGCGCCCTCTATGGGAGAGGCTTCATCTCTGGTGTGGGAAAGGCTGAAGGATGCTGAAGTCACTTGAGCCTGGAGAGACCAGGTCTGGGTGGGAGGGGTTTGACTTGGACCTCAGTGGGACATCTGCTTTGGTCCGGGAGCAGTAAGTAAGCAGGGACAGAGCAGGGAGCCCAGGGCAGGATGAGGCTGATGTAACCAACTGGCCAGGCTAGGGGTCTCAAAGACCAAGGGCTTGCCCTTTAGCACCTGGCAGCATGGGCTAATTGGGATTTTCTTCATAGGAGCCTGCCTGCCCACTGCTGTGCAGTGGGTGAGCTCCACAGCGACCCACATGGCTGTCCCTCCCCTATATTTCCGGCCGGCTGTAGTGACTCTCTTGACTATTGCAGAAATGACATTCTAGGACATCTAAGGCCAGAGCTCCTGCCTGGGTCCCTCTGAGTAGCCTGTGCTGGGCCACTCCCTCTGGGAACCCAGCTCCCACGTGTGGAGGTGGAGTCGTGCAGAGAAGACTTGTAGTGGCGCTCTGGCTGACAGCTCCAGGTGAGCTCCTTTCGGCATCAGGGCCAGGAGAAGGGCAGAAATAGGACCCTTGAGTACACACACGGGTCACTGGATCAAGTCCAACCCCGGTTTCACTTACAGGGAGTTTTATTGTTTTCAGACAGTTTGAATTTATTGTGTTTCTTGCGATTAGCAGCATTCTAACACAAGGAGTACTGGAGTGAGCACAGTTCCAGTTCCCTCCTCTTGACCATAATGGTCAAGAGGCCCAATGCCTCCTGACTGGCCTTTTTTTTTTTTTTTTAAGATTTTATTTATTTATGTGAGAGGAAGATTACAGAGAGGGAATCACAGAGAGAAAGGTCTTCCATCCTGATTCACTCCCCAAATGGCCACAGTGGCTGGAGCTGAGCTAATCCGAAGCCAGGAGCCATGAGCTTCTTCCAGGTTTCCCACGTGGGTGCAGGGACCCAAGGACTTCTACTGCTTTCCCAGGCCATAGCAGAGAGCTGGATCAGAAGAGGAGCAGCCAGGATACGATCCGGCACCCATATAGGATGCCAGCATAGCAGGTGGAGGCTTATCCTACTGCGCCACAGCACCAGCCCCTGACTGGCCTTCTTATCTTTCTTTGAGGGATGCTTGTCTTCATGTTGCCCTAGAGCATTGCATTTCTTTTCCCAATAAAAGTATGAGCATACTTCAAAAAGCCTGTGGACAGTGGAATTAAAAAATAACTTTTAAAAAATGATTATTTATATGAAAGGCAAAGCAACACAGAGAAACAGAGATCTTCCATCTGCTGGTTCACCCTCAAATAGTCACGACAGCTAGGGTTGGGCCAGCCTGAAGCCAGGAGCCAGGAGCTCCACCCTAGTACTTGGGCCATCATCTACTGCCTGGCAGGCACATTAGCAGGAAGCCAGATAGGAAGGGGAGGTAGGACTTGATCCTAGGCACTCCAACATGGGGTGGGGGTATCCTGAGAGGCAACTTAACACACTGTGCCACAACATTTGTTCCTGGTGCAAGAAAGTTTTTGAAATCCATGTACGTGGGGGAAAAGAGTGCATTTGGGGAGTGAATCAGTGGATGGAAGAGCTCTCCTCTCTCTCTCTCTCTCTCTCTCTCTCTCTCTCTCTCTCACTCTGCTTTTCAAATAAATAAATAAATAAATAAGAAAAAAAGAAAGAGTTTGCATAGAATGAACAGTTTCCCTTGGACCTACTCACCTATGGATAAGCTGGCTTTTAAGATTGTGAGCTTGCATCTCCCACATCAGGCTCAGGATCTGTGCTAACCACCTGCGTGGCATCCAGTAGGACCCAGGCACCGACCTTCCACCTTAAATTACTGGACTATTGGCTGGGATTTTGAAGGTGTTATCCAAGAATGTTCTCCATCTGGAAGCTGTTAGTTCAAAAGGTGTGTGGGCCTTCTGAAATGAAACAAATTCCACGTCTAAAACTCTTGGGGGTTACTAACCTAAATACTGTCTCAGGGCTCTGAGGAGTTGTGCAGTTGCCATTCTTAGGGCTAGAAACCCTGGTTGTCTCACCCACAGGGCATCAAGGGGGTGGGTCAGTGCCATGGCAGGGAACACGAATGTAGGGTCATAAGTGTCACAAACACAGCTGCTGAGCCCAGGGGCATCCGCCCACCCCTGTCCTGGTGCGGAGCTGCCTCTGTGCTCTGCCGTCATGTTCAAGAGACCAGAACAGTGCCTACCTTGGTGCCTCACTTCTATCAGTCGATTCCAGCCCAGTCTCAGAGGGTTCAGGAGCAGGAGACCTGAGTTCTGGGAAATCTTCAACTTTTTTAGCCCTCTGACTTGAAGACATGGTTTGCACACATGTCAAGTAACACACACCTCACGGGGCTGTGGGGGTGGAACAGAAAAGGTGTGAAATAGCATTTTGCAAACTGCAGATCACTCAGTCTGGATGACTCAATCTCCTTGAGCATTTTTGTACATTCTTCAAAGATGAGCATTTTTGCTGGAATGCTTGGAACCATTAAAAGTGCACACCAATTAAAACCAAAGCCAGATCTGGACGGTCTCTGAACATAAATTCTTTCTGTAAACCATAGGCACCGCGAGCCTGTCTTCTGTTAGCTTGAGTGCCTTTTGCACGGAGAAGGAGTGCATGTAGGAGGGAGCAGGAGAAGCCTCGGCTGTCCCTTCAGCATCTTGTCTGCGTGTCGTGTTGGCGACTCGGCGGTGACTTGCTTAATCTGCTGGTTGTTGACAGACATAAGGTAATTATTGAGGAAACATTAGCTTTGGGACAGGATTTGCTGGATTGACTGTCTGGAATGATCTAATTATCAAGCTAACCAGCAAATCTTCATCTCACTGGAGGCTACAGACAGTTATAGCTGGTTTTAGAATGCTAGGAGCAATGTTTAAAAACATGGAACGTCTCTGGGTTAGTGCTAGACTGTTTCCATCACGGAGTTTCCATCCACGGCTGTCTATTCTTGATGTCGCCCGTGCACTTGGTTATGGATTATTTAACACTACCACATAGTTTAGACTCTCCTTTTCCCCATTTCATTAGTGATGGGAGGACGATTATGGCTTTCAATCATGGTCTGCATAAAAAAGAGAAAGGAAATGGGTTGGTTCCTCTCGTTTATTTATCTTCTCTGACTTCTTTTTTTTTTTTTTTTTTACAATTTTTTTTTTTTTTTTTTTTTTTTTTTACAGGCAGAGTGGACAGTGAGAGAGAGAGACAGAGAGAAAGGTCTTCCTTTGCCGTTGGTTCACCCTCCAATGGCCGCCGCGGTCGGCGCGCTGCGGCCGGCGCACCGCGCTCGTCCGATGGTAGGAGCCAGGAGCCAGGTGCTTTTCCTGGTCTCCCCATGGGGTGCAGGGCCCAAGCACCTGGGCCATCCTCCACTGCACTCCTGGGCCACAGCAGAGGGCTGGCCTGGAAGAGGGGCAACCGGGACAGAATCCGGTGCCCCGACCGGGACTAGAACCCGGTGTGCCGGCGCCGCAAGGCGGAGGATTAGCCTGTTGAGCCACGGCGCCGGCCGTCTTCTCTGACTTCTTAAATTTCCCAATTACCTTCTGGGTTGTGTGCCCACCAGGGTGGTTAGTATGCTGTTGATGTGGGAGTCCATTTCCTGTTTGCTAGGCCTTCCAAGTGGAGTGCCACATTGCTTTCTTTAAATGAAGCCTCTTAGAGCAGCCCGGCTAGGAGTTGGAATAATGGTACCCACAGGCCTGACTTTCATTCAGCACAGAGTCACTGCGGCTTCCTGTTCTCTGACGCTGAAATGGCTGCCTATTATTCCAAGGTCGGAGAAAACACAGCGGAAAGCAGCAGCATCAAGTCACTCGGCAGTGCATTGTTCTCAGGGCAAAGGGTTTCAGATTTAACAGCACAACTGAAGAGTGGAGAGAAAGTGCTTTTTGTTACCGTGGCGAAATAACTCCCCTCTTTGCCAAAACTCCCCTCTACTTGGAAAAGGATGAAGAGCTTTTACAAGGTTGGAAAAAACGGGCGAGGAAATGCAGTTCTGTACCCATGTCGGGACCTGCTGTTTCTTGGTGGGTAGAGAAGGGCACTTGTGGGTGTTCAGTCAATTACAGGAAAGACGCATTTACCAGCAGAAGTGTGCATGCTTGGAAAAGGCACCGAGCCTTCCCTCCCCTCCGGACGTGGAATGACAGCCTGGCAGAGGGGCACGGGTGCATTCTGACAGCACAGGTGTAGCCGTGTTCTGATCCCTCATTGTATTCCTGCTTGAAATGACCCTCGCTTAATAACCCAAGCCTCCCCAGTACAGTAAGCACTGAATGCAGTCAGCGTTAAAAAGACTAGATTTCAGACGGTGGGGAGATGTGGGGTTTACATTCAAATTCAAGTCATTACAAAAAAAGACCAAGGTATACAGCACGTGACTCTGCTTGTCTTGCAGCACAGGGTTCTGCCACCTTACACACATCATGCTCATCTGCACCCCGGATTAGCGTGCCTCTGCTTCTGAGCCAGCATCCTGGTCAGGCACACCCTGGGAGGGAGCAGATGATGCTCAAGTACTTAGGTCCCGGCCGCCCACATGGGAGACCCTTATGGAGTTCCAGGTTCCAGGCATCAGCCTGGCCCAGCCCTGGTTGTTGTGGACATTGAGGAGTGAACCATAAGATAGAAGATCGATCTCTCTCTGACTCTACCTTTCAAATACATTTTTAAAAATAGTAACTTAACAATAGAAAAACACAAATGGAAGGAAGATGTTAGTATTTACCTCACTGATCAGTGGCTGTCAGACTTTGGCATGCATCAGAAACACCTGGAGTGCTTGCTCGACCACAGATCATGAGCTGCACCTTGCACAGTTTATGTATCAGTAGGAGTTGGGTCAGGGACTGAACACCTGCATTTCTAACAAGTGCTCAGGCGATGCCATTGCTGCTGGTTTAGGAACCATTCTTAAAGAGCCACTGGCACAGCAGGGTGAGTGAAAATATATAAGGCCGGCGCCTTAGCTCACTAGGCTAATCCTCCACCTTGCGGTGCCAGCACACCGGGTTCTAGTCCCAGTCGGGGCGCTGGATTCTGTCCCGGTTGCCCCTCTTCCAGGCCAGCTCTCTGCTGTGGCCCGGGAGTGCAGTGGAGGATGGCCCAAGTGCTTGGGCCCTGCACCCCATGGGAGACCAGGAGAAGCACCTGGCTCCTGGCTTCGGATCAGCATGGTGCGCTGGCTGCAGTGCGCCGGCCGCGGTGGCCATTGGAGGATGAACCAACGGCAAAGGAAGACCTTTCTCTCTGTCTCTCTCTCGCTGTCCACTCTGCCTGTCAAATATATATATATATATATATATATATAAAACCCTGCCCTGGGGGCAGATGTTTGGTGCAGTGGTCAAGATCTGCTTAGGACACCCACATCCCATGTTGGGTCCTGGCTCCATTTCTGATTCCAGCTTCCTGCACATTCTTGGAGGCAGCAGGTGATGGCTCAAGTAGCTGGGTCTCTGCCACCCATGTGGGAAGCCTGGATTGAGTTCTGGGCACTTGACTTTGGCCCGGCCCAGCCCCAGGGAGTGAACCATTGAGTGGAACATCTCTCTCTCTCTCTGCCTTTCAAATAAAATGAAAATGAATATGTAAAAAAACATTTTAAACACTCCGTCCTGGCTTGCATCAACCTGTCACTTTTTACAGAGTGAAAAGTGGAGTTTTGGGCAACTGCCTGGACAGTTGTATGGACCGAGAAGGCTACTCTGTATTGGTGAAGCTGACGGACACAGTGCATGTCTGGGCTCTGGTTGTTAAAGACGACATCAGAGGAAAATTCCTCTTATACACCTGGGGAGGAGATATGAGGGGAAATTTTATAGGGATTTTGAGAATGGTAATCATATACATTAGCACAATAGTTTCATTTAAGCCATGTGTAATATAGCAAACTGCTTTCCTATGTTTTTCCCTTTGTAATTCTGATTATTTGAATCCACAAATAGCTTATGTATAGAGAGGATTAGATTTCAGGGTGTACAAATATTATCTTCTGTGCTGCTCCTAGGATAAGCCTTGGGGTCTTTTGTTCCCCAAAATGCTTCTTCAGTTAATAGCAAACCACTCTGCAGGCAATGGAATTTTATTATGAACCTGTTCGTAGTCTTAGTGCCAATAAAAAGAGTCCATGTTCTCTCATGGTAAACTGTTGGTAGCCTCCTTTGATATTGAAGGTTGGATAGTTTTTGTGTAGCTACAAATTTTTAAAGATGAAACATTTGCATTTTCTCTTTATTTTCAACTTTCTCCTATTCCTTTTTTCTTATAGCAGTGCCTTTTTTTTAAAACCAAGAAACCTTTTATTTGAGGTTTACAAACTTCATGCATTTCATAAATACAAATTTAGGAACACAGTGATTCTTCCACCCTGCCTATCCTCTCACCTGCACTTCCACCCCTCCTCTTCCTTCCTCTCCTATTCCCATTCTTATTTTTACTAAGATATATTTTCATTATATAAGAAAATTCCAGGCCAGCTCTCTGCTGTGGCCCGGGAGTACAGTGGAGGATGGCCCAAGTGCTTGGGCCCTGCACCCCATGGGAGACCAGGATATATATATATATATATATATATATATATATATATATATGATATATTTTAATTAACTTTATATACATAAAATTAACTGTAAAGAGTTCAACAAATAGTATGGTAAAAAAAAGTGTTCCTCAACAGTCAAGACACAGGCTGTTCAAAGTCATTGCATCTCAAAGTGTCAATTTCACTTCTATAGATTACATTTTAGGTACTCTATTAGTTACCACAGGTCATGGAGACTATATAATATACATAGAACAGAATATAACTTCTTATTTCACTAACTATGATGTTTTCCAGTTGCATCCATTTTGTTGCAAATGACAGGATTTCATTTTTTTCCTGTTGTGCAGTATTCCATGGTGTACATATCCCATAATTTCTTTATTGAGTCTTTGGTGGATATCTGAGTTGATTCCATATTTTAGCTATTGTGAATTAAGTGCAATAGACATGGGAGTACAGTTAACTCTTTCATATGCTAACTTCATTTCCTTTGGGTAAATTCCCAGGAATGAGATGGCTGGCTCATATGTTAGGTCTATATTCAGATTTCTGAGATTCTCCATACTATTTTCCACAGTGGCTGTATAATTTACATTCCCACCAGCAGTGGATTATGGTTCCTTTTTTTCCACATCCTCACCAGCATTTGTTGTTTATTGATTTCTTTTTTTTTTTAAAGATTTATTTATTATTCGAAAGTCAGAGTTACACAGAGAGAGGAGAGGCAGAGAGAGAGAGAGAGAGAGAGAGAGGTCTTCCATCTGATGGTTCACTCCCCAATTGCCCACAACAGTCTGAGCAGCGCTGATATCTGAAGCCAGGAGCCAGGAGCTTCCTCGGGGTCTCCCACATGCGTACAGGGGCCCAAGGACTTGGGTCATCTTCTACTGCTTTCCCAGGCCACAGCAGAGAGCTGGATCAGAAATGGAGCAGCTGGGACTAGAACTGGTGCTCCTATGGGATGCTGGCTCTTCAGGTCAGGGCGTTAACCCCGTTTATTGATTTCTATATGGGGATGAGGTGAAACCTCATCATGGTTTTGATTTACATTTCCATCATGGCTAGTAATCCGAGCATTTCTTCATATATCTGTTGGCCATTTGGAGTTCTTCTTTTGAAAAATGCCTGTTCAAATCCTTTGACCATTTCTTAACGGAGTTGTTTGTTTTGTTGCTGTTGAGTTTCTTGAGTTCTTTATATATTCTGGATATTAATAATTTATCAGTTGCAAAGTTTGCAAATAATTTCTCCCATTCTTTTTGCCTCTTAATTTTACTGAGTGTTTCTTTTGCAGCGCAGAAGCTTCTCAATTTTATAGAATCCTATTTGCCTGTGTTTCTGGGGTCTTTTCCAAGAAATCTTTGCCTATGCCGATGTCTTGTAGGTTCTCCCTGATATTCTCTAAAAGTTTGATGGTATTGGGTCATAGATTTAGGTCTTTGATCCATTTTGAGTGGATTTTTGTGTAAGTTTAAGGTAGGGGTTTTTCTTCATACTTCTGCATGCGGAAATCCAGTTTTCTTAGCACCATTTGAGACTGTCCTTGATCTAGGGATTGATTTTAGCTCCTTTGTCAAAGATAAGTTGGTTGTAGATAAATGGATTGATTTCTGGTGTTTCTGTTCTGTTGCATTGGTCCACCCATCTGTTTTTGTGCCAGTACCAGGCTGTTTTGATCATAACTGCCCTATAGTATGTCTTGTCTTATAATCTGGTATTGTGATGCCTCTGTTTTTTTTGTTTTTTTTTTTTTAGATTTTTATTTATTTGAGAGGTAGAGTTATAGACAGAGAGAGGAAGAGACAGAGAGAAAGGTCTTCCATCCACTGGTTCACTTCTCAAATGGCCGCAATGGCTGGAGCTGAGCCCATCCAAAGCCAGGAGCCAGGAGCTTCTTCTGGGTCTCCTACACGGGTGCAGGAGCCCAAGCACTAGGGCCATCTTCTGCTGCTTTCCCAGGCCATAGCAGAGAGGTGGATCAGAAGTGGAGCAGCCAGGACTTGAACTGGCACCCAACTGCAGTCAGAGGATTAAACCACTGTGCCACAGTGCCGGCCCAGTCAACTTTGTTTTTGTTGTATACGATTGCTTTAGCTATTTGGGATCTCCTGTGTTTCCATATGAATTTCAGCATTGTTTTTTTCTGTATATGAGAAGAATGTCCTTTGTATTTTGATTGGTATTGCATTGAATCTGTAAATTGTTTTTGATAGTAGGGACATTTTGATGATATTGATTCTTCCAGAGCATGAACATGGAAGAATTTTCCATTTTTTGATGTGTAATCTTCTATGTCTTTTTTTAACTTTTAAAAAAAGACTTACTGGGGCCAGCGCTGTGGTGCAGTGGGTTAACGCCCTGGCCTGAAGCGCTGGCATCCCATATGGGCGCCGGTTCAAGTCCCGGCTGCTCCACTTCTGATCCAGCTCTCTGCTGTGACCTGGGAGAGCAGTGGAAGATGGCCCAGGTGCTTGGGCCCCTGCACCCATGTGGGAGACCCGGAAGAGGCTCCTGGCTCCTGGCTTGGGATCAGCGCAGCTCTGACCGTTGCAGCCATTTGGGGAGTGAACCAGTAGATGAAGACCTCTCTCTGCCTCTCTGTAACTCTGCCTTTCAAATAAACACATCTTTTAAAAAAAAAAGAAATTTATTTTAAAAAAAAGACTTATTTTGTTTATTTGAAAGACAGAGTTACAGCAAGAGGTAGAGAGGGAGGGAGGGAGGGAGAGAGAGAGAGAGAGAGAGAGAGAGAGTTTTCCATCGCTGCTTCATTTCCTGCCACAAAGGTGGGAGCTGAGCCAACCTGAAGCCAGGGAGCCAGGAGCTTCCTCTGGGTCTCTCACATGGGTTCAGGGGCCCAAGGACTTGGCCCATCCTCTGCTTCTCTTCCAAGCCATAGCAAAGAGCTGGATTGGAAGTGGAATAGCTGGGACTTGAACCAGCTCCCATATGGGATGCTGGTGCCACAGGCCTGGGCTTTAACCCACTATGCCACAGCACTGGCCCCTCTTTAATGTTTTGTAATTTTCATTGTAGAGATCTTTGGCATCCTTGGTTAAATTTATTCCAAGATATTCAATTTTTTGTAGCCATTGTGAAGCGGATTGCTCTTAGAATGTCTTTCTCAGCCATGGAATTGTCTATTTATACAAAGGCTATTAATTTTTGTGCATTACTTTTATATCCTGCCACTTTACCAAGCTCTTCTATGAGTTTCTACAGCCTCTTAGTGGAATTTTCTGGATCTCCTATGTATAGAATCATGTCATCTGCAAATAGGGATAGTTTGACTTCCTCCTTCCAGATTTGTATCCCTTTGATTTCTTTATCTTGCCTAATGGCTCTGGCTAAAACTTCCAGGACTATATTGATTAGCACTGGTGGCAGTGGGCATCCTTGTCTGGTTCTGGATCTCAGTGGGAATGCTTCCAACTTTCCCCCATTCAATAGGATGCTGGCCGAGGGTTTGTCATAAATTGCCTTGATTCTGTTGAGGAATGTTTATTCTGTACCCAAGTTGCTTAAGGTTTTCATCTTGAAAGGATGTTGTATTTTTTTTTTTTTTTTTTGACAGGCAGAATGGACAGTGAGAGAGAGAGACAGAGAAAAAGGTCTTCCTTTTCTGTTGGTTCACCCCCAGTGGCTGCCGCGGCTGGCGCACTGTAGCCAGTGCACCACACTGATCCGAAGGCAAGAGCCAGGTGCTTCTCCTGGTCTCCCATGGGGTGCAGGGCCCAAGCACTTGGGCCATCCTCCACTGCCTTCCCGGGCCACAGCAGAGAGCTGGACTGGAAGAGGAGCAACTGGGACAGAATCCAGCGCCCCAATCGGGACTAGAACCTGGGGTGCTGGCACTGTATTTATTTATTTTTAAGATTTATTTATTTATTTGAAAAGCAGAGTTACAGAGAGGGAGAGAGAGAAAGGTCTTCCATGTACCGGTTCACTCCTCATTTATGGCTGCAATGGCCAGAGCTGGACCGATTCAAAGTCAGGAGCCAGGAGCTTCTTCTAGGTCTCCTTGCAGGTGCAGAGGCCCAAGCACTTGGGCCATCTTTAACTGCTTTTCCAGGTCATAGCAGAGAGCTAGATCAGAAGAGGAGCAGCCAGAGCTAGAATTGGCATCCATATGGGGTGTCAGTGCCGCAGGTGGAGGCTTAGTCCACTAAGACAGTGTTGCCCCCGAAACGATTTATTTATTTTATTTGAAATACAGAGTGACACACAGAGAGAGACAAATATTCTACTGGTTCACTCCCTAGATGGCCACAAAAGCCAGGGATGAGCCAGGATGAAGCCAGGTACCAGGAACTTCATTCAGATCTCCCATGTGGGTGCAGGGGCCCAAGGACTTAAGCTATTGTTGGCTACTTTCACAGGTACATTAGCAGGGAGTTGGATATGAGGCAGAACAGCTGGGATTCACGGGGTGGGGTGTGTGTGCTAATGTTGCAGGCAGTGGCTTATCCTGTTGTATGTAAATCTTTGGGGGCCGGCACTGTGGCATAGCGGGTAAGGCCGCTTCCTGCAGTGCCAACATCCCTTATGGGCGCTGGTTTGAGTCCTGGCTGCTTCACTTCCGGTCAAGCTCTCTGCTGTGGCCTGGGAAAGCAGTGTAAGATGGCCCAGATCCTTGGGGCCCCTGCACCCACATGGAAGACCCGGAAGAAATTCCTGTCTCCTAGCTTTGGATTGGCACAGCTCCAGCCATTGCAGGCAACTGAGGAGTAAACAGCAGATGGAAGACCTCTCTCTCTCTCTCTCTCTCTGCCTCTCCTCTCTCTGTGTAACTCTGACTTTCAAATAAATAAATCTTAAAAAAACAAAAGAAAAAATAAGGTGCAAATAATGTGTTTGATATAAAAAAATAAAAATAACTCGTTGAAGAGCCAAATAAGTTTGCATCCCAGGAATATCTTTCCTGGGGGCCTTAGAATTGTCTCTGTGGACTGTGAACATGAAGGAAGGAGAGCCGTGACTCCCTGTGCCTGTTGGAATTTCAGGTCCTGGTCCTAGGCTGCAGCCTGTTCCTTGTCATAAAGACACTAGAAGTTTTATTTTTCCTTTGGACAAAGACAATGAACATGTAGGAAGATCAGCATTCATGGAAAATGGAATTAAAAGGTTATTGTGGTTCCAAACATTTTTGAAATCCATGCCCACTAGTGTGGGGTGGATCAGATCTGCCTGGCTATGCAGAGGGTGAGGTTTCTGTCTGTATAGTCTCTTTAGTGGTTGCCTGTGAGGCACAGCACAGTCTGGTTGACAGCTTATTCTGTAATGAAACTGTTTTTTCTAAAAAAAAAATTTTTAATTTATTGGAAAAGAAGAGTTACCTAGAGAGAGAGAGAAAAAGAGAGGGAGGGAGGGAGGGAGGGAGGGAGGGAGGGAGGGAGAGAGAGAGAGAGAGAGAGAGAGAGAGAGAGAGAGAGAGAGAGAATCTTCCTTCCACTGGTTCACTTCCCAATGGTTGTAACGGAGCCAGGAGCCAGGAGCCAGGAGCTTCTTCCAGGTCTTCCATGTAGAAGCAGGGCCCCAAGTACTTGGGTCATCTTCTGCTGCTTTTCCTAGCGCATTAGCAGGGAGCTGTATCAGAACTGAAAGAGCCAGGACTCAAACCAGTGTTCATATGGGATGCCAGCACTGCAGATGGCGTCTTTACCTGCTATGCCACAGTGCCAGCTCAGAATGTTTCCTTTTATTCCCTTTTTCCACTGTGGAAAGAATTCACTAGGTTGACAGGAGATTTTTTTTTTTAATATAATTTCCCCAACATCAGTATTACATGGAAAAAATATTCCACCACTGACTACAGAAAATTAAAATTTAAAAAGTTTGACCTTTAGGGGAAAAATAGAAGGAAGACAATCACTCTGCACCAAGCCTCAAGAATTTTGAGAGTCTCCCTGTGGCTAAATGTCACACAGGCCGGCAGCCACAGTGGCCAGAGCCCAGCCTGGTGGCGATGCCGCCTGCAGAAGGGACGTAGAGGGGTGGGGGTGGAAGAGAACTCAGAGGTTGCCTCTTTCACTCTTTCATTCCTTTCATAGAGGAATGGGCCCAGCCTGGACTGTTTGAAGGAGCTGGCTGTGGGGGTGGCACAGTTCTGGTGGGTGTGTCCAGAGGGAGGGCTGGCTGTATTCTACCCTGTGACTCGAACACTGTTGGTGCTGCACTGACGCGTGCGGTGCCCATGCGGTCCCTGGGGTGCAGAGGCGGGGCGTCCAGATCCCTCAGCCGGGGAGGACACCCCTGGGTGTGCACAGCTGCCCTTCTCATCTCACCGTGCATGCCGTCTGCTGGGAGGCCAGCCAGCTCGCTGTCGAGGGAGTGGGAGGAAAGATGGCTGATGAGTGAGGGGGCGGACAAAGAGGGACGGTGAGGAGTGGGAAATCTGTGCATGGGTGTGAGAAAAAAGTGAGGGAGCCCCAGTGTATAATATACAGCTTAGGCTACCCTGGTGCCTACAGCTGGCTGGGGACTGCCCACGGGTGTCACTCCATACTCACCATCTGTGCTGGCCCTGCTGCTCTGGGGAAGCCCTGGGGGATTGATGGGAGTAGGGGAGGAGAAGCCACAGACTCCCACCCCTCCCTGCCGGAGCCATGCCCTTCCATCATTGCCTCTCCTCTCTGCGTATTCCTCCCAGGCTCAGAACAGCGGCGCGCCTCAGTGGCTCCTTCTTCTTCCAGGACCTAGTTCCCCACCTTGCTCTCTTTGTGCTGTAAATGCTATTCTGGGTGTTGGCTGGATCCTGGCTAAGGCAAGCTGGAATGATGATTCCTAGTGAGCAGAGCTCCGGTCGTTAAGAAACTGTCCCGGGTCGTCATAGCTAGCAGCTGATGAAGTCAGCTCTTAGAACTCTGGCCGGCACAGCTTCTGCTCCCAGCACGGTCTCTGCATGAGTATGAGGGAATTAAAAAAAAAGGAAAGAGGGAAATGTTTTCACGTATGAAACAGTGATATGAAAATGTGGCTTTGACCTCAAGAAATTAGGTGTCTCTGTGGGAGCATGGGGGTACGTGTGTGTGCCTGGTGGTCTGTGGGCCTAAATCTGGGGAATTAATTCAGCTCAGGCATGGCTGCTGCTCTTTTATTATCCCTGGCTTTCTTGGTTGATCGCAAGCGTTACTTATTTCCACTCCTCCTGTTGCAGTTGGTGGAAATGTGGCCTGAACCTTACGCTGGGACTCGGGTTGCTATAGAAACCTTTGATGAGAGGCAAATGCGCCACAAAGGTTTATTAATGAGAATTGCCTTGCTCCACCTCTGGGCCCTGTCGGTATGAGAATTCAAGACATGCTCATTAGTTTTTGTATTAGTAAGGGTTCTCCAGAGAGATGGAACCAATAGAGACACAAGAAGGTACAGAAAAGTGTGTGTGTGTGTGTGTGTGTGTGTGTTCTGAACACTAGATCCTGATCAGATACACAATTTGAAAAGATTTCTTCCCATTCTGTGGTTGTCTCTTTACTTTGTCGATAGTGTCTTTTGTTGCATAAAAGTTTTTGATTGTTTAACAATAAATTCATTTATTTATTGCTTTATTTGAGAGACAGAGAGAAAGAAATCTCCCATCCCTTTCTTCACTTCCCCAAAGCCAGGTAGAGCTGGGACTGGGCCAGGTCAAAGCCAGGAGCTGGGAACTCCACCCACCTATGTAAAGCCAGGAGCTGGGAACTCCACCCACCTATGTAAAGCCAGGAGCTGGGAACTCCACCCACCTATGTAAAGCCATCCCTGCCACCTCCCAGGGTATATATTAGCAGGAGGCTGGAATTGGAAGAAGAGCTGGGACTCACTAGGCCTCCGATACAGGATGCAGGTGTTCCAAGTGGTTCTTAACCACCGGCCAAATGCCCACCCCTTAATTTTTTTCTGAAGTCTGATTCGTCCATTTTTTATTTGGTTGTACTTAGCTGTTATAGCTAAGAAGTTTGTTGAGCAGCCCCAAAAGTGTTTTAGCAAGATGTAACCCTGACTTTAAACTTTGTACACTTGCTATGGATGCTCACCCATCATCAGGCAGAGAACACCACAGGGTTTTGCCTAATTTAATGGGGCAGAGAATACAAGTCTTACCACGTGTCTGGAAGTGGGGACAACTAGAAACATTGGTGAACAGCATGAATGACCAGCATGATTTAATTCACAGTTGAGAAACAGCAAACTTGGGGTGTACAAACATAAGCACAACCAGATCTTATTGTCCTTGTCTTTCTCACATAGGTCACATATAAAAGTTTTTCATCTTCAGTAAGTTTGGGCTCAAATATACTTTGTTGTGTTACTCGGTGCCTTTTACAAAAGGAAATACATGATAATTCTTAGAATTTATTAACAGGAAGACATTTATTTCTAGATAAACATATGTGCTTCCCTTTTTTTTTTTTTAGAATGAGAAATGTTTCTATTTTTACATTTGTTGCTAGGAAGCTCAGAGTTGAAATTAATAACCATTTTATATGTTTTTAGTATAACTAACACTCCCTTTTTCAAATATGAAAATATTTTAACTGTCATGTCATGTTTTTATTTTGAGTTACCTCTTTTTTTTTAACCAGGAAGTTAGCATACAAATTATAAATAAATCACAGATTTTGTGATTTTTTTTTTTTACAAATATATCACTTAGGGAGATATACTTGATTTTAGAATTTTACAAATCATTCTGTTTGTATATAAAAACTACCATAATAAATTTAAAATTGGTGCAAACTGGTGGAGCTTTGGGGACTGGATAAAGGCATCCTTGACTCAGACACTTTGCTCAGAGTGTAACACTCTGAACCTGCACTTTTGTGGGTAGGGGGTAGCTTGGCGTCCAATCTTAGGCCTCACACATGTGCATACTGTCAAACTCAAAATTGAACTTCTGGGTATTTAGCCTAAGAAAATAATTTGGAATGCGCATAAGGACTAATATTAATTTAGTAGCAAATGCTTCTTCAAGTCCCAGTTAATGTGCATGCATTATCTCATTTAAAAGATAGGAACTACTATTATCTCCTTTTTTTAAAGATGTATCTATTTATTTGAAAGGCAGAGTTACAGAGCAAGAGAGAGACACAGAGACAGACAGACAGACAGATCTTCCATCCACTGCTTCACTCCCCCAGTGTCTACAACAACTGTAGCTGGGCTGATCTGAAGCAAGGAGCTTCTTCTGGGTCTCCTAGGCAGGTGCAGTGGCCCAAACCTGCTTTCCCAGGCCATAAACAGAGAGCTGGATTGGAAGTGGAGCAGCCAGGACTCCAACCAACGCCCATATGGGATGCTGACGCTGCAGGCAGCGGCCCTCTATGGTCTCCTTTAACAGATGTGAAAGAAAGAGATTTATATATATACATTTATTTATAAATTTATTTATTTATAAATCCCTTGGCTTCAAAGCGCTGCTTCCCAGGAGGTCCTTTAATCCTAGGTGCTCAGGTGGTTGCTCTCCTGTTTCTGCTCCAGTGTCTTCTCATGCCCCTCCCCCATGCCCTCCCTGGGCCAAAGCACTGCCACCTGCCCCGAGGTGGGGAGGCAGGGATGGAGCGAACCACATCCATAGTTGCTACAGAGCTAAAGTACAAATGAGAAATAGACTTTTCCCTTTTTTTGTCTTTTGCTTGGAAGAAGGAGGATCTCTCTAAGCCCAACAGTACCAGTTATTGTGCTCGGAGCTGTCCCTAATGGCCTTGCACATGTTCACTTTGCTCATCTCTAGCATTGTTGCCGAGTAGCACGTCTCTAGCAATTCAGTACCACCATATATTTCTCAAGGGTGGGTTTGAGCCCTGCCAGGCAGCCTTTCATGGTGCCTTACCTTAGGCAAGGTTTTATAAAATGGTGGCCTGGATTTTGCTTAGGTAACTCTGGAAAATGAAGTCTATGAAAGCAATCTCCTTTTTCGTATTTCTCTCGTTCTAAATCACTATCGGATCTGGTCACGTTCTAGTAAATCTTGGTACCTGTTTCAGATTGCACATCACCCTTGCTATTTAAAATGCACACAGGGTATAAAACCCTATTGTTTACATCTCATAATGTTTCCAGTGTGACACCATTGCAGGCACATACATAACTCTTTTTCTTATTAATTTATCTGAAAGAGAGTGTGTGTTCCCTCTGGCTGGTCCCCTCCCCAAATGTTTGCAATGGCCACCAGCTGAGCTGAAGCTGGGAGCCAGGATCTCACTCCAGGTTTCCTGTGTGGGTGGTAGGGACTCAATTCCTTGAGCCATCACGGCTGCTTCCCAGGGACTGCTTTGGCAGGAAGCTGGAGTCAGGGGTGGAGCGAGGTATTAATGAGACACTGATACAGGATGTGCGTGTCCCACCCAGGGTTTTAACTGCTGGGCCAGACACCTGCCTCTGTAACTCTTAAACTTTATGCATCAACATTTTCTCCCTTCCTTTGCACAAATGTCATCTTTGCTCTCAATTCCCACTAAATAATGGCACACGGCTGACCCAAATCTGTTAAACAAAAGTGTCATTGATGCATTAGAAACAATTAAGAACCAAAGCTCCATTCCCAACTTGCAGTAGGTAAGATGCAGTTTGTCAGCTAGAACTGAAGAGTCAAGGCCGAGGGTTGTGTTCTGGGGATGGCAGGGATGAATGTAGAAACTGGACATAATCATCACTCATGTGGGAAAATCTCATTTCATTAGGCAACATTTCCTATTATCCACATGTCTTACCCTGCCCTTTCTCTAAAACTTGTAATGTTTTCTTTAAAAGACAAGTAGAAGATACACACACACACATCCCTACCCCGGTTTGTTGAACTAATAGATTGGTAAGTGCAGGGTCATGACTTCCATCTTTTCTGGCAAACAACTGTTTTTTTATACCCTGTGTGCATTTTCTCCCCCTCCTCCCTCTCCTTCTCCCTCTCCCTCTCTCCCTTCCCCTCCTCCTCCTCCTGATTTTATTTATTTATTTGAGAGGTAGAGTACAGACAGTGAGAGGGAGAGACAGAGAGAAAGGTCTTCCATCTGTTGATTCACTCTCCAAATGGCCATAACGGCCAGAGCTGTGCCAATCCAAAGCCAGGAGCTTCTTCCCAGTCTCCCATACACGTGCAGGGGCCCAAGGACTTGGGCCATCTTCTGCTGCTTTCCCAGGCCATAGCAGAGAGCTGGATTGGAAGAGGAGCAGCCAGGACTAGAACCGGTGCCCATATGGGATGCTGGCACTGCAGGTGGAGGACTAACCCACTGTGCCACGGTGCTGGCCCCCTCTCTGCATCTCTGTCCCATCCCCTGGGGCCTCTTCTGGAGCTCTTGTCTGGGGTCTCCTTTCTCTTGTGTCTTTAGTCTTCATTCTTTCCTTACCTACTGATTCTTTTTCAGCCTACAAACACACACTTTTCAGCTTTCCTCTTAGGTGGGCGACCTGTTCTAGGATCCCACTGTTGACACTGTTTCTCCTCCCTCACTGGGAAGCACCTCTGTCTTGTCTTTCACAGTCCAGCCTTCCCATCCTTCAAGGCCCTCTTCAAATGCTGGATATCCTTCAGGAGGCAAGGACTTTGCTTCCCCATGACCAAAATCTTCCCCCGTGATGGGGAACACTCATCTAGGGGGACCCAGGCCCTGGCCCAGATCCCATGGCAGGGCACTAACCCTGAGAACAGTAGGCTGGCTGGTCTCCCCATCAGTTGATCTTTACCTCTAAGTATCTTCTGAAGACCGATGTTAATTTGGGATGGATGGTGGTGAGTATTCAAGTATGAAATCCTTATTCCTGTTTCCCCCTTTAGTAAGGGAACAAGTCCCGTTTTGGAGTCACTGCACTTCCATTATTGTGTGTCTTACTGTTTCAATACATATAGTTTTTTTTCTTAAAAATATTTATTTATTTAACTGAAAGGTTAGTTTCAGAGATAGAAGGAGAGACGGGGTGGGGAAGGGGAGATTTTCCATCCACTGGGTTACTCTCCAAATGGCCAGGAGCCAGGGTCTCCTACATGAATGGCAGGTACCCAAGCACTTGGGCCATCTTCTGCTACTTTCCCAGGCACATTAGCAGGGAGCTGGATGGGAAGTGGAGCAACCGGGACTTGAACCGTTGCCCATAAGGGGTTTCAGGAGCTTAACCTACTACAGCACAATCTGGGCCTCCAATCCAGTTTTTATCTTTGCCTTAATGTTGGTTGGGGTGGGGTGGATCCACCACATAAAAGAGAAACAATTGGAGCCTTTAATGGAGCATTGTTCATTAAGAAGGGCTGGGGCGGCCCATTTAATGTTAAGGTTCTTGCTGCCTCATTTAGTTTTGTTTCTTCCTTGACCTCTTCAGGATGCTTGGTATCCTTGCTTTCTCCCGCTTCCCTGTGGCTCCACTCCCAACAATGGTAGAGAAGACATTTTGTCCCATAGATGTTCACATATGTGGCAGGCAGCAATCTCCAGGTGACCCCCGATGACCTCCACACTCATACAATGAACGTGAGAAAATCTGCGACTACGACGACTCTAGGATTGCAGTGGGTGCCATGGGAAAAGGGAAAGCATCCTGGTGGACTTGACCTAATCTGGACAGTTTTCTCCAGCAGGTTTCGGAGATCTGAAGCCAAAATGTGTTTGCCACGGCGTTGCTCGCTTGAAGGCAGGGACTGTGGTTGGCTTTGGGAGTTGAGAGCATCCTGAACTCCAAGTGAGGTCGGAGCAGAGGAGCCCACTCCGTGTGTGGACTTGGAACCTACAGATGTGAGATCAGAAGTTTGTAGTTCTGGGGCTGGCGCTGTGGCGCAGTGGGTTGAAGCCCTGGCCTGCAGTGCCGGCATCCCATATGGGCGCCGGTTCTAGTCCTGGCTGCTCCTCTTCCAACCCAGCTCTCTGCTATGGCTTGGGATAGCAGTAGAAGATGGCCCAAGTCCTTGGGCCCCTGCACCCATGTGGGAGACCTGGAAGAAGCTCCTGGCTCCTGGCTTTGATCAGTGTAGCTCCGGCTATTGTGGCCATCTGGGGAGTGAACCAGTGGATGGAAGACCTCTCTCTCTCTCTCTCTCTCTCTCTGTAACTCTGACTTTCAAATAAATAAAATAATTCTTTAAAAAATTTAAAATTAAAATAAAAAAATTAAAAAAGAAGTTTGTGGTGCTGACTTTCCTAGGAACAGAAAACAGATTCCCTTGAGTGCATCATTAGGAAGTTCATAGATTCTTCCCGATCAATCGTAATGCTCTCAGTCATCACATGGGCACCTGCTTCATCGCAGGGTTTGCCGTCAAGTCCACAGTCAGGCCTTGTTGTGGCAGAACTTGGTGCCAGTCTAGTGAATGAGCGACATCTTAAGATTCACCTGGGGGCCGGCGCCGCGGCTCAATAGGCTAATCCTTCGCCTTGCGGCGCCAGCACATTGGGTTCTAGTCCCGGTCTGGGCTCTGGATTCTGTCCCGGTTACCCCTCTTCCAGTCCAGCTCTCTGCTGTGGCCCAGGAGTGCAGTGGAGGATGGCCCAAGTGCTTGGGCCCTGCACCCCATGGGAGACCAGGAGAAGCACCTGGCTCCTGGCTTTGGATCAGCGCAGTGTACCGGCCACAGTGTGCCGGTCACAGTGACCATTGGAGGGTGAACCAATGGCAAAGGAAGACCTTTCTCTCTGTCTCTCTCTCTCACTGTCCACTCTGCCTGTCAAAAAAAAAAAAAAAAAAAGATTCACCTGGGGTGGAGAACAGGGAGGGATTCATAAATATTTAAAATTATCCCAGTTCGACAGAACAACATTAGCTTAGGGCTTATCTCATTCAAGGCACTAGTCTGCTGTCACCGATTTCTTTCAGCGGCTGCGGGGTTTTCATCAAGCTGGATTTCTCCTGGACTTCCCTGAAGGCTTCCTTCATTGGCAGGTATCTAACAGGAAAGAGCCACGTGAGCCTATGGTTTTATTGGTGTGGTCCTATCGATGCTGTGCAGCATGTGTTCCATCTTCCCGACTCCGGGAAATGGCCAGGTGAATCTCTTTGGCCTTATGAGGCCTTTCCCTAAATTCCAGTGCTGTCTCGGGTCCCTACAGCAGGACACAAAGGCAGAGGTGTCCACAGCGATGACTCACCATGCACTTGTCCACACTAGTGTTCCTCATCGTTGGATGATGTTGGGTGTGGAGGGATTTCTGGTTTGATCCTGGAGTCGCAGAGCTTGCGTGCAAGTTGCAGCTCTGCCCCTTCTGGGGAGAAGCCTCAGTCTCTCTGCTTGGTCAATGGGACGATAACAGTACTACCTCATGGGATGGCTGAGGAGTACACGAAATGTATGTAATGTGCTTAGCACTGTGTTTGGCCCTAGGCACCTGTCAAATGTTCTCTTTCATTGCTATACAAAATGGAAAAGATTCATTCCTGTAAACAGTGAGAACTGAGCTTTCCTTTCTGTAGTGTGTATTGCAAAACCCATGGGCATTTCATTTTCCAAATGCTAATTATTACTTATGTTTTTTTAAATGCAGTGTTCTCCTGGCTGTTCTCCTACCAGCATCTCTTGGGAACTAGGGGTCTGTCCCCTGTGAGAGTCATTGGTCCTGCCCCCAGGGTCACCCAAGGTTCTGCAACACCAGAATCTTGCCCCAGCTGTGGAGCTCAGACTCACCAAGCCAAGCTCTTAGGAACCTGGGGGTGCCGCTTGGGACAGACATGGGTAGCCTGGAGGCTTTCGGTTGGCCCTAAATATTGCCTTTTGTGGGTGTGTGGTTTGTATGAGAGCTAAGTAGGAGGAGCCAGAGAGAACTCAGAGGGACAGGAGGCACTTAAAGAAGCCACTGTCCTGGCGGGTGGCCCTGGATGTCCAGGGAGAGTGGAACAGGCTTTGCATGGAAGGTAACATGGAGATGTGGAGATGAAATGAGGTTTGCTTCTTTGGAGAACAGGAAGGGAATGAATTCGGTGTCAGGGAAATCCATTCGCTGCTCTTTCAGAAGCTTGTTTTGCAATGGCATCTAGATTTCAGCAACATGCTTGCACTTGAAAAATGAAAACATGGGCCGGAGCTGGTGTTTACGAGTGGAAACTTGTTCTGGCATCCAGTGTAATTTTTTTGGCTACCTAACCACCATTCTTCCCATCTGCTCCCCAAGCAAATCTTTGTGAAAGAGGAGTTTCGGGCAGGGGATGAGGAGGAAGGGGAATCTTACTTGTTTTGTTCAAAATACGCAGCAGGTGGGAGAGGGAAGGGCTTGCCCTGTGTCCAGCCCAGGTGTGTCCGTGGAGACTGCCCTGTGGGCAGCATTCGAGAAAGGAACTATTATTTGCAACCACAGAGATCAATGTAACACAGACGCACTTGACTTTCTGGGGTGTTCAGGGGTTGGGATGCTTAGCTCAGGCCTCCCAGCAGTGTGGGAAGTTCTTCTCCCCAAGTCCCAAGGTGGGCCTCCTATATGCGGGCAGTAAGGATTCTTTGGTCTTAATTAGGAGCCCCAGTGGCGTGGTTAAATCCCACTCACTATTGGTGGGATATCTTCTGGCCTTCATTAACACATTAGCTTCTGAAAAGAGTGGTGCTGTATTAGAGGGTTTCCAGGATGCATATGAGACCCCAGATAATTTCAGATAAACAACAAATGAGATCTTGGGCTCTGTCTTCACAAATACCGAACAAGACAAACTTACGTTAAAGCATTATTCATTGTTCATCTGAATTTTAATTGAATCTGGCTCCTGTTTTGTTTTGTTTTGGCTAAACCTGGTTACCCTTGTTCCAAGGACCTGGTGACCTGAGCAGGAAGGAGGCAGCAAATGCTAAGACCACAGCAGGGCTCATCTCCTGGGCAGTCTCTTGTGGTGGGCTGTGATGACAAGGTGGCACCAAGGAGCCCAGGCCCTGGGGAGTGTGCTAAGTAGCAGAAAGCTATTTGGAGCCAGAAAGGAGCCCCTAACCTGACTTGGTGACCCCTGCATTCTGCCTTTGTCGTACGGTGGGAGGAGTGCCTGGGAGGAGCTAGCCGAGACCTTGACTACCTCTGCAGGCCTCGCTCCCTCTGATGGCCTGGGTTAACGTCATCCACTGGTGCGCTGAGCTATCTCCACATCCCCAGCCTGGGACAGGGTTCTCAGGCTTCCTGCTGGGGTGGGGGCTGGGAGGGGCACCAAAATGTCTTCTTGTCCCATTGAAGGCTGATTGCAGGGAGTGAAATCAGAAATCCAACGTGAGGGATATGGGAGAGTGTGGTGACAAGGGACGCTTTGTCCTTGACAGACTGGCTTCCAAGCCTGAGGCCGCCACTTGCTGGCTGCTGGCTCTTGAGTCTGGACCTATTTCCTCATCTCTGAGATGGGGCTGATAGTGGCACCTCCCAAGGTTGTGGCGAAGGTCACCTGAGTGTAGCCAAGCTTCTAGATGGTATGTGCTAAACTCATGCCAACATGCCCCAGCAGTGTGTTAGTTCTCTGGTGCCAGCCTCATGCCTGTGCTTATCACGTCAGTCTTGCCATGTGCTGGTGGGGAGGGGGAGTCTCATGAGCCTTCTTTTTGAGAGCTGACATCTGGCTGGCTGGTCTCCAAGGCTCTTTCTGGAGGACCCTGGGGCTCCTTGACCCTGCAGTCAACAGCTGCACTTGGGGCCATGAGCTGCAGTGCCAAGGTAGAGGCAGGACTGGGGCTCCTCCTGGTCCCAAACCTCTCCCCATCAACATCAAATCTCAGTTGGGGCCATGTGCTTGCTCTGCAAAGCCAGCTTCAGGAGAGTCAGACTTCAGCCCCGGGTCACCGCCGGGCGAGACAGTGGCGAGTGCTGGAGAGGCCACGTGTGACCAGCCTCTCCCTACAGAGCCCCGTGGTCTTCAGGGCACCAGCCCTGTGGCAACACAGATGAACCAGAGCACATGGCATTGGAGAAGTGGCTACATGTAGAAGAAGGGTCTTCAAGAATATTCCTGGGCCAGCCCTGTGCTGGGTCAAGGCAGCTTTCCTGGAGCAGGTGGGTGTTTAGAGAGGTGGCTGCAAGACTGTTCCCGTGACGTTTTAATGTGACTGATGGGACGCAAGGATAGGAAAGGCTTGACCAAGGCTGGAGCATAGAGCATGGGTTGCAGATGTTGGGGCTGCCTGGGCATTTGGGCCCAGGAGAGGGCGGAGCGGGTGCAGAGCCCTGGGCTTTGTGGGGCTTGTTCCTCTACTTGGCAGCTGGAGCCAGCCCTGCCGCAGCCCGCAGAGCGCAGAGCGTCAGCTGGCTGGTGGGCTGGCCGACAGTGGTGTTGTGTGCCGAATTCCTTTCCAAGGAGGAGGAGGAGATGCCAGCGATTCCATACATCATCCTCTGCCACCTGCCAAGGAGGCGAGATACTGCTGTGGGGAAAACAGCTTTTACTCATGCCTTTGTATTGGGCCCTGAACGCGAGCCAGGAGCAGTGGGGTTTGGTTAATAAGCCAGCTGCAAATCGTGCTAATGGCAGTGCTGTGCTGGAGCCCCCAGGACTGGAGCTGAGGCCGAGGACCCTGTGATTTGTGCTGAGACCCTCAGGGGTCAGCTTCCCTCCTGCTTCACTCCCGAGCTGTGCGGGGCAACCACATCGCACTGGCTGGCGTGAGCAGGGAGGTGTGAGCCGGCGGAGTGAGGAAAAACTCTGTGGTCTTTCGATGATGTGATTCTTGTAGGGGTAGCAGGTGTTGCCCCGGAATCTGAGTAATGAGGCTGGTGGGGGAGGGGTGGCAGAGACATTTTACCTCTTAAATGCAAAGATCAAGAGCCACAACACTTACCAGTGCCACCGTCAACTCCATCAGATGGTGCTAGGTAGGGTTTCCCTTGAATCCGTGCCATCTCTCCAGATGGCTGAATTAGATATCCTCAGAGAAAGGGGAGTTATTTCAGTCCTGCAGATTCTGGGGTCTGGTATTGTTTTCGCTCTGCCAGACCTTGGTGTCCTGGCACCCAGCTCTCAATGGATTGGCTCAGGGCTGAGTTTCATGCTGCTCCCACTGTCCCTGCAATGCCCCTGACACCCTCTCCCTGCAGCAGATGTGTGATGCTGGTGGGACGTCATGTAATCAGAGGTGGGAGGCTTTTCTGAATGCAGGAGAGTTGTCTACAGCAGCACGGCCTGTGGGCTCACATGCAGAAGTTACCAGAAGGATCCCTTCCTGGTTTGCAGGAACCAACTTCAGGAAAGAGGAGCGGGGAGGGCTATCATTTTCCTACTAACTATGGTGCACATACCTCTCCCCTTCCACCTTGCCCAAACACACACGGCACTGCTCTGTGGCCCCTTCCCTCGCCGGGTGACTGGTAAGTTATGAGTTAAATACACTTGAAAGGACCCTAGTATTTTTTTAAAGCCATGATGGAGAACCAGTTTCTCCCTACCGCCTGCCTTCCTGAGTCATGGCCTGGCCCGGGTGCCAGTGGGAGCAGGGAGGAGGAGGGAAGGAGGAGGGAAGGATGACTAAGGCAGGAGAATCAGTAGCCTGGGGAGCGGCTTCCCTGTACCAAGGCATTGTGTGTGTGCGTGTGTGTGTGTGTGTACGTGTGTTTGAGTGTACCTGCTGGGGCCTTTTCCAGAGGCACATGCTTTCTCAGCACCACCGGGGGCCCTGGCCCCTGGAGGATGCTCTGAGGTTATGTACCCTCCCTTCTTGGATGTGGACAGCCTCAGAGGCTGCCGTTAGTCTTCTTGCTCCAGCCAGATGAGAAACAGACCCTTTGGACATCATTTATCATCAGGTTCAGTGTATGGTTTTGGGTTTAACCATTTGAGCACCTTTGTGGGGTAAATCCAAGGCCAGTGTGGAGTGTGTGAAAGATTTCCTGGAGGCCTTTCCCCTGCTGATTTCTGCTTCCCCAGAGCCGTAACGAGAAGCGTATAAGCTTTCAGAGTGGACGTCCCTCCACAGCCGACTCTGTAGGGAGGGAAAACAGAATCCTTCAGCGAACTCCTTGCCTCTGAGAAGGGAGTGTTTGGGAGACAGAGACTGTGCATTCACACCTGATGCTTCCACCCACCCCTAGAAGAGGACCTGTGTCTTTATTTATGATGGGTTGACACAGCCCCGTGGCCATTGAACACGTCTGTGTAATGAAATGCTGGGCCGGTATTTAGACGGGCTTGTTGGAAATCATCATGAGTAAAACATGCAGTGATTTATTTTCCTTCCCCCAGAGGTCTCTCCGAGATCCCTGAAGGTAAATATTTGCAGTTTCCAGTTTGTATTCCCCCTTGGCCTGATGCCGTGCTGAGCCCGAGTTTCCCTCCTCCCACCTGGCTTGTTAACATGCACAGGGCGCTCTAACCCTGCCTCGCAGATGGGGGCTGGGCAGGGCTGGGCAGTGGCCACTTCTGCAGCCTGGGCTAGCACGGGCACGGGCTCGTTGCTCTGGCAAGCAAGCACGTGCTGCCGTATGGAGCACCCACTTGAAATCCGTGAGCTCTGCCTTGCACTCATGATGCCCAACCCAGGGGGCTCTGCCCTGCTGTCTCAGAGTCAGGGAGTGTGAGAGCAGTGGACTTAATTCTCAAAAGTCCCGAGAAATTGGAGTCTTTTGAATTCTGTGTTCTTGTTGAACGTTCTTTTAAATAATTTGTTTTTCCTTCAGACCCTTAATAATATTGCAAAAACCAACCAGGAGATGCTAAGACTAGGGTTAAAAATTCTGTCTTGGTTGATTTTTATCTCCTTTCTTGGTTAAAAGTGAAGGGGCCAGGAATTGTGTTTTAGGCTTTTAATATACATTTAATTTAACTACAGATTAGGAAAGGAGACCCAAGGTCACTCCATTGAGGACATGACTGGTTATTTCAGAGAACATTATCATTAGCATAAAATGGGGTTAGGAGAAGGTCTGGGTCAGTTCAATTTATCTTATGGCCCCACACTTGAACATGGCAGGGGTCTTAGAAATTGGTGTCTGAATAAATTTAAGGAATATTTTCAGGCTAGGCTCAAAGGCTTTATTGTATGGTATTAATATTGTCGTTACCTACAAGATATGATATGCTTGCATCTGGGATCTGGAGTTGAGCACACAAGACACTAGACAGGCACTGGCCGGGGATTTGGCAAAGGTGACGGCCGCTCGAATTCTGCGTGTCTATCAGTCAGTCTAGGTGTACATGGCCCAGCAGGCACGGCTGCTGTGCCCTGCAAAATCCAGCAGTGGATGTCTCTGCAATGGTTGGGAGTCCCGGGCGGAAAGCTAGCCTGACAGCCTGCTCCGCAGTAGCTGGCCATCCTGTGAGTGGGACTTGTCCTGGACCGAGACTGGGAGGCCAGTGAACTTTTTTGAGAAACCGGCAGCCCAGCAGACACTCTGGCGCCGGCAGGACACCAGCGGGGACTGAAGGTCTTTGTACCAGGAATAAAACAGTGCTTCTTCCTCCTAGGAGAGGGAGTCCCTGTGCTTGCCGGGAAGCCCCTTGGTGGGAACTGCCTAGTGCAGCTTGGGGGAAGGGGCTGGAGACGGGAGAGGTGGCAGGGGCAGGAGGGAGATGGGGAGGCGAGCGGGAGCATTACCAAGATCTTGCCTCTCCCGGAGGAAGCCTTCTCTTTTGTTTGCAGGTCTCCAATAACTGCTTCCAGCCACCGGATCTCTCTGGCAATCCAGTGAAAGTGAAAGGGCTGCATTCCACTTTAGGGGTTGTGGGCAAATTACAACAGAGAGGGGCATGCCCATGCAGGGGTAGGGAGGGAGGGTAGGACTCTCCTACTGGTCTCTGGGCATTTCTTAACTGCAGAATCAGTGGGGGTGAGAAGTGACCCCCAGATCTTCCAGGGCCAGGAGATCCACAACTGACATCCAGATCGTGTCTTAAAAATAATGTGCACATGAAGATGTCCCTGAAGACTCCCCAAGCAACTCCACTTGTTGGTTCTGTTTTCACACCCCCAGGAATATGGAGCGGGAAGGGGGGGGTTCCCCAGGAGCTAGGTTTTGACCAGGGCTTGGCGTGTGCGGTGGGCGGTGGCGCGACGGGACCAGCAGGTGGGCGGGGGCTGCACAGCGCTGTCAGCCACGCTCCAGCACTGGCAGCTCGGCAGCTCACGAATGGTGACAGGTTCTGCAAATAACAGCTGCGGAGCAATCTTTCTGTTTGGACAACGTAGGAAGGGCCATTGTTCACAAATTGGTCTCTTCAACAACACCTGCATGCCCAGATAATAATCCATTGTCGGTCTCCTGGGCGTTCAGAGACAAAAGACAGACCCGGAGGGAGGGGCGAGCTGTTCCTGGAGATAGCGGGAGCATAGCAGGCTGCAACTGCAGGTTCTGCTCTGTGAGTCACCGTGGGGGGGCCCTTGTCTGTGCCGCCAGCGGGCGCTGCCTCTTCTGTCCTCGAAGGCCACTGCCCCCCTCCCCACCCCAACCCCCCACCCCATTCCCTACTCTGTTGTAAGGCGAGCTCCTGTGGACCAGTGATCGATCCCATAAAGGGCTCCCGTGCATGTGTGTGCATGTGCGTGTGTGGGTGGTGCTAGTGTTGGGTTATCCACGGAGGGAGACTGCAGCATTATCATGTCAAAGCTGCCTGGAACTGAGGGTGTCTTCCTGCGGCTGGGGAGGGCCCGCGCACGATCCTCTTGGTCCTTCATTAAAATCACAGGTGGAGCCAGATGGGACTGTGTTGCTTGCACAGAGCTGTGAGGTTCTGGTTTCGACAATTTCCTACTTCCATTTTTGGGTCTGAACCTCCAGTGGTTTGCAGGGAGTACAGCTCCATTTTAATGGAAGAGGCCCCAGGGGGCAGGGTTAGGATTGGACCCTCCAGTCTGCTGCTCCACCCCCTACACCACCACAAAGCATGAGAGCTGTTCAGAGCAGCAGCTACTGGGCCTGAATTAGATGTTAGACAATAATACATCCCCTCCCCTCCCAGTGCTGTTCAACATGATGTCACTGGTCTGTGGCTACTGGAATGCCATTGATTGCAATTCAATAAAGTTTACAATTTAGTTCCTCAGTTGTACCAGTCACATTTAAAGCCCTCAATAGCCACTGTGCCTTGGGGCTGCTGCATTGGGAAGGGCAGACAATGCTATTGAACAGCTCTGGGTGGGTCTATTGGCTAACAACCAGTGAAGATTGAGAGCTCACTTATTTTATGCCTTATTTGCTATGTTCTTATAGTTCAGTTGCTTTTTTTTTTTTTTAAGATTGATTTATTTGAAAGTTAGAGCTATAAGGTCAGGGTGGGGATCTTGCATCCTCTGCTTCACTCCCCAAATGACCACAAAAGCCAGGGCCAGGCTAGGCTGAAGCCAGGAGCCAAGAACTCAATCCAGGCCTCCCCTGTGGGTGTCTGGGGCCGAAGTACTTGGGCCATCTTCTTCTGCTTTCCCAAGCACATTAGCAGGGAGCTGGATCAGAAGTAGATCAGCTAGAACAGTGCTTATATGGGATGCTGGCATTACAGGTGTTGGCTTAACCCACTGTGCCACAGTACCTGCCCCAAATTCTTCTCTTCTGTCTTATTTGCTGTGTTTTTGTAGTTCAGTTGCTTTTTTGGTGCATCCATGCCTCTTGTTTTCCACAAGGTAAGCTGGGCAGTTTTCAGCTTGATTGAGGAAAGATATACAGGCAGTGAATACTTCTACTTTGACACACAACTCAGTGACTTTTGACTATGGAAACAACCAAGCTGCCACCACCATAATCAAGATACAGAACAGTTACATTTCACCAAAAGGTTCCTTTGTGCCCCTTCCCACGCATTCCTCCCCCTAACATTTGGTCCAGGCAAGCACTGGTCAACTTTCTTTCCTTTTTAAAAATATTTTTATTTATTTATTTATTTGAAGGTTAGAGTTATGGAGATAGAGGGAGAGACAGGAAGAGAGGTCTTCCATCTGTTGGTTCACTCCCCAGATGGCCACAATGGCCAGAGCTGGGCCCAAGCTGAAGCCAGGAGCCAGGAGTTTCTTCCAGGTCTCTCAAGTGGGTGGAGGGAACCAAAAACTTGGGCCATCCTCCACTGCTTTT
The DNA here is from genome assembly GCA_949820135.1 of Sylvilagus floridanus. NCBI lineage: Eukaryota > Metazoa > Chordata > Mammalia > Lagomorpha > Leporidae > Sylvilagus > Sylvilagus floridanus. The sequence continues at coordinate 115,281,643 of OX463236.1, forward strand.
CCAGGCCATCAGCAGGGAGCTGGAACATAAGTGGAGCAGCCAGGACATGAACTGGCACCCATATGTGATGTCAGCATTGCAGGTGGCAGGTGTACCCACTATGCCACAATTCTAGCCCCTAGTTTTCTGTCATTATATATTACTTTTGTAGTCTCAGAGGTGCATGCAAATGGAATCACATACTCGCCACTCTCTGTGGCTTTTCCCCCTCAGTGTAATGATTTAGAGATTCATGCATGGGTGAGGAGTGAGTGCTTTTTTATTGCTGAGTAGTATTCGTCTGTATCGATATATCACAATTTGTTTACCCAGTCACCTGCTGATGGACATTTGGGTCTTTTCCTGTTTGGGCTATCATGAACAAAGCTATTGTTAACTTTTTGCTTGTCAGTCTTAGCGGGGACAAGTTTCCACTTCCTAAAAGTGGAATTGCTGGGTCCTATGGGAGGTGTACATTGAAATCTGCAAGAAACTGCCAAAGTGTTTCCAAAGTGACTAACATTTGCATCCTGTTTAGCAAGGCTGCTGGATACAAGGTCCACATGTAAACATAAATTGTTTCTATATGATAGCTATGAACCATAAGAAATAACAATTTTAAAAGCACCACCCAAAATAACACTTCAAAGTAAACTTAGCAAAAAATTAATCAGAGAGAGCGCTCTTCCATCCATTGGTTCGCTCCCCAGATGGCTGAAACATCCAGAGCTGGGCCGACTCAAAGCCAGGAGCCAGGACATTCTTCTAGGTCTCCCACATGGATGCAGGGACCCACGCACTTGGGCCATCTTCCACTGCTTTCCCAGGCCATCATCAGGGAGCTGGATTGGAAGTAGGGCAGCCGGGACTTGAACACAACACTGGTCCTGTCCAGGGATATAGTTTTTTTAAAAAAGAAAACTTGAAAATACTATTGTCAGAAATTTAAAAGACCTAAACAGAGAGAAGGGTAGGCATTTTCCACAGTGGTTAAGATGCCACTTGGAATACCTGCATCCTCTATCAGTGGCTAGGTTCAAGTCCTGGTTCTGCTTCTCATTTTCAGCTTCTTGGTAATGCACACTCTGGGAGGCAGCCATGTTGGTTCAAGTGCTTACGTCCCTGTGACCCACGTGCGACTCTTGAGTTCTCGGCTCCTGGTTTCAGCCTGACCCAGCCCCGGCTGTTGCAGGCATTTGGAGAGTTAACTGCCAGATAGAAGATCTCTGTCTTCTTGCCTTTCCAATAAATAAAAGTAAATGTAGTCTGTGCTTATGGATTAGAAACTTGATCAGCATTTCTCCTCAGATATTTTAAAAAAAGATTTGAAAGGCAGAGTGACAGTGAAATAGACACACACACACAAACACACACACACATATATATGTTCTGTCCGCTGGTTCACTCCCCAAATGGCTGCAATGGCCAGGGCTGGGCCAGGCTGAAGCCAGGAGCTGGACACTCTATCCTGGTCTCCCACCAAGTAGTTGGGCTATCTTCTTCTCCCTTCCCTGGCACATTAACAAGGAGCTGGATTGGAAGTGGAGCAGGCGGGACTTGAACCAGCACTCAGATATGGGATGCCAGTATCTCAAGCAGTGGCTTAACTTACTGTACCATAACACCAGAAAAACATAGAACACCTCACGAATTTGTGTGTCATCCTTGCACAGGGACCATGCGAATCCTCTCTGTATCATTCAGTTTTAATATGTGCTGCTGAAGTGAGCACCAGACCTTTATATATTTATTTATTTTTGGTTTTTGGTAGAAAATGACAAACTGATTCTAAAAATTATATGGAAATCCAAAGGATTTACAATGGTTAAAAAATGTGTATTAGAAAGAAGAAAAGATGGCCAGGGCCACGGCTCAATAAGCTAATCCTCCGCCTGTGGCACCGGCACCCTGGGTTCTAGTCCCGGTCGGGGTGCCGGATTCTGTCCTGGTTGCCCCTCTTCCAGTCTAGCTCTCTGCTGTGGCCAGGGAGTGCAGTGGAGGATGGCCCAAGTGCTTGGGCCCTGCACCCCATGGGAGACCAGGAGAAGCACCTGCCTTTGGATCAGCGTGGTGCACTGGCCACAGCAGCCATTGGTGAAGAAAAGAGTTGAAAAAGTTATATAATTTAATCCAGAGATGTATTACCAAGCTGCAATAACCAAGATGATACAATAGTGATATAAAGAGTCTGGGAGGAAGACATTGAAGGAGATGGAGTGGGAAAGATTTGGAGACGTCTGCAGAGGGTCAGCACAGCAGCTCTGACTGCTAAGGAGAGATCCAGGGGCGGGGAACAGAGCTAAGGGAGATTTTTAGGAATGACTTTCCTGTCTTTGCTATGTGATATGCTTCTTTCTTGGTGACAATTCTAGAATTGTTCAGGAAAGTTTCTAAGCTCAGAGGTCACTTAAGTAACATTTTCATAGATATCAAGAGAGGATAGAGCCAAGATGGCAGGCTCAGATGCAGGAAGGGAGCTCGGAGCAGAGAATGGCAAGAGGACACAAGTGAGATCAGAAGTAAGCACACTGCAGTAAGTAAATAGGAGGAGGAAGATCAGGCATTTAAAAAAAGGGTTTATTTTATTAGTTGAAAGGCGGAGTGAAACAGAGAGAGGAAGAGTGAGAGACAGACACAGAGAGAGAGATGGATTTTCCATGTTCCATCTGCTGTTTCACTCCTCAAGTGTCCACAACAGCCAGGGCTGGGCCAGGCTGAAGACAGGATCCAGGAACTCCATCCTGTTCTCCCATGTGGGTGGTAGAAGCCCAAGTATATGGGCCATCATCTGCTGCCTTCGCAGGTGTATTAGCGGAAACTGGATTGGAAGTGGAGAAGCAGGGACTTGAACTGGTGCTCCCATATGGGATGCTGGTGTTGCAAGCAGTGGCTTACACAGCTGCAGCACAATGCCAGCTCCAAGATCAGGCATCTTACAAAGGCGTGAGAAGGCTTCTGGATGTTGCAAGCTGTGGAAGTGAGGTTCAGGCCGTAGCCAGCCAGATTCTCTGTGTCCACGTGAAGACTTTCTCATGTGAGAAAACGTCTCAGTGCTGGGCTGGGATATTGTACCACTCTGGGGGCGCTACTTTCATGTGTTGTGTACCTCGTGCAGCCAGAGTAGCACAGCCAGGCCCAGCAGCCCTCATCAACTGAGTCTGCAAGCTAGCATTGAAAAAGAGGTTATGGGAGTGTGAGGCTTGTGATGGGGTCTCCAAATTCTATCTTTTTTAAAAAAAGATTTATTTATTTGAAAGGCAGAGTTTTAGAGAGAGAGGGGAGAGAGAGATAGAGAGATAGAGAGATTGACTGACTTCCATCCACTGGTTCACTCCCCAAATGGCCACAACAGGTTGAAGCTGGGAGCCAGGAGCTTCTTCTGGGTCTCCCATTCGGGTGCAGGGGCCCAAGGATTTGGGCCATCTTCCGCTGCTGTCCCAGGCACATTAGCAGGGATCAGAAGTGGAACAACCAGGACTTGAACAAGTGCCCATACGGGATGCTGACACTGCAGGAGAAGGCTTAACCTTCTACACCCAGCACCGGCCCCTCCACACTGTGTCTTGTCTGTCAGTGTTCCTCTCTGAGTCTCTGAAACATGTCCCTTACTTTCTGAACTTGGCAAAGAGCCCCTAGCAAGGACAGGGAAGGGACACAGTGAAGCCGCATTATCAAAGAGGGTTCCCGAAAGGAGTTCTGTTTACCGTCGATCTTCTCCAGTTGGGAAATCAGGAAGAGGAAGGAGATCTCTGACCTGGTTCCGGGTGAGGCTGCCTGTCTCATTCTACTCTACCTGGGTTTCAATTTCATATTCCAAACCACTGACGAGGTCCTCTCCTCTGGGCAGTCCAAATAATCAGGCGTGTCCCACACGGAAGAGACTGCGTCTCCATACCGGCGTCCACTTCCCTTCCTTTCCAGGAGTACTGGGCTTCTCATTGGGGAATCGCCCAGCGACAACCAGGGCCGGCACATGGCCCGGCTTTTCTGATTGGGTCCCAGATAGGCACGTGACCCAAGTTGAGCCAATCAGAGTGACTCTCATAACTTCGAGGACACAGCTTCCTTCTAAACCACGCGAAAGCTAGAAGCTTTGCCTACTTTATTCCCTCGTTGTTAGATCTGGGTCCTTCTTTTGCCTCAAAACACTCCTCAGTGAAATACTCTGCGTTCTGTCTCATCCTCTACCCACTGTGCCTCTCGTTCAAGTGGTAAGGCTGCTGTTTCAGTGTCGGGATGAGTCAGGTGCCGTAAGCCATGACGCAGCGGGGTGCTCCATGCAGTCATTCAGGGACCCAGGCTCCTCCCGGCCTGTGAATCTGGCCGCCTCAGAGGTGGGTACGGAGGGCAGAGGAGCACCCACCGGAATGAGAGGCTGGAGAAAGCGCCTTAGCCATGGCCCTGAGCGGAGGGGGAGCTGCTCTCAAGCTCCGACGTTGAACGCTGAGGCCGCTTGTTACTGCTTGCCCTTCTTGCTCGTTGCATTCAGCCGGCCACCGGGCCCTGCTGGTTTGCATTTTGCAGTGTCTCTCCCGCCTTCCCTCCGTGACCCGGGCCCTGACTCATCCTGCCCTCTGGTTTCTGCCAGACTTCTCCAGGGCGCCTGCTGGCTCTCCCAGTGTCTACGCTTGGCTGCCCTCAGGCACCTCACAGGCATCAAGCTGTACTGGCTTAGAGAGATCCTGAGCGTGCGGTTCCTGTGCCCAAAAGTCTCCCAGAGATCAGAGATCCTGTGATTCCCCGGGTCAGCCCGTATCTATCTGTCTGCCAGCCTTTAAGGGTGCAGACCCTTATGTCCATCCTCATTTCTGCTCCCCGTGGTTGTGTCATTTTTTAAAAAGTTTTATTTTATTTATTTAAGAGAGAGAGAGAGAGAGAGAGAGAGAGAGAGAGAGAGAGAGAGAGAGAGAGAGAGAATGAATATTTTCACCCACTGATTCACTTTCCAAGTGGCTGCAATGGCTAGAGCTGAGCTGATTTGAAACCATGAGCTGCATGCAGGTGCTGGGGCACAAGCACTTGAGCCATCTTCCGCTGCTTTCCCAGGTGCATTAGCAGGGAGCTGGATTGGAAGTAGAGCGCAGCAGCTCACTAGGCTAATCCTCCGCCTGTGGCGCCGGCACACCGGGTTCTAGTCCCGGTCGGGGCACCGGATTCTGTCCCGGTTGCCCCTCTTCCAGGCCAGCTCTCTGCTGTGGCCCGGGAGTGCAGTGGAGGATGGCCCAAGTGCTTGGGCCCTGCACCCCATGGGAGACCAGGAGAAGCACCTGGCTCCTGCCTTTGGATCAGCGTGGTGCACTGGCCACAGCGGCCATTGGAGGGTGAACCAACGGCAAAGGAAGACCTTTCTCTCTGTCTCTCTCTCTCACTGTCCACTCTGCCTGTCAAAAAAAAAAAAACAAAAAAAAAAAGAAAAAAGAAAGGAAGTGGAGCAGCCAGGACTTGAACCAGTGCCCATATGGGATGTCAGTGCTGCAGGCCGGGGCTTTAACCCACAGTGCCGGCCCATGCCCCGTGTCTTTACACGTACTGCCTTCCCTCCAGTGCACTACAGTCTTGCCTCCTCCGGCAGCTTTCCCCTTCTTCTCCTGCCCTCCCTGCACTCCAGGCTGCCCCACGTCTCGGCTTCTCTGAGATGCTGGATGCAATGTGGCATCTCCGGTTGTTTGACTTCTTGGACTCAGATTGTGAGTGGAAAAGAGACCTGCTGTGGTTGCAGGGATGTGGGCACAGATGGGTCCCTTAGCGCCGTGCCTCCTGCTCCTGTGTCTTCTAGCAGCCCTTTGAGGAGCAGAGTTTTAAGAACTATTGATCAAGCCCAGTCCTTTAATTTTACAGATGAGGCACTGAGGCCCCCAGAGGCAGACTTGCTAAGGTCAGAGCTGGTTAGTGAAGGATAATCAGATCCTGGGGCACCTGCCTCCCAGAGCTGCCGGCCTTTGCTGCACTCTGTCTTGCTTTGGTGTCCAGTGCACCTGAGTAAGAGATAACACAGTGTTCAGCGTTTGTTAGTAATTTGCCTGTGAGCCTTCCCCTTTGCTGAGATTCATACAGTAGTACCTGCTCCATGCATGCTTGCTGACCTGAATTCAACTTCATTTCACAGGCATCGAAATCTTGTGAACTTAGACAAGATCTGGGGTCAAAGTTATCAATCCATTATATATACAGGTAGACAAAGATTAGAAAGGATCACAGAAAAATGAAAGTAATTTAACTTGATCAGTGGCTGGATGAATTTATTTTTATTTGTGCCAAATGTGAAGATAACAAACCAATGAAATTAACTGGAGTCCAAATGTCTTCCTAGCTACTTTTAATGCAGTAACCATGGCCTTTTTTTATATTGCTCTGATTTCAAAGTTTACTGATTTCAGTGTTCTATCTTCTTTGAAGATCCCCTCCAATCTTTTTTTTCCCAGCCAAAACCATGTCAGGTATGAGAGTCTAATTTACACCAGAAATTTATAATTAATTATATCTATGAGATGAAACCTATAATTATTTATGCCATGATTTTAAACACGGTGGAGCGTTTGTAGAAGTGTGGACTTTGCTGAAAGGGGTACAGTGAGCATACTCCACATCAATACCAGCATGATTAGATCCCTTCAGATAAGATGACTGCTGGATCTCAAAGGCAAAAATCTTCAGTGATGTTCAATAATAATGTAAATCAATTTTTCAAAAAGAAACCAAGCCCAGAAGACAGAGAACAAAGGCAAGAAGAATACTGCTTTGAAAAAAGGCTTAAAAGAGATGAGGGATGGGTGAGGCATAGGGCTGGGAGCAGGCCATGTGTAGCCATGGGATGCAAAGACACTGGTGTCTCAGCTGTCATTTAAAAAAAAAAGATTTATTTATTTGAAAGGCAGAGTAACAGAGAAAGGAGGAGAGACATCCACTGGTTCACTCCTCAAATGACCATAACAGCTGGGGCTGGACCAGGCCAAAGCCAGGAGCCAGGAGCTTCTTCTGGGTCTCCCATGTGGGTTCAGGGGCCCAAAGATTTGAGCCATCTTCTGCTGCTTTCTCAGGCACATTATCAGGGAGCTGGATCAGAAGTGGAGCAGCCAGGTCTCAACCCCATGCCCATATGTGAGGCTGGCATCATTGGTAGGGGCCTAACCTGCTACACCACAGTGCAGTCCCTCAGTTGCTACTTTTTGAAACAGAGAATTCCATGGTTTTTCTTCATTAGAATCTGGGACAAGGACCTAGAAGCTGTGTGTGTGTGAGAGAGATTAGTCTGATCTTTTTGTTTCTGTGTACTTTGTTTTTAAATTTTTATTTGAAAGGAGCAGAGAGAGAGAGAGAGAGAGAGAAAGCAAGTGAGCCCTTCTATTCACTGGTTCACTCCCCAGTTACTCCAGTGGTCAGCCCTGGGCAGTGGCTCAGCCCAGCAGTTGGGATGAAGTCCGGATCCAATTATTGAGCCGTCAGGTTCTGCCTCCCAGGGTCTGTGTTAGCAGGAGGCTGGAGTCAGGTGCTGGAGACGGATTGCCTGAGTTTGAGTCCTGGCTCCACTCCCTATTCCCATTTTCTGCTAATTGCACCCTGAGAGGCAGCAGGTGATGGCTCCAGCAGTTGGGTTCCTGCCACCCATACAAGAGACTTGGATTGACTTCCTGGCTCCTGGTCTTTGCCTGGCTCAGGTCCTCTGTGGGCATTTGGGAAAGTACATCAGCAGATGGCAGCCCTCTGTGTTCATCTATCTGTCTCTCTTTCTCTGCCTCTAAAATAAAATGTAAAAACAATTAATCAAGAGGCAACAGGACAGTCACCTATGAGTAGCTCTTATGGACCTTGTTTGGAATCTCATCGTAGAGACTTTCTGAATGGTGGTGAGGGTTGTCCCATTAGGTTGAACAGTTTGTGCACTGCACAGAGGCCCAGGCTGAGGTAGTGACTAGAAATGGTTGCCAGCTTAGTTCTGCTTATTGGGCTGTGTACTTGCTGTCTGCCCAAAGGAAGAACACTTTAAACAACACTTACCCACAGTTGGCCTGCCAAGCCAAATGCCTACAGGGTGTTCCTTTCTAACTTGCATGAGGGTACTGCGTGAGCTCATAGTGGCCCAAAAAAGGGAGGGGCAGAAAAGCATGTTCAAGCTAGCGATGGGCTGGGGCTGATCCCCTGAGCTAAGCTCAACCCAGCCATTGGCTGACTGTGACCCATGTGCTCTGCCCAAAGCCTTTCCTTGGGCCAATTGGTGCTCTTACCCAGGAGTGTGAAGTCCAAGCACTGGTAGAAGTTGCCAGTTGATAGGAAAGGGAAGATATGGGAGGAGCTATTGGCAGTTCCAGGACCCTGTTGTGGATAGTCACGGAATGAGCAGGGAAGGCCAGCTCTGGACAGGGAGAGGGAGGCAGACTCATGAAGGTACCCAACGGAGGGTGGCTGCAGACCACCTCAAATCTAGAACACCCAGGAGGACTGGCTGAATCATGGCTCGAGTTATCCGTCAGACCCTGCAATGGCCCTGTCCCCTTCCTCACCTCTTCACCCTCCTCTCCTCTGTTCTTTCCACCCTTCCTTCCACCCCAAAGATACAGCCCACAGAAGGGGTCTGAGGAGCAGTTCTTGAATTGTGCTGCAATAACATCTGTAAATTCCAAAGGAATTTTAAAAAGGGACTGACAAGAGGCTGGCACTATGGCATAGCAGGTTAAGCCGCCATTTGATGAGCCAGCATCCCCTATGGGCACTGGTTATAGTCCCAGCTGCTGTAGCTCCCTGCTAATGTGCCCAGAGAAAGCAGTGGAAGATGGCTCAAGTACTTGGGTCCCTGTGCCCATGTGGAGAGACCTGGATGAAGCTCTCAGCTCTTGGCTTCAGTCCGGCCCAGCCCTGGCGGTTGTGGCCATTTGGGGAGTGAACTAGCAGGTGGTGGAAGCTCTCTCCCTCTCTCGGCCTCTGCCTCTCCCTCTCTGTATCTCTGCCTTCAAATAAATAAATAAATAAATAAATAAATCTTTTTTTTAAAAAAAAGGGAGTGACAAGCATTGTCGCAAGCAGGTTAAGCTGCTGCCTGGGACACCCACATCCCTTGTTGGAGTGCCCAGGGTTCAAGTCCTGGCTCTGCTTCTGATCCAGCTTCCTGCTAATGTGCACTCTATGAGACAGTAGATGATGGTTCAAGTACTTGGGTCCCTGCCACCCACGTGGGAGATGCAGGCGGACCTGGCCCAGCAAAGGCTGTTGCAAGCATCTGGGAGTGAACTAGTAGATGCGACATATCTTTTTCTCTCTCTGTCACCCTACCTTTCAAAGAAATAAATAAGCATTCGAAAAATAAAAGCATGAAATAAAAAAGGAAAATAGCGCTTTAAGTTGCTGTGGTCTAAGCAAGGCTTTCTGAGAGAGCTAGAACTAGAAGGTGGGGGAAGGGCACGGCGGCTCTTCCCACCTGAGGTCAAGCACGTGAATCGTCCAGGTCGTGCCCTTGAGAAGGCTGGTGGGAGAAGCACCTTAACACGGGATGGTGTGAGAGCGCTGAAGGCGTGAGAGGCTTCTTGTGATTTTCCTGGCTGTCGCCAGCCCCCTCCCTCCACCTCCCCAAGTCATCATTTGTATTAGTCTGACCTCAAAACTTGGGAAAGACAAAGAATGACTACTCAAGAAATCACACGACGCCACGGAAGATGGAAAGGTAAAATTGTGCTGTAATAATCCCACAGACAGAATAAATGTGGTAGTGGATTATTATGTTGTCTAAAAACAGTCTTTGTGAACAGTGAATGACACTGGTGAAATTTTTGGCTATTTACTTTGCAGTGCTGCCATTTCCATTCTATTTGGAGTGATGCTTTCTCCTTCCCGATGCCTCTCCTCTGCCTTCATCTTGGCAGCGGGAAATAGCCTGACAGCACTCGCGGAGGAACCCTCCCAAGGTACCTGCCACTCAGAGCACTCCAGAGTTCTGGAAAATTCTACCTCTTCAACTCTGTGTGTGGGGGGGGGGTGGGAAGAGAGAGAGAGCGAGATCGAGAGTGAGAGTGAGCACGTATGCAAGAGACCCATTGGAATTACATAGACCGGGAGCTGCTGGAGAGCTGCCTTGGAGATGGAGATTTGTGAAGCAGCCGCCCAAGGGTGGGGGAAATTCGAGGACAGGCTCTGGGTGCAAGTTTTGAGGACCAAGAGAAAACCCTTTAACTTTCTAGAACACATCTAAACGTGCGTATGCACCCTTTGAACACCTAAACTCTAAGGCATTTTAAATTCCATTTTTAATATGTCACGCAGAATCAACCTCTGTTAAACATTCAGTCCTCACGGGAGTGTTTATAGAGCAAATGTGATCACTTTCTCAGTTCTGGGCCTCAGCCCTTCGGGGTCCTTCTCTGGAGAAGCGTCCCCCCCCCCCCCCCCCGGCCTGATGTTCATGGGTGCTCCGCCGCCCACCAGCACATTTGTATCCTTTCTCTTCTCCTCTTAGGCACAGATGACACTCCATGCACATCATCCTGGACTTAAATTGTCCTTCCTTAGCACCAGTCTGGGAAGGAATTCCAGGACTCACCATCTCGGGGTTTATGACACGGCCTTATTTCCTAAATAGCCGCTGGTGTTCCCTGGATGAATGAATGTGCCCTCGGCCTTATTTCCTAAATAGCAGCTGGTGTTCCCTGGATGAATGAATGTGCCCTCACTTGTTTAGCAAGGTCCAATCGGTGGTGTTCTGGCTGAGTTGTGTACCTCCCCATTCATATGTTGAATACCTAACCCCCAGTTCTTCAGAATGGGATTTATTTGAAGGGAGGTTTTGAAAGAAGTCATGGAGGTAAGACAAAGTCGTGGGGGTGGGCTCTAATCCAGTACGACTGGCGTCCTATAGGAAGGGGAGATTAGGACACAGACACCCACATAGGGAGTTCATATGAAGACCCTGGAAGAAGAGGGTCTTTCTGACTGTAGGCCATGAAGAGTGGTCCCCATGCTAATGGAAGGTTCTGTCTCTGTGGGCACGGGGAGGCGGTGGGGGGAGGGACTGGCTGGTCGGACCCAGAGCATTGGAGAGTTGGCCTTGAGGGAAACTTTGTGTCAGACATCTTGTAGGTGCACCTGTACAGTGGTATGGCTGCTTCTGTCCAGTTTGCCAGGAATACTCCTGGTGTGGCAGTTGCTCTCACGGAGACCCAACACTGCAGCAGGTATTGTGGGAAGAGACAGACACTTCCTACCCCTGCCCTGGAGAGTGGTGGGCTAAGGATATCCAGAATGCTCACCAAATGGCTGCCTTGACTTAGACCCTTCTGTGTCACTCACCCAAGTCGCACAGCTTGTGGCAGACTTGGAATTGGAGCCCCAGCTTGCCTGACCTCAGGTGTGTGATCTCAGCACCTCACTTCACTGCCTAATGGTAGCATAGACTGCAGATACTTCTGATTTCTCAGTCAAGGGCACTGCCGTGTCAACTGGCATTAACTGCATACATACATAGAGAAGTAAATCCTTGTTTCCCCAAGACAGCAGTTCTCTTACCAGCGAGTGCATCATGAATTTTCAGGGGCTGATGATGAACTTCAGGTTTGCAGACATCTATGGAAATTCTCTGCAGCACTGGGGAATTACGTTAGTAAGTAGAGTCAGGTTTTCATGATTAGCATCCATAACTTTGCACAGAGTCTCTAGAGGGTCTGTCTGTGACCCCCCCCCCCCCCGGCTGAAAACATTTAGCACTGTTCTAGACCTTTCCTCTGCCCTCCAAGGATGTTTTCCCAGATATCAGCACATGCATGTTCTAAAAATCATGTACAGGGTGCTGTTTCTGTCCCGGTTACTCCTCTTCTATTCAGCTCTCTGCTACGGTCTGGGAAAACAGTGGAAGATGGACCAAGTGCTTGGGCCCCTGAACCCACATAGGAGACCCGGAAGAAGCTCCTGGCTTCTGGCTTCAGATCGGTCCAGCTCCAGCCGTTACGGCCATTTGGAGAGTGAACCAGTGGATGGAAGACTTTTCTCTCTGTCTCTCCCTCTCTCTCTCTGTAACTCTATCTCTCAAGTAAATAAAGTTTTAAAAAAACTAAACATGTACAGGTAGAAGTGAATGTAAATCGTCATCATTTATATTTTGCTTTTCAGGGAATGGCAGTGCAGAGAGGTTAGGACGATTCAGCCCTGGGAATCCTGACACAGAGGGGCTGGCTCTGAGGCTGCTCTTGGAAGGACCTTTTGCCCAGGCTATGTCATGTCCACTTGTAGATCCTTGGTCTTAGTTGCTGACCAGGCTTCTAACCCTTCCTAAAAGCACGTTCTAAAAGGCCAGTGCTCTGGCACAGTGGGTTAGCTCTGCCACCTGCAATGCTGGCATCCTGTATGAGCTCTAGTTCAAGCCCTGGCTCTCCACTTCTGGTCCAGCTCCCTGCTAACACACCAGAGAAAGCAGTGGAAGATGCCTAAGGACTTGGGCCCCTGCTACCCACCTGGGAGACCCTGATAGGGTCCCTGGCTCCTGACCTTAGCATGGCCTGGTCCCAGCTGTTGCAGCCACATGGGGAGTGAACCAACAGATGAAAAAAATCTGTCTCTCTTACTTGCTCTCTTGCTGTCTGTAACTCTGCCTTTCAAATAAATAAAATCTTTATTTAAAAAGACCATGCTGATTCTAACCTTATGCTATGTATAGATATTATTTCTAAGTGAATTGTAGTCCTAAATGATAACACGCTTCTGCCTCTGGGCTCTCTGCTTTGGCCATTGGCTTGGCCTGGGAGCTCTCCCGTTCTACTCAGCTTGCAAGGCCCAGCCAGGGCTGACTTCCTCTGAGTGGCCTTCTAACCGTTCCAGTGGAAAGGGCGCCCATCCTACTCCACATCAGGACAGTATTCAATCGATACATGTTGGCAAGGCCTTGCATTTGAGCCAGTTCTCATGATCTCGACTTAAACCATCACCTGCACCCTGTGTTTGTGACCTGTCACAGCCACCTGAGGCTTCCATGGAAATGGAACGGTTAGAATTGTATCTCTCAGGCTCTGTCCACACCTGCAGAGACAGGTCTTTCTGGCTCCTTGAGATCATCCTCATTTCTGAGAGTTCCCAGGGTCACCCTTGTGTGGCCTGGACATGTCCCTTCTTCCTGCCCTGGCTCTGACCAGTGGTGAGAAGGCTCCGGGTGTTGCTGCCAGGGATGCCTGCACAGTCCAGGTGCACTGGGGCCACACTGAGCTCGGGCTGCTCGGTCTGCTGTGCTTCCGCTATTGGAGGCCCCCAGCAGGCTGACCCAACTGTTCTCTCAGCTACCTGGGGGGATCACTTTTGTGGTGTTCTCTGTTTCATGGGTCCAGAGCAGTGCCACTTTGATTCCAGCAGCTTGCAAGAGTTGTAGCTCAACAAGTCTTCCCACTATGTTTGCTGCCCCCTCTTGCTGGAATGCAGCTGGGAGTCCATAGGGACTGGCCCCTCAGATTCCAGGGGGCCTCACTGATCCAACTTTCATTTGCTTGACTCCTTTTTTCTTTTTTTAAAATTGTGTTTATTTATTTCATTGTATTGAAAGAGTAGGAGAGAAAGAGAGAGACAGAGCTCTTCCATAGCCCACAAGGGCTAGGCTGGGTCAGGCTGAAGTCAGGACCCTTGAACTCAACCTGGGTTGCCCACTTGGCAACAACACTGAACTTGAACTTGAACCCTTGAACTCACTCAGGGCTCCAAGTACTTGAGCCATCACCTGCTGCCTCCCAGGTTGCACATTAGCTGGAAGATGCAATTAGAAGTAGAACCAGGACTCAAACCCAGGCACTCTGCTATGGGTTGTGGGCAGCCCCAAGCAGTGTTTTAGCTGCTGCACCAATCACCTGCCCCTCTGGACTCTCCCTTAAGGTGAGGTCTTTCCTAGGAGATTTTTCAGTGATAATGGGCTTTAGGCAGGCCCTGGCTATAGCTTTTCCCCATGACCCTGTAGAAACCTTAAAATAACCTTATGAAGTTGGGAGGAAAAAACAAGTACTAGGCTGAGAATCAGAAATCTAGGAAGCATTCTCATGGCTTTTCATTTTATTTATTTATTTATTTAGATTATTTATTTGAGAGGTAGAGTTACAGACAATGAAAGGGAGAGACAGAGAGAAAGATCTCCCTTCTATTGGTTCACTCCCCAAATGGCTGCAACGGCTGGAGCTGCGCTGACCCGAAGCCAGGAGCCAGGTGCTTCCTCCTGGTCTCCCATAAAGGTGCAGGGGCCCAAGGACTTGGGCCATCCTTCACTGCCTTCCTGGGCCACAGCAGAGAGTTGGACTGAAAGAGGAGCAACCAGGACTCGAACTGGCACCCATATGGGATGCTGGCACTGCAGGTGGAGGATTAATCTGCCCATGGCGCCAGCCTCCTTTTTTAAAATTTTAATAAAATATTTGTTTATTTACTTGAAAGGCAGAGAGAGAGAGAGAGAGAGAGAGAGATCTTCCATCACTGGTTCACTTCCCAAACGACCACATGGCTGGGACTGGGCCAGGCGGAAACCAGGGCCCTGGAACTCCCTCTGGGTTTCCCATGTGGATGGCAAGGGCCCAAGCATTTGGGCCGTCTTGCACTGATTTCCCAGGTGCACGGCAGGGAGCTGGATTGGAAGTGGAGCTGCCAGGATTCAAACCGGTGCCTATATGGGATGCCGGCTGTGCAGGCAGTGGCTTAACCTGCTGCACCACAGTGGTGCTCCCCCTCCACCCCCACCAAATTGTTGTTTTTAAACTCAATATCTTTCTTTTTTCAACTGAAGTCATTCAAGAAGCCTCACATGTTAAACTGGCTGAAGACAGAGTGACTGTGGGCCTCAGTGTAGCTCGGCTCCCCCTTCCCCACAGGCAGCAGGGCCCTGAGTTTCCTGAGACGCTGCCCCCAGAGCACTTGGTCTTGCCCTGAGCAGAGGCTCCCCCTCTCAGGTGCATCAGGAAGGGAACGCCTCCTACTCGGGAGGGCTGCAGCAAGAAACCCAGTTTTGGTGTCTGGTGGCGATTTGTGCTTTCTTTCTCTCCCTGGCCACTCCTCCTGAGCCCCATCTCAGCTAAGCCGGTGCTTAATCTCTCACTCCTCCCTTCCTCCCCACTGACTCCTTCAGCTGAGACCCTTTCATCCGGGCAGTGATCCCCGGGAGCCTTTAGGGAGTGGGGAAGGACCGGAGGCCCCGTAGGTGCAGTAGGTGATGTTGTTTGTGCAGTCTCGCCCACGTTCCCCCTGAGCTGCAGGTTTTCCATTCAGGCTCATGAATGTCACACTCGGGGCATTCCAGCTGAGCTGTCTGTAGCTAAGCCGGAATTTGCAGACAGCTGGAGAAAAAATGTGCTGAAGAAGCAAGTCCCTGGTGCTGTCATCCTGTAGGGACTTTACCCAGTAGCCCCGGAGGTGTGGCCTGCCTTTACAGCTGCTGAGGTGGTCTGTGCAGAAAGAGTGAGGGGCGGGGAGGCACCAAAAGTTCCCATCCCCCTTCCGCTCTCTCCCCAAGTTGGGAATGACTGCAGAATGAGCAACTGTCAAGGACACAGGACGTGCCTGTCAAAGCAGGAGATGCATGCACGGGCATTTGGAATGACTCAGGTTTCTGTTGCATGAAAGAAGGTCTCAGCTTGTCCTGGTAGGTTCAACTCCAGAAAAGCCTTGCCCAGTGCCACAGAGAGAAGACTCCATACTGTTAGTGTTTGCCAAGGCTATCAAGGGGAGCTGGATTCCAAAATGACACCTGTAGACATCTTCAGGTGCAGATTCTGGATGCAAATGGAGTGACATAGCAGGTGGCTATTGGCCTGAGGCCATTTCGGTGCTTTAAGGCTGACCTATGAATCCCTAATGTTACTGACCTACAACCTAGCTTAGAAGTATAGCAAACAGCCGAGTCTCACCAGTCACGAGCAGCTGAGCTTCATCAAGTTACAGGCAACCAACTGATCAGAGCATGTCCAATAAGGCAAATGCCTCCCTGTAGCCAAGCAAACTGTCTGTGCTTTACTTCCATGTTCTGTCTGTAACTGTTCGTTGCTCACTCTGCAGAGCAGAGCTGTCTCTCAACTTCTGGTTCTGAGTGCTGCCCAATTCATGAATTGCTCTTTGCTCCAAAACGCTGTGAAATTTCATCTCGGGATGCTGTTCTATTAAGAATGGCTGTCAACTGTGGGGAGAGCTCACCAGGAGTGTAGGCACCTGTCAGCTTGTCCTGAAGCTGCACTTTCCATGTTGACAGTTCACCTTGGCCCTCACTGGCCGCCACTCTGGGGCTGTGATGAGTAACCTACGTCACGTTTCCACGGCAGTTGATAGTTCCCGAAGCGCTCTCTGCTGTGCATCAGACAGGGTTCAGTGTGGATGCCAGAAGTCAGTTTAGTCGATTAAGAAAAAGGGTTTTAACATGAAAGTATTTCAAAAAGTTCATGGAAAATGCTTATTATGAAAAAAAAAAACTATGCATGGATTTTAAAAATGTATTGCACCACAGTAAACCTAGTTTTTCCATGAAGTTCTTAAAGTGCCCTCTTATTGGGAATTAGGAGGTCACAGCATGGGTGGAAGGGCTGGAGAGCAGGGTGCTGGCTGGGTCTCCAGGGGACAGCTGGGCCCTGGAGCTGTCTCCTCACGACACTGCTTGCCTCTGCCTCCACTGGGGAGCCCCTGCCGGAAGCAAGCATATCTGGTGTTCATTTTAAGTTACAGTTCAGCCCCACTGACCCCAGTGCCGTGGGGGCCCCAGACCCCAGCTGTAAGAGCAGAAAGCAGACCTCGGGCTGCCATGCTCCCTTCTCAGCCTTCCTCGTTGCAGGACATTGGTCGGGAGAATTCAGGTCACATCCGGTACCACGACTACAAGGTTGTCTAGAACCCGCAACCTCCGGTTCTGCAAGTACAGGGAAAGGTACACTAGAAAGTTGGGGTAGACAGCTGTTCTGTCTCTGCCACCCATAGAGTACCTCGTGAATGGTCACAGGAAATCTGAAAGTTGCTGGCCTTTAGCACACGAGGCAAGGGAGTGACAAGGCGGGGGGAGGGATCAGGGACAGTCGTCCTGAGCAAGTGGAGCTTGTGTGGGAGCCTGCAGAATGCTAAGGGTTAAGTGAGATGAAGGGCTGTGCAGGAACAGTACAACAGTATAACGAGAGGAATAGCGTGTGCAAAGGGCCTGAGGGCGGGTCCCCCCCCCCCCCCCCCCTAGACAAGCAGGCCCTGAGAGCTACAATAAGAATGTGGTCTTTGTCCTAAGAGCAGTGGGCTGTCATTCAGGGGCTTCCAGAGGAGGATGTTCCTGGAAGGTGTGCACGGGACTTGGTCACAGTTACACTTGGCTTTCTGTGTCTCCTGACTCTGCCTGAAGTCACCTACTGCCATGCACGATTTGCCACCAAACTGCTGCTCTCTATGTTACCAGGGGCTTTGTTTTTTGCATCATCCCCATTCTTCCACTCCAAACAGGAGAGAAGAAAAAAACCCCACAGAGCAAGAAGCCATCTACACATCTGGGAATGTGTTAAAGGGGCTTTTGCATTTGTATCAATACAAAGCTCTGGGGGGAAAACATTGATTTCCTTTGTAGCTGCTTTTGGATGTCAAAGAGGGCTGTTGGGAAAGACTGTGTGCATTGTTCTGTGGGTGGAGACCAACAAGGTGTGGAAATGAATCAGCAGGCGAGGTCCAGGGCTAGGCTGGGGCCTCTGGCTCTGGCGAAAATGGTCTCCGGGCTGCGGGGGCTCTTGGCAGTCATTGAGGTGGCTTTCGCTTGGAGAAGGCTGGGTCTACTCTCAGTGCCAGGCAGCTTGAGGGCTGGGAGCATGTAGTTGAGATCACTTCCCAGAGGTCAGATATTTTAAAAATGATAGAAGGCACACGCAAGACTGTCATCTAAAAAGGCCACGTTTTCAAAAGCACTGACCCCGAGAGCCAAAGGCTTCAAACTTCCTCCTGCAGGCCACCTTGGCTAGCACGTGCCTTCTCCAGGTGCACACTCGCGCCTTGTGGGAGGCCTGGTCCCTGTGTCCTAACTTCCTCTCTGGGTTGTGAGCCCCTGGAAGGAAAGGATCATCCCTTTTCTGCATTTCTGAGTTTCTTACAGCACACATCTTGGCTGGTGTGCAGTCTGAGCTCAAAATATTCATGAACCCCAAGACTTTCAGCTTTCTGTGGTCATGGTTGCCATGCAGTGGGGAGTCCCTGGAGTCACAGTTAAGAACCTTTGCTTAGCTGACCCCCCAAGAGGGCTTCCCAGCAGTGAACCTGTAACTTTCTTGAACCTCTGCATGGGGGGTACCCTCACCGGCCCTGAGGGCAGTGGTCATGAGCAGGAAGTTCTGGGGGTTACCCTTGGGATGATGAGTGAAGCTGGAAAAGCTGCAGTTCTTGTGGCCAGAACTGGCCTGCACATGCCCCTGAGGCCCAGTGTTAACAACCACTGCAAGACGTGTGGGCCAAAGACATGATGTCCATGGCTGGCCTGGCTTCTCCTTCCCAGATCTCCTGGAAGGCCTGTGAGGGTAGAGAGCCTAATGGACATGATTTGCCTCAGTGCTGGCTGCCTCAAAGTCACCACTACCTTCTGGGAAAGCAGTAGAGGAGATTCAGGCAAACTGGTGCCTCTGTGTGTGAGTGACCAACAGGTACTGGGTGTGGTGCTCTATAGTGAGTTCTTTGCTCAATTGGAGAAACTCCTGGTTAGTTCTACTTCTCCATCTACAGCTATCCAATGGGAATAGGAATTCCAGGGAGCCATTTCTATTTATATTTAGAGGGTTCTGAAAGAAATACATACCAAGAACCCAAGGCATTATCCATTTTTCCCCCTAAAAAAACCCTTTTCAAAAAGTAAAATGAAAAAACAAGTGAATGATTAGGCAAGTGAAACACGGACAGAGTAGTCAAATCCACAGAGACAGAAAGTAGAATGGTGGTTCCCAGGAGCTGGGGGAAGGGGAGGATGAGGAGCTAGTGTTTTGTGGGTACAGAGTCTCAGTGTGGGCAGATGAACAAGTTCTGCAGGTGGATGGTGCCCATGATGAAGGGAATGTGCTCAGTGCCGTGGACTCGGCACTTGGTCAGCTGCTAACTTGTGTGTCCTGTGTACTTCGCCACAATTACAAAACTCACAGCATCGTGTCAATGTGCAGACCCCACACTTGTCAACTCTCAGCTCAAGCGCTGTGTTTGTGTTCAAAGTAACCAGTTTCCTGAAAACACATGCCCATTGGCGGCCTGCAGGCTCTTTTCCTGTGCTTTTTGTGCATCCTGAAGCTGTCTCCATGGTGTGTCGGTCAGGAAGTGCATGACTCACGGGGCCTTCATGACGGACCCCTGAATCACACACAGATGTGAGTCACTCTTCCAGGCTTCTAGGACAGGCCACGATTTCCATGCAGAAGTGTGCCTGGGGCACGCCTCGAGGCTGCTGGGAGCCCATTTCCGGGCACATTCCAGAGCTCCTCTCCCAGGCTTGATGACAGCCGAGCTCCAGGCTCTGCGGTCCCCCTCTCTCTGGCTCCTTTTCTGACAACCGGAATGGTGGCCACAGGTGGAGCAGTTGGTGCTGGAGGCACTGGGTGCCCACTTGGATTGAGGGCCCCTTTCAGAGCTGAATATTCACTCTATGATCAGCTTTGGTCAAAGATGACAGAAACAGGCCCGTGAGCCAAGCTCCGGGCACAGGAACTTGAGGTTGGGGATCAGGAGACCAGGCTCTGGTTTCTGGTTTTCACTCCTCCTTCCCTTGTGGTCTTGGGTGAGTTTGTTCCTACATGAATAAACTGGGAGCAGTAATCTCTTGAGCTTTCTCTCTCCTCATATCTTTAGGGAGAGGAACTGGTTAACAGATGTACACCAGGAAAGGGCTGTACAAATTATTCCATTTTTATAACTCAATGACCCCAAAATATTCTTTCAAAATCTGTAATAAAATTTTCCATCTCCCCCTTCTGGGGATTGTAGAGATTAGTGTATACACAACGTGCCTTGTGTGTTTGAATGTTTCGTTGGCAGTTCCTGAAACAAATCCCAAATACATCCAAAGAAGGGTAGGTTCATGCCTGTGGTTTTGTTAGAACTGGTTCTTTGAGCTTCTGAAGTAAAAGATTATGCATGTAATGCCTGAAATATTCTCATTATAAAACATTCAGATGATAACAGAAAGGAGCAGAATTGGAAAATGCTCCTGATCTCTCCCTACTCTGCTGTTCCCTCTCCAGAAGTCATCAGGGGGTTATTGGAGTGTGTCTTCCCAAGGTCTTTTCTGTGCATTCACACCACACACACACCCGTTAAATATATTTCTAATAGAAAAGAGATCGTACTGCACAGTGTTATGTAGGTTGCCTAGCAGATATGTTTTAGGGATCTTTCCATGGTCCAGTCAAGTTGCTTTGCCAACCTCATGCCTTATTTTCTTTATTTGTAAATATGCTTAGTAATGTAACATCATTATAAGGATTGCCTAGTTAATATTTGTAAAGTGTTTAAAATAATGCCTCGTTCTGTTCCATGGTTAAGCTCTTAATAACTTTTTGTAAGATTGATTAATTGAGTTGAAAGGCAGAGAGTCCAGAGGGGCAGAGAGAGAGATCGATCTTCCATCTGCTGGTTTACTCCCCAGTTGGCCACAACGGCTGGAGCTGAGCCAATCAGGAGCCAGGAGCTTCTTCCAGGTCTCCCACATGGGTGCAGGGGCCCAAGGACTTGGGCCATCTTCTACTGCTATCCCAGGCCATAGCAGAGAGCTGGATTGGAAGTGGAGCAGAGGGGACTGGAACCATCGCTCATATGGGATACCGGCACTGCAGGCGGTGGCTTTACCTGCTATGCCATATCGCCACACCCTCCCCCTTTAAAGCTTTTGTTTAATGAATGCAAATTTTATAGGTACAGCTTTAGGAATGTAGTGGTTCTTTACCCTATACCCGCCCTCTCACCCCCACTTCCGTCCCACCTCCTACTCCCTCTCCCATCCCATTCTTCATTTAGGTTCATTTTTAGTTTAACTTTGTATATAGAGGACCAACTCTATGCTAAGTAAAGATTTCAACAGTTTGCACACACACCCACACCCACAACATATAAAGTACAGTTTGAGAACAAAGTTTTGCTGTTAATTCTCATAGTACAGCTCATTAAGGACAGAGGTCCTACATAGGAAATAAGTGCACAGTGATTCCTGTTGTTAATTTAACAATTAACACTCTTTTTTTTTTTTTTTTTTGACAGATAGAGTTAGACAGTGAGAGAGAGACAGAGAGAAAGGCCTTCCTTCCATTGGTTCACCACCAAAATGGCCGCTATGGCCAGAACTACACTGATCCGAAGCCAGGAGCCAGGTGCTTCCTCCTGGTCTCCCACGTGGGTGCAGGCACCCAACCGCTTGGGCCATCCTCCACTGCACTCCCGGGCCACAGCAGAGAGCTGGACTGGAAGAGGTGCAACTGGGACTAGAACCCGGCACCCATATGGGATGCCGGCACTGTAGGCAGAGGATTAACCAAGTGAGCCACAGCACCAGCTCCAACACTCTTATGTATGACGTCAGTGATGACCCGATGCTCTTGCCATGAGCTGCCAAGGCTATGGAAGCCTTTTTTGACCACAGACCCTGTCAGTTTTTGGACAAGGCCATAATCAAAGTGAAAGTTCCTTCCTCCCTTCAGAGAAAGGTACCGCCTTCTTTGATGGCCTGTTCTTTCTGCTAGGGTCTCACTCACAGAGATCCTTCATGTAAGATATTTTTTGCCACAGTGTCTTGGCTTTCCATGCTTGAAATGTTCTCAGGGGCCTTGTAGCCAGACCAGGAAGGTTTAAGGGTTGATTCTAAGGTCAGAGTGCACAGTAACTCTTACAGAATTTTTTGTCCCACTAAGTAGTGGTTGTTAAATAGCAGTCTAAAACAGAAAATTCTGTACCTTCATCTGTGCTGGATTTACGGCTGATTGTAAAAAACACGAACCCTTGCAGCTGCAGCAGAAACTGGGTGAAGAGATTGTTTGGAAGCACGGTTCCTGACTCTTCCGACTTCACAGTGATTGAGGGATGCCAAGGCCCAAGCGTAGGGACCTGCACTCCCTGTCCCACCTCAGTTTCTCTACCGGAAGGTGAAGCGGGAAGTGACAGGAGGCAGTGGACAGGCTCCCTGCTTGGAAGACAGCAGCCGCTGGGCTGTGTGGCTGGTGCGCCTCCGGTCGCGACCGTGTCTCCCACCTCTCTCTGGGTTTTCTGCGGGAAGATTCGAGAGAGGTGAAAGCGCTGGCATTCTGCCTCAAGGAAGAATTCTGATGACGGATAAACATATTCCAAGATGCCGTGAAGCTCAAGTCACATGAATGCTAAGTGATTTCTTGGCATCAAAAATCAATCTCTTCCATGACAGTCCTCAAAAAATAAACACTTTTACCTTCTTCAGTATCAGGAATAGCCAGGGAGGCTTCAGCTATTAGAGCGAAAGCTTTTAAAATAATTACTTCTCGAAGACGATAATATTAATGATTAGCTTTGTGTGAGAATTGAAAAGATAAGTAGTTAAATACTAGGAATAATAAACCTTGCAAGTGTCATTCTGTAATAAGTTTGCCCTTTCAAAGTATCATCTCTCAATGATGTTGCTCATAGTGAATTGTTCAGGAAAAATTAAATCCCTCACTAAATAATCTTTTTTTCTCTGATTAATATGACTTCTTAAAATGATCTTTGATTTTCAGATTTTAGAGTCAGATGCCTTCAAAACAAGATTTTGCTTTTAAAAAAAGGTAGTTGTGCGCTCATTTGAGGAGTATCTCCTAGGTGCCAGGCACCGTGTGTGCACAACATCACTAACTCTGCACAGGCCCCATGGGGTGAATGTGGCCACTGCCACCCCATTGTAGAGATGAAGAGACCGAGGCACAAGGAAGGGCGGGAAGGGTCACATGAGCAGAACACTTAGGTGGCAGACCTGGACTTCAAAGTAGGTCTGCCTCTTCGGGACCTGAAGTTTCTAGCGCATTGTTCCATGGGTGGAGAATCCTGTTATGATGAGGTGAGTTACTGCAAGGGTCTGGGTTTACCAGAGGTCTGATCAACCCCCGACACTTCAGAGGAGTGTGTAGTTAACAGTGTGTGAGTGTGTAAAACAAGCATCAGATACATGGGGTGGTGGGAAAGGGAATCCAGCAGAACTCATAAAATGTAATTATGGGGAAAGCCATCTACGAGTGACTTGCTTTTGCCTGGCCCCGACTGGCTTGCAGAGGGTGGGGGCAGCTGGCAGCTCCCCCGGGCAGGCAGGCAGAGCTGGGAAGAACTAACCTGTCTGCAGGCGAGGGCGGTTTTGTAACTGAATTAAGGCTGAGGGAAATGGTACCAGAAGTTCTGCCTGGTTGCTCAGACCCCAAACGTTGCATCGCTGCTTCTGTTCTTTGTTGTTGCAGCCGTGGGAGCATAATAAAACCCAGCATGTCTTCTTAAGGACGGTTGGGTAAAAATGCAAAGTCCGTATTTACGTCTCTCTGCATGCACATCTACACACATACACACACAGTCTACAATACACGCACATCCACGCACAAGAGTTTGTTGTAGACATGGTAAAGCTTTATGGTCTCAGCACCCATCTCCTCAAAGCAAAGTCATTCTTCTATCATCTGTTACAGTGATTGCATCCAGGAATTTTAATGTTGATCAATAATCAATAATAGAATACCGTTATCCACTATCAGGCCCTATTGAAATTTTCCAGGTGTCCCAGTAATGTCCTTTATAGAAGTGAAAATAAAACCTGGATCAGGACCCTATGAAGACTCAAGTATGGAGGGCAAGCATTTGCTACAACAGCTAGGACACCGCTCGGGATGCCCACATCCCAAATTGAAATTCTGGGTTTCAGTCATGGCTCAGCTTCCAATTCCAGCTTCCTGCGAATGCACACCCTGGGAGGCAGCAGGTGTTGGCTCCAGTACGTGGGTCTCTGCCACCCAAGTGGGAGACCCAGATTGAGTCCTTGGCTGCTTGCTTTGGCCTGACCAGCACTGGCTGTTGTGGGCATTTGGGGAGTGAACTAGAGGATGGGCAATCCCTCTTGGCCTGCCTCTCTCTCTCCCTTTCAAAAAAAAGTAGGTAAATAAAAAATTTTTTAAGAGACTCATGCATTGCTGTTATTATCAGGTCTCTCTAGTTTCCTTTCATCCAGAACCATTCCGTTCTTTTTCATTCCTATGCCACTGACACCTTTGCAGTGTGCTACTGAGCTGTTTTGCAGAATGTCCTCAATTCGGATTCTCCTGTGTTCTAATGAGACCCAGCCGACACAGCCAAGTGACCCAGGGTGTACTTTTTGTATTCATGCATTGTCTATATTTATATAGATAAATACAGAGACATGTTACAGACATGTAAGTATGTGGATACTTCAAAAACTTCATGAAAAAGTGGAATTAAGGTATAAGTTTACATTGATGCAAAAAATTAAAATCCATGCATAGTTTTCCTATAACACGTATTTTTGGCAGATGAAGTGCCCTTGTACATGATTAGAAAATAAAAATTGCTTTAAAAATACAGATGCAAACAAAGCTCCCATGCTCCTGCCCCTTTCCGCATGGTGTGCTGTGACAGGTTTTGTGTGTCTGTCATGAGAAATGTGTGTGCACTGGCATAGCTGGCTTCACATTTCACAAAAGGAGCCGTGCATGGCCGGCGCCGTGGCTCAACAGGCTAATCCTCCGCCTTGCGGCGCTGGCACACCGGGTTCTAGTCCCGGTCGGGGTGCCGGATTCTGTCCTGGTTGCCCCTCTTCCAGGCCAGCCCTCTGCTGTGGCCCAGGAGTGCAGTGGAGGATGGCCCAAGTGTTTGGGCCCTGCACCCCATGGGGAGACCAGGAAAAAGCACCCAGCACCTGGCTCTTGCCATTGGATCAGCGCGGTGCGCTGGCCGCAGCGCGCCGACCGCGGCAGCCATTGGAGGGTGAACCAATGGCAAAGGAAGACCTTTCTCTCTGTCTTTCTCACTGTCCACTCTGCCTGTCCAAAAAAAAAAAAAAAACAAAAAAACAAAAAAAAACCAAAAGGAGCCGTGCAACCAGACCCACCGTGTGGCTCAGTCGGGGAAGATCCTAAGGTGAGACGAACCTGGCGGTTGTCCCCTGGCTTGGAGAACATCTCTGTGCGACTGCTTTTTGTTGCCTTTGTGAGACACTTTTGTGGGCTTGCTTTGAAACAGCAACCTTTTTTTCCCCCTAAAGATTTGTTTATTTTGAAAATGTCATTCCCTGGATGACCACAATGGCCAGGGATGGATGAGGCCAAAGTCAGGAGCCAGGAGCTTCATCCAGGTCTCCCACGTGAGTGGCAGGGATCCAAGTGCTTCAGCCATCTTGCACTGCTTTGCCAGGCACATTAGCAGGGAGCTGGATCAGAAGTGGAGCATCCGTGGCTGGCGCCATAGCTCAGTAGACTAATCCTCCGCCTGTGGTGTTGGCACCCTGGGTTCTAGTCCTGGTCGGGGCACTGGATTCTGTCCCGGTTGCCCCTCTTCCAGGCCAGCTCTCTGCTGTGGCCTGGGAGTGCAGTGGAGGATGGCCCAAGTGCTTGGGCCCTGCACCCCATGGGAGACCAGGAGAAGCACCTGGCTCCTGCCTTCGGATCAGCGCAATGCGCCGGCCACAGCAGCCATTGGTGGGTGAACCAATGGAAAAGGAAGCCCTTTCTCTCTGTCTCTCTCTCTCTCTCACTGTCCACTCTGCCTGTCAAAAAAAAAAAAAAAAAAAAAAAAAAAAGGAGAAGTGGAGCAGCCAGGACTTGAACCAGTGCCCATTTGGGATGCCAACTTTGCAAGCAGTGGCTTTACCTGCACCACCACAGTGCTGGCCCAAGACAGCAACCTTTTGATGATTAATAACGACCAAGGCTGATGGACACAGCAGTTTTGTGGCATTCGCTCTACTGAATGACACTTTTGCTATATGGGACTGACGGGGAACAGTGGGTTCGGGTTCACCCAGCACAGCGATCAGGCTGCACTCAGGAATGAAGGCCTCTGCTAAAGGTGAGGGTTAGGACAGTGGCCCCTTATTATTACTAATGTTAAACTCAGGCTCTTTTTTTTAAACGTAAAATTCACATAAAATTTACTGCTCATGAGGTTTAGTCCATTCTCAGTGTCAGAAAACCATCTCCACCATTGAGCCCCCAAATTATTGTCAGCTCCCCAAAAAGGGACCTTGTACCCCTTAGTAGTCACTCCTGTTTCTCCCCTCCCCTTCATTCTTGTTAACCATGAATCTACATTCTGTCTATGTGGATTTGCTGATTTAGACATTTCGTAGATCACAATGTGCGGCCTTTTGTGGCTTCTTTTGTAGATAATGTTTTCAAGTTTCCACCATGTTGTTGCATGTATTGATGTGCATCCTTTAAGTTTAATTTTTATTTGAGAGGCAGAGGGAGAGAAGGAGAGATCGATCTTCTATTCACTGGTTTGTTCTCCAGTGCCTGGAAGCTGGGAACTCGATCCAGATTGCCCACATGGGTGGCAGAGACCCAACTACTTGAGCTATCACTGCTGCTTTAGTAGGAAGCTGGAATCAAAGCAGAGCCGGAACTGAACCCCGGGCACTCTGATATGTGGCACGGGCATCCTAAGTGCCACTTAGCCACTGTGCCAGACTCCTGCCTGGAGCTGAAGAATATTCACTATGTGAATAACCACATTAAAAATCCATTCATCAATTGACAGCTTATTCAGAAATATTGCTGCAAACCTTGGATTGAAGGGAGTGACTCTTAAAAGTTGCTAGAGCTATGAACTATAATAGCAATCTCCATAGATCAACAGTTTAGCATGTCCAATAAAATTTTTTTTGACAGGCAGAGTGGACAGTGAGAGAGAGAGAGAGAGAGAAAGGGCTTCCTTTTCCATTGGTTCACCCACCAATGGCTGCTGCGGCCGGCGCACCACACTGATCCGAAGGCAGGAGCCAGGTGCTTCTCCTGGTCTCCCATGGGGTGCAGGGCCCAAGCACTTGGGCCATCCTCCACTGCACTCCCGGGCCACAGCAGAGAGCTGGCCTGGAAGAGGGGCAACTGGGACAGAATCCAGAGTGCCGGCGCCACAGGCGGAGGATTAGCCTAGTGAGCCATGGCAATGGCCCCAATAAATTGTTTACAAGTCATCAGGTCCCTGCCACTAACAGCTGATAGCACTCAGAAAGGTAGGAAAAAGAATGATTTCTGAACTAGAAAATGGACCTCTGAGGCTTGTAAAGACAATGATCCAGCTTGGTGCCCCTCAGCCTGAGTCTTGGGTCACCGCTCTGGGCAGCTTAGGGATGGGGCAAGAGGACTGCCTGCCTTGTCTGCTTGTTTATCTCTTCTGAACCCCCAGGAAAACTCCTGCCCTTTGAACATAAGATTGCAGAATTTCTTGCCCTAGGCTCACTGCAACCTGAATCTGGACTGTGGTGGGGTGTGTCTAGAAACACCTAGACAGGGGTTAGCAAGAAGCTCCTTAAGAATTCATTTGATGGCTAATGATGGAAAATCCCCGGATTTAGAGGGGGCAGGAAAAGAAAAAGGCCAGAGGGCTGCAGAATCCTTGCCTTCCCTGTAATGGAAGTCGTGCGCCTTCGGTGGGACAGGGAGAAAAGGAAACACAGGGAGAAAAGGAAACACAGGAAGGTCACGTCCCACGGCAGCCCCCTTGCATTGTTCCAGAGAAGATAGCTGATGAGGGAGAACCGCTTGCCCCTTCCCTCCTTCCGGCCTTGGGCTTTTCCACACTGAGCATTTTAGACTTCAGCCAGGAAGGGCAGCCTGTAGGGAGCTGAAAAGAATGCAGGTGACAAGGAGAAGCAGCGAGGCCTGCCTTCTCAGCCTTCTACCATGTGAATCCTCACATTCCACTCCCAAAAGGCATGGAAGCATGAAGTTTGTGGAAAAGTGGAACAAAAGCTTATTTTGGTGCAAAAAAAATTGAAATCCATGCATAATTCTCCATAATATGCATTTTCTGTGAACTTTTTGAAATGCTCTTGCACATGATTGGAAAATGGAAATGGATGGGGCTGGCATTGTGGTGTAGCGGGTACAAGCTGCCACCTGCAGCACCGGCATCCCATATGGGCACTGATTGGGGTCCTGACTGCTCCACTTCTGATCCAGCTCCCTGCTAATGCACCTAGGAAAGAAGTGGAAGATGGCCCAAGTGCTTGGGTCCCTGCCAGCCACCCGGGAGACCTGGATGAAGCTCCTGGCTCCTAGCTTTGGCCTGGCCCAGCCCTGGCCTTTGTGGCCATCTGGGGAGTGACCCAGCTGATGGAAGATCTCTTTCTGTTTCTGATTCTCCTTCTCTTTTACTCTTTCAAATAAATAGAAGTAAATCTTAAAAACAAACAAACAAGCTGGAGATGGTTTTAGACAGTACAAAATATAAGCGAACATCCCTGCTCCTAAATCCATAGCACTTGTTTCTGGTCCCATGTCTCTCATTGCTTGTATCCACCCCTTCTTTGTCTGGTCCCCCTGCCAGTTACATCCCTCCCTGGCTGATATGCCTGCCAGAAGGTTGGCCTCACTACTTTTCCAGGATGCAAACATCCCGGCTCTCATCAGCTGTCCTTCCAGAACCCATAGGTCAAGTGAAATGGGAGGGAAGTATTTTGATCACCCAGGCTGGCTTTGAAGGTTCAGGCACACGAAACCCAACCAGCCCAGGCGTCCCTGCAGCATGTTTTTGAGACCCACTTGAGAATTTGGGTGGGGTTAGAAGGCACCAAGTGTCTGGCCTATTCCAAATTATGTTTCAGGATTTAAATAATAGTAGACAAGTTTGTACATGGGAGTGGCTGGCAGACTGGCCACTCCTTGTCGGAGCTTGAGGTTTTCAAATTCTGATCTGCCTTCTCAGACGGGAAAAAAAAAAAAAAAAAACACTTTTTTTTTCTTTAGTTAAGAAGGTCAGTGGAGAAGGATTCAGGATACTTTTTAGAGTGCAAGTTTCCTTACTGAGGGGCAACAGCAGTTAAGAAAAAAGGAACAAAGGGGCGTGGGAACAGGTGGGCATGATTCAAATAGGGACAGCCCTCACACCTGGTCGCTGCACTAACTGTGACCGGCGACAGCGGGGCCAGGGCACAGGCCCCTGGAAGCCGTCTATCAGGAGGATCAGCAACTGCAGAGAAAGACAAACC
Source organism: Sylvilagus floridanus (assembly GCA_949820135.1). Lineage (NCBI taxonomy): Eukaryota > Metazoa > Chordata > Mammalia > Lagomorpha > Leporidae > Sylvilagus > Sylvilagus floridanus. Next base: position 115,310,729 of record OX463236.1, read on the forward strand.
CCGTCACCCAGGCCCAGGGGCTTCCGGTATGGACAGGCGGGGGGCTGCCTCATTAGAGCCCCAGGTTCTGAACAGGTGGGGCCTCTTGGTGGAGCAGACTGGGGGCTCATTAGAGGAAAGGCACATAGCTCTTCTTCACCAAATTCCAGGAGGCCTTAAACAAGGGTGTCCCGGAATCCCGAGGGCTGTGGATTCAGCCAATGAAGAAGGAAGCTTGTGCATACAGACAAGAAAATGTAACCTGAGTTACCTGTGATAATTGTGTGAAAAAGAAGACATTCCATAAAGAAAAGTGGTTTTTACTTTTCCAGAAGCCTAATAAAAACAGCTTATGTCCTCAGAAGTTAGCCTTGGGGCCAGCGCTGTGGCATAGTGGGTTAAGCTGCCGCCTACAGAGTCAGCATCTCCTATGGGCGGCGCCAGTTTGAGTCTCGGCTGCTCCACTTCCGATCCAGCTCTCTGCTATGGCCTGGGAAAGCAGTAGAAGACGGCCCAAGTCCTTGGGACCCCTGTACCTGTGTGGGAGACCCAGAAGAAGCTCCTGGCTTCTGGCTTCAGATCGGCGCAGCTCTGGTATTGAGGCTAATTGGGAAGTGAACCAGGGAGTGGAAGACCTCTCTCTCTGCCTCTCCTCTCTCTCTTTCTTTCCCTGTGTAATTCTGACTTTCAAATAAATAAATAAATCTTTTAAAAAATTATAAGATAAAACAAAGGCATCCCTGAGAGGTGGTTTTTGCCAGCGGTCCTCTAGCCTGCAGCCCACCTCCCCTTCCTGTGGGGCGGTGCCTGCAGCTGAGAGCGCTCTGAATCCAGAGTGCTGTGAGTGGGTACACTGGGTTTCAAAGACTTAGCATGAAGACCACAAACCTCTCATGGCTAACTTTTCTACCTGGATATATTAAAGCAATAATATTTGAGATACACTTGTATTGGGTTCAGTAAGATATAGCAAATTCAACATCACCTTTTGCTTACTTTAACGTGGCTACTAGAAAATACAGCAGAATTAGATGTGTGGCTTCTGTGTGTGGCTCACGTTGTTTTTAACGAACAGCATTGCTTCTGAGTGCTTTGCTGCGGGGGTGTTGAGAGTCAGTGCCACGGCCGTGCTGAAGGGGGTGCTTCTCCTTGGGTAACTTGACCTAAGCATGAAGAGGACTGACCCAGAGGGGATTCTGGGCCACAGTGCCGGGAAGTCGGTGTGCTGAAGGCCAAGGCATACGGCCAGAGCAGAAGCACTGAGCAGGACGGGTGAAAGCCCGTCTCTCTGGAATTGCTAGAATCAAGACCTAGCTCCCAGGGCCGGCGCCGTGGCGCACTTGGTTAATCCTCCGCCTGCGGTGCCGGCATCCCAAATGGGCACCGGGTTCTAGTCCTGGTTGCTCCTCTTCCAGTCCAGCTCTCTGCTGTGGCCAGGGAGGGCAGTGGAGGATGGCCCAAGTGCTTGGGCCCCTGCACCTGCAAGGGAGACCAGGAGGCAGCACCTGGTTCCTGGCTCTGGATTGGTGCAGCGCTGGCCGTAGTGGCCATTTGGGGAGTGAACTAGCAGAAGGAAGACCTTTCTCTCTGTCCTCTCTGTCTCTCTCTCTGTCTATAACTCTACCTATCAAATTAAAAAAAAAAAGATCTAGCTCCCTTTACCTGTGGACTTCTTGTAATAGTAAGTGTCTAATATTAGTGTTGGGTTGATTTGTTTATAGCACTTAGAATAGTGACCATGGTAAATACTTTATAAACATGTACTGTTCTCCACACTTCCTCTGGTAAAAATCAATCTCTCTCTGTATATTGGTTTCCTGGACATGGAACATTTCTCTAACAGTTTTGGCTCAAGTTTAAATTTAAAACAAACAAACAAAAAAAATGAGAGAGAAAGAGAGAGACAGAAAGACAGACGGGGCTCTTATCCACTGATTTACTTTCCAAATGCCCGCAACAGCATGGGTTGGGCCAGGCTAAAACTAGGAACAGGGAAGTCAGTCCAGGTCTCCCATGCAGGAGGTAGGAACCCAAGTACTTGAGCCATCACTGCTGCCTTCCAGGATCTGCGTCACAGGAAGCTGTGCTGGGAGCCGGAGCTGGAAATTGCACCCAGGCGCTCTGATACGGGATGCAGGCATCCTAACTGGCATCTTAACCTTTAGGCTAAGTGCCTGCCCCGTCCCAGTGCTTTTATGCAGGGAATGTTGGTTCCTGCTTTGCTTATCTGTTAACCGTGAGGGCTGCCATTGATTGGGTTTGCCTCGACTGGTACCTGAACCGGTGTTGGAACATAGGACCCTCTTTCTAGTGAGTGAGGTGTGGACGGGTGGCTCCCGGACCACTCTCTGGGTGTGTGGGGGTGGACTTTATTTCTACAGCACCTGCTTAAGCCTTTGGTGTGCTCTGCTCGTCTTGCCTCCCTCGTATCCTGCCTACGACCCTCATCCTTGGTGTCTCTGAGAATCTCCATCACAGTACCCGTTGGCCTTTGTGTCCCTTTGTAGCGGAACTTTCCCATCCCCTCCCCCCAAGCTACTGCTCAATAATGTGGCCCCGCTTAATGCCAATTAAGAATGTCAGTGGCATCTGGATTCTGGCCAGCTACTCACCACTAGGTAACGTGACTCCGTCCAATGAAGATAACCTCTGGCATCAGCTCTGGGGAAAACCTCAGAATGACTTGGAGGCATTTCTGCAGGACTCATTCTTGAGGCCCACCCTGAGAATTCTTATTTAGTGGGTCTGCAGTGCTGGAGAGAAGGAGAGCTTCCAGTTGTTGCTGGTTCACTCTCCAAATGCCTACACTGGCTGGGGCAGAGCTAAGCTGCAGTCAGGAGCAGGGAACTCTATCTTGAGTGGCAGGCTCAATTGTTTGAGCCATCACCTGCTACCTTCCAGAGGTGGCATTAATAGTAGGCAGGAGTCAGGGACTAGAGCTGGGGGTTGAACCCAGGTGATCCAGTGTGTGGCGTGGAGCCAACCAGTGACTTAGCTACTGGGCCAAACACACCCACTCCACAGATGGCTAATAGTTTAGTTTGAACCTCTATTTGTAGAATATATATTTATATACATCTGCATATATATGTACATATATATGATGTGTGTATATGTGTATAATATATATAATATGTATATGTTATATAGTTTTACATTGTTCCTTCTTGGCAGTTAACATAGTACCTGGCACATAGCAAATGAACTAAACGGTTGCTGAATTGCTGACTGTCTTAGCCCATTTGTGTTGCTTTAACAAAATACCTGTGTAATTTCTGAAGGGTAGAATTATTTCTCATAGTCAAAGAGACTGGGAAGTCCAAGATGGAGGAGCTGGTGGATTTGATGTCTAATGAGAGCTGCTCTCTGCTTCCAAGGTGGTACCTTATTGCTGTATCTTCACATGGCAGAAGGCAGAAGGGCACAAGGGGCGGAGGGCTGGGTCTTCCCGAGGCAGCAGGTGGGAAGAGCCAGAGAGGGCCTGACTCCTTCCAGCCCCTTTACAAGGTGCTGATTCATTCATGAGGGCCTCAGGCTTACCCACTTTCCCAGAGGCCCCCTCATACCATCATAATGGGGACTGAATTTCAGCCCACAGGTGGAAAGTTCGTGGAAACTGTGTATTATGAAAAGATTATGCTTAGATTTTCAAAATGTTCACACCAAATTAAATCTGCCCTTTAATTCCATTTGTCATGAACATATGTCATATGTAAATCAAAACATCACATTGTAGTTCTTAAATATATACCGTTTTTGTTTGTCAATGAAAAGTAAGTGTATGGAAGTTTGCCATCAAGTTTCATGTGTTTTTTAAAAGCACGAGAACTACGCTCTACTTGAGCCTGGCGGGTGGCGGGTAGAGCCGACTGGCTTCGCAGCTGCCTCCATCCCGAGCCTTGGAAGGGTGGCTCATTTGTTTCCGCGGGTGCAGCTGCAGGAGTGGCCTCCGTCCCACCCAGTCCCCCCTGGGGGCCTCTGCTACTGGCAGTCCCCGCTCCCCTGTGGGCCTGAAGGCGGGGAGGTCTCAGAAGCAGGATCCCGGGATGAGTGCTCGTGGGGAGGGGGGGGCGCCTGCTCTATGCTTCTGTGGGGCCCGCCTTACCCAGGGCCGCACCTGTGCCTGCAAATACAGCCACAGCGCTCAGTGACCTGCACACCGCCCACCCCTGGTGTTCCCTGCTGGGGGTAAGGCCTGATGTCTCCACAGGGCCGCTCTGGGCTGCCCCCACGCCCCACCCATCCTCTGTTTCTCAGATTTTTTTTTAAAGAAAAAAAATCCACAAACCCATGTGAAAACAGTCCAACTATGCAGAATTCTAAAAATGAAAAATACCATTGCAGAGGAGAGGCAGTGTCCAAGGCAGGGCTCGCAGGGGCCCTGTGGGAAATCCACACCCGCGTGCTGGCGAGTTGCATCCTTTTCGCCCACATTAGCAAGAATGTGCTCAGTGATGATCCGCTCAGCCAACCCCCCTCCTCAGAGAAGGAAGAAGGGCCACATCCTCAAACAGCTGGTCCAGTTCAGTCTGTGATGAATGTCCCGTTGTCCCCTGCCCTTTCCGCTCTGTGCAGGTTAAGCACCCCTGCCCTACCCCGCTGCCCGCCTTCTTGAGAGTGGAGGAGCTCAGGTGGGTTTGAGTGGGAGGTCAGCAGAGGCAGGGAGGAGAGGAACCAGGGGCGGGGGTTACACCAGTGGCTTTGCAAGCCTGTGACTGTGCCTTGCCCCACTGATGCCCCGCCCACCTTTCCCAGACAGTGACTGCACAGAACAATGCAACAAACCCCAAGCTGCCTCTTGCTCAACTGAACATTACTCTGGGGTAGGGGACAGTCTACAGGCTTTAAGACTACAATGTCTTGTCTCAGATCCAGAAATTGAGAAGAAGCAAGCCAGGAAGTGTTCCCGGATGCAAAAGTCTTGAGCACCCGAACTTGTACGCAGGACCAGGGAGCTTACTTTCTCTGGTGCTGGCCTCGGCACTGTTAGAAGGGGCACTCTTCAGCCTCCGTGTACTTACTAGGCACCTGTTATGTGTCAGGCCCTGGGCCAGCCACGGGGAGAGGGGTATAGGGGGATGGAGGATGGGGCATCTGTGAGAGAGAGCCCAGCTCAGAGCTCCTAGTCCAGAGCAGCTGTCTTTAATCACTGCACAAACCTACAGGAAAAGAACTGAGCCCATGGGCCTGGTTTTTATTTGCTTATAAACTGTGGGATGTATTGCTTAATTATGCACAGTAAATAAAGTGATAAACTAATATAAAATAAATATTAAAAATATAAAATAATCCAGATGAGATAAAAATGTAGATAGAAGTCTAATGTTTCTTTTCTACTCTCAAAGGGCTTATCTGACACAACTTCTGGGGTCCAGGCACTCACCACAGAGATGACAATGGCATTAAGAGTAGGAGCTCCTCTCAGACTTCCTGAGCTCAAATCTTGCTGTCTGGGATGGGCTTTGGCCTAGCAGTTAAGATGCCTGCATCCCAAATGAGAACACCTTAGTTTGGGGGCCTAGCACTGTGGCGCATCGTGTTAATACCCTGACCTGAGGTTCGAGACCCCACTGCTCCTCTTCTGATCCAGCTCTCTGCTATGCCCTGGAAAAGCAGTAAAAGATGGCCCAAGTCCTTGGGCCCCTAAACCCGCGTGGGAGACCTGGAGGAGGCTCCTGGCTCCTGGCTTTGGATCGGCACAGCTCTGGCCATTGCGGCCAATTGGGGAGTGAACCATCAGATGGAAGACCTCTCTCTCTCTCTCTCTCTGCCTCTTTTCTCTCTGTGTAACTCTTTCAAATAAATAAATAAAATTGTTAAAAAAAAAAAGAATGCCAGGGTTTGAAACCCAGCTCTGGCTCCTGAATCCAGCTTCGGCTACTTTGGACCCTGGAAAGCAACAGTGAAGACTCAAGTCATTGAGCCCTGCCATTCATTTAGGTGACCCGAGTTGTGTTCCCAGCTCTCTGCTTTGGTGTGTCCAACCCTCGACTATTGTGGGCACTTAGGGAATGAATTAGCAGATGTAGGTCTCTCTCTGTGTCTATCTGTCTCTCAAATTTAAAAAACAAAAAAAACCTTGGCTTCAACACAGGCTTTTTATGTGACTGAGGATTTGTTATTACTTTCTCTAAGCCTTAGTTTCTCCCTCTGTAAAATGGGTTTATAATAACACCTTCCTCAGGGTTGTTGTGAAAATTAAGTGAGATAATCCATGTAGAGCACTTACACATCTTCAGAAATAACTCGATGATTGTTAGTTGTTTATTATTATAGTAAGTATTTAATTACAATTGAGATGAGCACCATGCAGGGCAAGTACAGGTCAGGAGGGCCCACAGGGGTTTTAACCTCGGGGGTTCTGGGCTATGTTTTACTTTTTTTTTTAATTTATTTTTATTTTTGAGTGGACAGCGAGAGAGAGAGACAGAGAGAAAGGTCTTCCTTTGCCGTTGGTTCACCCTCCAACGGCCGCTGCGGCTGGTGCGCTGCGGCCAGTGCACCGCACTGATCCAAAGGCAGGAGCCAGGTGCTTCTCCTGGTCTCCCATGGGGTGCAGGGCCCAAGCACTTGGGCCATCCTCCACTGCACTCCCGGGTCATAGCAGAGAGCTGGTCTGGAAGAGGGGCAACCGGGACAGAATCCGGCCCCTCAACCAGGACTAGAACCTGGTGTGCCGGTTCCGCAAGGCGGAGGATTAGTCTGTTGAGCCACGGTGCCGGCCTCTGAGCTATGTTTTGAGTTCAGGTGGGAGCCAGGGTTGAGGAAGGATGGAGTAGCCATAGATGAGGACACAGCATGGGAGGGGACCAGAGGCAGAGACGAGCTTCATGCACTAGTGAAGGGGACCACGGTCCAGCAGGAAGATGGGAGCATGGCGGGAGTGTCCAGAAAAGCAGGTAGCTGGAGACCACGCGGGGCTTGGTGGACACTGCACCTGCAAACGCCGGAACCCACTCTCGGTGGTTTGAGCCGAGAAAGGACTTTTGTAAAGGAGAGTAAGACACATCTAGGAAGGCCGCTGCGCCCGGCTTGGAGGCCAGGACAAGGCTTACTCCAGCCCCACCTGGGAGCGCATCTGCAAAGGGCCCATGCCACTGCTGCCAGCTGGCAGCCCCACCAGGTGCGGCTCACCCTGCTGTCTGTCACCCCCGAGAGCTGGGGGCACCGCTGTCACCTGGTTCAGGAAGTGGATTCTGCACAGCCGGCTTCCTCCTGGGCTCACTGCAGAATGAAGCCCTGGGCGAGGGCTGGGGCCACAGGGCTGCGAGAGAAGTGTGAGAGCCGGGTTTCTGGTTTCTCCTGTGAGGAGGCAGGCGCCCTACGGTGGGGGACGTCCCCAGCTGTAGGCATGATGTCGGCATGTGGGCGTCACTGCTCTCACATTTTGTCAGATGGCCGCTGCAGTCAGTAGGGCCGGGCCAGGGCCAGGGCCAGGAGGCTCAGTAGTCTTTGCAGAAACACGAGAGAGAAAAGCGAAGCTCCAAACCCAGCCATTTCGTAGGCGACCACATCACCGCCTTCCGCAACTTTGTGCCTTCGCTTGCAGTCAAGTGTCACAGACAGGTTCCCCGCCTGGTGACGGTACGGTTAGTGCAGTGAGTGGGCCACGCGTGCCACCGGTGCTGAACAAGCATCCTTCTCCCAGGCTGTGGTGGTCTGGCTTACAACCGCGTGGGGGTGTTTTCTCTTAAAGCGACAGCAAGAATGGCCTGACTCAGGAGCCCAAATCAGGTTTATCTGTGTGGCGATGGGTCAGGACCGAAAGAACCCACAGGCCCAGAAATGTGAGCTGAAAGGGGTTGGCTCAGCAGAGGGAGACGGAGCCAGGAAGCCAGCTGAAGGTCGGACAGAGAAGGGAAAAGCTGCCATTGCTTTCCTCTTTTTTTTTTTTTTTTTTTTTTTTTAAAGTGAAGTAGCTCCTAATGATTTCGAGATCTTTGTTGATTCAGGAAGCTGGTTGGGTCGGCGGAGCTCTTTTGCTTTCACAGAGACAAATGACTGCTTTCACTGCAGCAATAATTAACGCTCTTCTAAACACGAAGCAAAATATATTAAAAAAAATTGCTGCGGACAGAAGGTCAAAATGAAGCTGGGCTGAGGCGGTTTCTGCACAGCGCAATGTTTTCTATTGAGTAGCCCGACGCAGGGCCCAAAATAGAATTCTCGCTCCCTTGTAGGATTCAAAATCAAATCAGCTAGTATTTCTAAAAGCCTGGCAAATCCTCCGCTCTGATTCCTATAGTGAGAGCTATTTTCAGGCAGCGAAGCTTCACTGATCATTTCAGCGAGTTGGCCCTGACCAGAAATGCTGAACTGTCTCCCAAGTGAGAAACGTCAGCGCACTCGCACGCACACCCCTGACTGTGTCCGTCAGCCCTCCGCAGCTTGGACTCAGAGGTTTTCAGAGGTTTTCTCCTCGAACAGTGCTTCTTACCCTTTGAGGGAGCTCAGGAACCCTTTAGTATCTGTCTGTCTTCATAAAAAAAAATGCAGATACAGCCTCGCCATAGGCCTGCCACAAATTGATATGTAATTTCATGGAGGCACAAGGATTCCAAGTGTAGCACCTGCCTTCAACCCTGGCTTCCTGGTGAAGGGAGAAGGGAGACTCCAGCTGCTGGTCAGTGGTGTTGTCTGTGATGATGGACCGTTCCAGTGGCGGTGGGGGTAGCAGGTGCACCTGCGTCTGCTCCCTGAGGTGATGGCACTTGGTGGTGCTGGTTTAGTGGTCAACAGGAGCTTGGCCCCATGAACTAACCAATAGTTTTTAAAGGTTTATTTATTTATTTAAAAAGCAGAGAGACAGACAGAGATGTTTCCTCCACTGGTTCACTCCCCAGATGCCCGCAAGGCCCAGGGCTGAGCCAAGCCAAAGCCCAGGAGCAGGAACTCAGTGTGGGTTCCCCATGAGAGTGATGGGGATCCAAGTAGTAGAGCCATCGTCTGCTTCCTCCCGGGGCTCGTGCTCGCAGGGAGCTGGAATCAGAAGCAGAGTCAGGACTTGAACCAGGCACTCTGATATGGAACGTGGGCACCCTAAGTGGCCTCATAGCCACTGTGCCACATTCCCGCCTCCCTCAGCCAGTCCTCAGTGACTGCAGCGTGCTAGGTAGAATGGAAGTGGCCGTGGCCTTGGCAAACCCTGCAGGGTGCAGTTCCCTGCTTTCCCCTGGGAGGCCTGTGGGGGCAGTGCCCTCAACTGCAGCATTCTTGTCACCTGCGTAAGGGTGAAGAGTCACTGAAGGGGCCTGGGATGCCTTACTCGAAGGGGTATCTGATGGCCAAGTTCTCCGAGGCAGGGCTGGTGGGCACAGGGGCGGGGGCAGAGCGTGGGGACCGTTTCTTCCTCAAATTCCTAAAACTCCTGAGCAGAAGATCGCCTGTCGATCGCAAGATCACACTTAAGGGTGAAGATAGAATTTCCCCTTCTGGTGGAGCGAGAGCACAGACAGTTCAGTAGGAGCGGGTGGCTGATAACAGTTCTTTTCCTAAGCGGCTCTGGTGAGTGAGACTTCAGGCTCTGGTCCTAATCCCGCTGCCTTCTTCTTGTGAAGGGATTACCCCAAGCACAGCGCAGCCTCCGTCTGTGGCTGTTTTCAGTGTTGCCAGGGAAACCGTGACACTAGTAACCCCGAAGTCTCCATTTGGGGAAACTTTCTCAACTCCCTGAGCCGGGTTTCCTCATCCGTAAAACAATACTACCCACCTTACAGGGGCGTTATGTGGAATCAAATGAGATAATGAGATAATTAAATGAAATAATATATCTTGTGTATTTTGTCAATTCTCAGATATACATTTTTGACTCTTGTAGTAAAAATTTCTCTGAAATAGCGATGGCTCTGAAAGGTGGGGCAGGTTCTATGAGGCCTGAGTTTTATGTTACGTTGGGATCTTTAAAAAACACAGCAATGGCCCGACACTGTGGGGTAGTGGGCTAAACCCATCTGCGGCTCTGGCATTCCATATGGGCATCGGTTCATGTCCCAGTTACTCCTTTCCTGATCCAGCTCTGTGCTATGGCCTGGGAAAGCAGCAGAAGATGGCCTAAGTGCTTGGGCCCCTGTACCCGCATGGGAAGAAGCTCCTGGCTCTTAGCTTCCAATCAGCCCAGCTTCAGCCATTGCAGCCATTGGGGGATGGAAGACCTCTCTCTCTGTCTCTCCCTCTCTCTCTAACTCTGTCTCTCAAATAAATAAATAAAATCTTTTGTTAAAAAAGCACACACACAATAAAATAGTGAATGCCAAATTAGGTAAGAACAGGAATATTTCTTTAGAGGGGAAAAGACATCACAATAAATTATACATCTTAAAAAGCTAACACCAATATCAGACTATATAAAATACCATACTATTTTTAAAAGATTTATTTATTTATTTGGAGAGCAGAGTGACAGGGGGAGATCTTCCATTCACTGGTTCTTTCCCTAAATGTCTACAAAATGCCAGGGCTGGCCCAGGCAGAAGCCAGGAGCCTGGAACTCCATCTGGGTCTCCCATGCGGGTAGCAGCAGCCCAAGTCCCAGGTGCATTAGCAGGAAGCTGGACTGGAAGTGGAACAGCCAGGATTTGAATAGGCACTACATAGGGGTTGTCAGTGTTGCAAGCAGTGGCTTAACCCTCTGTACCACAATGCCAGCTCTGGACACCATAGTATTTTAAAAAATTAACTGCCTGAGACACTCCTCAATACCTTTTTAACCTGATTTTTAGGGGCAGTGAGCTGTAGGACAATGATTTTGTTATGTCATTTTCTGTAGAGAGAATAGAAGACAATTCAGTCTTCCATCTCAATGGTTGATACTTATTTTTTAGTACTGATAATTCAGAAAAATGTGTTCCAACATCACTTTACAATCCACTTTTGATAATGTCAAATAGTTTTAGGATTATTGCCAAATTTGGAAAAACCTCTTTGATGTTTCCTTTACATGCTAGCTGTAAGACTTGGAAGAATTTTCTACAGCCTAACTTCTGGCTCCATACATTCCAAGTTTTTTTTCTTTTTTTTTTTTAAAAAAATTGCTTGTTTGGGGCCGCTGTTGTGGCGTAGTGGTTAAGCCATGGTCTGCAGTGCTGGCATCCCTTGTAGACTCTGGCTTGATTCCCAGCTGCTCCACTTCAATCCGGCTCCCTGCTCATGTGCCTGGGAAAGCAGTACAAGATGGCCCACGTGTTTGGGCTCTTGCATCCACGTGGGAGACCCAGATGAAGCTTCTGGTTCCTGGCTATTGTTCCTGGCTGTGGCCATTTGAGGAGTGACTCAGTGGATGGAAGACCTCTCTCTCTCTCTCCCTTTCTCTCTAAAACTCTTTCTTTTAAATGAATACATTTTTTTAAAAAAAAATTGTTTATTTGAACAGGATAGAGAGAAAAATGGAGAGAAAGAAATATGCTCATAGAGATCCTCCATCTATTGGTGCACTCCCCAAATGGCTCAACAGCCAGTACTAGACCAGGCCGTAGGCAGGAGCCAGGAACACCATCTGGTCTCCCACATGGGTAGCAGGGGCCCAAGCACTTGAGCCGTTGCCTGCTGCCTCCCATGTGCACGTTAGCAGGAAGCTGGGGTGGGGCGCAGAGCTGGGACTGAAACCCAGCCCCCACAACGTGGGGTGCAGGCGGCCCAAGCGGCCCCGAATGCCCACTCTGCTCTGCTGCTTTTCTACTGCCGTGCCTTGCTTCTCTGGTGAGCAGGGTGGGGTGGGACATGTTTATAGTGAATGTCATGCTGAGCCCTGCACCCGAGTGTCCCACCACGAGAAAAGCTGGCAAGGAGGAAGACAGAAAAGAGGAAGCCATTTCTATACCAACGAGAGTAAAAATACCCTGCACAGACGCGTGGGCGACCACAGACACACATCCCACTCAAGTGGGCTAAATCTATCCCAACTCAACTTCCCCTTCAGTGGGAGCCCGGAATGGCCATGGAAACTGCAGTGCCGACAGACACAAGGGGAAGTTGGAGTGGAAAGAGTGGCCTAACCAATTACAGTGGAAATGTCTGACTTTTGCAAGTTTTATAAAATGATATGGCCATGTGACACCTGCTAGGCCTGCTGTGGGTATGTTTGAAGTGTCCATGCAAGGGAGGACCTCTCGGTTTCACAGGGAGTGCACTGTGACTGGCTTCCTCTGACTAACTGGAAGGACATCTGCTTTCCTGGTGTGCTATGGCTGCTGGTACATTTGCTACAACACCTGTCCAGTACCCGGTGGAGAGCTTGGCATATACAGTAGGGTGGTACGTGCTCCTTCCTTCCTCCCCTTCAGTGAAAATCCAAGAATCAGAGCTTGGTCAGTGGCAGGGAACTATGCCCTTCAAGTGCATTATTGAAGAATCAGCTTGGCGTAAGTTGAGATTCTATTAGTTTGCCTATACAATTTTTTGAATTGCAGTTTTTGAATTCATGGATCTTTCTTAGTTCAAGGTCAATAAAAAGTGATTGATGGGTAACCAGTGAGTGCTCAAGGACAGTAGGTGTCCTGTTGCTTAGTCAGTGGTCGATGATAATGCACTCATTTCCAGGCAAGCACTGACAGACAAGCCCATTGCTAAGACACAGGGGAGAAAGAACAAAAGGGCAGCAACAAGGAAGTGGGTTACTGGGTAGCTGAGATGCAGAGTTCTGTAGAGGCGGGGAGAATTGCTCCCAGGATCTGCCCAACACCGCGCCATCACCTTTCCGCAGGGTGTGTGTGGGACGGCCCCAGCTCCCATGCACAGTCTGGGTGAGCTGGAAGTCAGCGTGTTTCATTTTCCTTTCCATTTCCCTCTTCTTCCCCATCCTCCACCTTGCCTACATTTTCTAGGTTGCTTCCTCGCTGTCACTTTCTGATAAAAGAAAAAAGATTTTGCTTTTGGTTGCTGCTTAATAGCTACTCACATTTGTAAAGGACCAGGGTATGATGTGCTGAAATAAAAGGGGTCTGAGAAGCCCACTTGAGAGTTAAAAGCCTTATGTCTTTTCTTCCTTTGTCATCCATTTAAAAGTACTCCAACTGGGGCCTTGCTGTAGTGCGGCAGGTTAAACTGCTGTCTTTGGCGCCAGCATCCCATATGGGCGCGGGTTCAAGTCCTGGCTTCTCCTTATCTGATCCAGCCCCCTCTAATGCACCTGAGAAAGCAGTGGAGGATGGCCCAAGTCCTTGGGCCCCTGCACTCATGTGGGAGACCCGGATGAAGCTCCTGGTTTCTGGCTTCGAATTGGCCCAGCTCCAAGTGGGGAGTGAACCAGCTCTCTCTGTGTAACTCTGCCTTTCAAATAAATAAATAAATCTTTTTTGGAAAAAGTATTCAATTCTGGGGCTCCCTGCATGTTCCCCTAGAGACTGATCATTGCTGTTGCTATTAAGTAGACCTCCTTGTGCCTGTGCCAGTGGTCAAGCTGGGTGTCAGGGGAGGTGTACTGGTGCCTGTGTTATCTCATGAACAACTATAGGGATTGTGAATAGTTAAGGTCCACCGTAGACTGAGCAGCGAACATTCTGGGATAAAGAGATGCAGTGAAAAAGCCAGGCTCTTTCGCCGTCTGACTTGGTGTGGCTGTAATCTGATTTTGTAAACACTTGCTTTCTCTGCAGTAGTTTGGAGGCTGCAGCAATTTGATTATTATGATTTCCTGTTTAGAACCCAGATACCTTCTTGCTAAGTCGCCTGCCGTGTGTTTCTGGAAATGACTTCAACCAATTACATTAACTCTCATTCCCTGAGTTTCTCTGTGGTTCCCCAGACAGGAACCAGGCTGCCTGCATGTGCCACCCAGATAGCGTGCGGCTTGGGTAGAGGAGCTGCAAATAGCCCTGAGAGGCTGTGCGTGGCGGGGGCAAGCCTCAGCGTGGGGGTGCGGGCAGGGGGCAGGTCTGAGCTGTGTTCACCACGGCCCTGGCAGTGCTTTCGTGGCCTTTTAATCCGGTGCCACGTCTACTTCTGGTGTTTGAATAGTTAAAGTGACTGTTGACAGCAAGGACATTCATCCTCAAAAAACTTCCCATTAAACGTAGTAGAGAACGCAGCACCAGGACAGGTCGGGGGGGGGGGGCTTTGGAGGCTCCTACATGTTACTGCCTGTACACATAATCATGCTTTGCATTGACAAAGCCCTCACCACACTGAGAGGTGGGTGTTGTGACCCCCATTTTACAGATGTGTCAGCTGAGGCAGTGTCATTCCCATTTGTATGCATTTAAATGGAGTCACTTGAGGGGTTCAGGTGGGTGTTTAATGTTGCCCACAGTCAGTAAGTCGGTGGAGGTGGGATTTGAACCCTGCTCCCCAGACTCCTGATTGCCTGCTCCTGCCGTCCTCCTGAGTGACATCAAGGCTTCTGCAGCAGCTGTGCAGGGGGTCCTCAGACCCCTGGGGGACCTCCTTTGTGCCCTGTGAACCTGCCAGGGCAGCACCATACCCCCAGGCTGTCCCTCCACGGTGTGCGTCCTCTCACTGGACACTGCTGGCTGTCAGAGGATGGAGGACATTCCCAGGAGGGATTTTCCCAACATTTGCATTGAGCACGCTGAGGTCCGGAAGCACTGCCAGCCGCACTGGGACGTAGAGCATTTAGCACAGAGAACACACCTGCTCCTCCATTCCCACCACTCTACCTGGGATGACCAAGTTTTATAAAGGGGGGAGAAAGGGGACATACCCACCTTGGGCCCAACCATGGGGTCTCAGTGTGCTTCTCCCCTCCTTCTTAAGTTCAGTGGCCCCTTGGCTGGTGCACAGTAGACAACTCACAGTGAAGATAAAGTGGAAAGAGCAGGTGCTCTGTCCAGAGTCTTGTCCTGCACCCGCTCAGGAGAACAGTAAAGGCAGGCACCGTGGGCACTTGCAGGCAGATTCATCCCAGCAGAGCACGGGGCTGTGGGGACAAGGCTCTCAGAGCAGAGACTGCTGCCCCACCCCCACCCAGGAGGCTGAGCTGGGGAAAATGGGCCAGAGAAAGAAGTGGTTATTCACTGCATAGACAATAGACCAGCGGGTTTAATCTCCGCTCTGTCCTATTAAAAACATGCAACTTGAAACCAGCTTAATGAAGTAACTGCAGGATTGCAGGATAGCAGTGGCTGATTGGTCTGGCTGTCTGGGAGCCCGGAACCGCCAAGATGCCTAAGGATGTGGCCCAGGGACAGGCAGCAGTTGTCAGCCACAGCAGGTATTCTTTTTAAAAAGTATTTATTTGAAAGAGCAAGAGAGAGAGAGAGAGAGAGAGATCAACTATGTCCTTTTACTTCCCAGATGGCTGCAACAGCCAGGTCTGGGCCAGGCCAAAGCCAGGAGCCAGGAACTCTGTCTGGGTCTCCCATGTGGGTGGTAGGGGCCCATGTACTTGAGCCATCTTCTGCTGCCTTTTCAGGCCATTAGCAGGGAGCTGGATTGGGAGTGGAGCAGCTGGGACTGGAACTGACACCCTGACACGGATGTTGGTGTCACAGGCGGCAGCCTGATCCATTGTGCTACAATGCCATCACCTTTTTTAAAAAGCTACTTTTATTTTATCTGGAAGGGAGAAAGAGATCTCACCTATCTACTGGTTTACTCCCTAAATGCCCACAGCATCCAGGACCTAGGAACTCAGTCTGCGTCTCCCACATAGGTGGCAGGGACCCAAGCACTTGAGTCATGACCTGCTGCCTCTC
Source organism: Sylvilagus floridanus (assembly GCA_949820135.1). NCBI lineage: Eukaryota > Metazoa > Chordata > Mammalia > Lagomorpha > Leporidae > Sylvilagus > Sylvilagus floridanus. The sequence continues at coordinate 115,326,355 of OX463236.1, forward strand.
AGGGTGTGCATTAGCAGGAGGCTGGAATTGGAAGCAGAGCCAGGACTTAAACCCAAAGACTCCAATATGAGATGCAAGCATCCCAACTGGGGACTGCACCCTTTGCCAAACAGCCGCCCCTAGGCATTCGTCAATCAGCCCTCAGATGAAGCTATGGGGGGGGGGCACCAGAGTTGCCATTTCAAGGACTCAGTGTAGGGATCTGTGAGCTCTGTGCTGGGCTCCCACGCGTCTGTGCTGGGGCACTCAGGTGGACACGTGGAGCTGCCTTTCTGTGCCAGGGCTGCCGGGGAGGCAAAATGAATTCCCTGGGATTTGAGTTCCACAGTTTTGGATCAGGTGACCCCAGGAAGGTCTCTGGATACAGCTGAGTCCAAGGTCTTCTCATGTGGCTGAGACATCCTCGCCTGCACACCCTGATGGAAACCTGAGCTGGCCCTTGTCCTGTCTTCCAGATGAACAGGCCGCATGTGGGCATAGCTGTTGGAGTTCAGAGTCCAATCAGCTCCAGATCCCGCGGCCCATTACCAAGTCACACATTTCCTGTTTGACCACAGGAAAGCACTTGAACTATCATTTCTTCAACTGAAACATGAGGGCAATAATGCTAACTTTGTATGATTGCTGGGAAGGGGAAATGTGGTAGGCAAATTCCCCATCACACACCTGGCTACCTGCTCAGCTGGCTAAAGTTTGGCAGAAAAACCCCCAATCCATTCATCTTTGTTGAGCAGAATGTCAGTCTCCAGTTTCTCACCACTTCAGTTCAGGTCACCTGACTTGTGTCCAGTGTTGTACACACCAGCGCTGAGGAGCTAGGAATGACTGACACAGCTCTCTGCACTTTTATGATCACCTTCTGTTCTGGTACAGTGGATTTGAAACCTTTTGATTGTGGCCGATGGTGAAAGTATATACATACACACAATATTTATACAAAATCTGGGGTTGGGCATTTAGGGCAGCGGTTACGTTCTGCTTGGGACACCCGCATCGTACATTGGAGTACCTGGGCCCGAGTCCTGACTCACTCTCCATTCCAGCTTTCTGCTGATGTGCACCCTGGGAGGCAGCAGGTGATGTCTCAAGTAGTTGGGTGCCTGCCACCCACATTGGTGACCTGGATGGGGTGCCCAGCTCCTAGTTTCAGCCTGGCCTGTCCCTAGCTATTGTGGGCACTGGGGAGTGAACTGGTGGTGGGGGCCCAGTCTGTCTGTCTGTCTCTCTCTGCCTCTCAAACATATAAATATAGCAGCAAATAAACATTTAAAAACAGAAAGACAGTGGAACAAAATTTCTTGAGATAGTATTGTATCATTTACTTGAAAGCGTCTGCTATTTTTCTATGCTATTTTCTTTTTTAAAATGCTGATGGTGATCCATGAAATTGATTTACGTCTGCTTATGGGTCACAACCACCCGCACAGAGAAAGAGTGTCTGATCTGTGCTGGGATCAGGGCTGGCATGAGCTATGAGGAGACAGGGGTCGTAGAGAGGAGGTCACTTGGAAGGGACAGAGGCGGGCCCAGGCCTTGGTCATTGTCAGCTGGGCAGTCCTGCAGTATCACAACACAGTATATACATACACACAGTCCTGAATCCCATCTCCCTAACCTTAACTGGTTAGGGGTGGGCCTGTGACTCAACTCCTGCCGATGTCACCAGCAGGTACCTCTTCAGCAGGGCTCCTGGAACTGGTTCCCCTACTCTCACAGAGGGGCATGAAGGAGGGGACATGCCTGGTGCTGACCCTGGGCACTGCTGTCACCTGTGCTGCTCGGACCCTGTGTAGCCATCTTGGGATTAATTACATGTGGTGATGTAACACACTGGCCCCAGAGCTGGTTGTGAGGCTGAGAGAGAGAGGAAGAGCTCAGTTCCTGATGACTTTGGGAAGCCACAGAATCACCCAGGCTCGGAACTGCCTGACCTCAGGACAGTTCCAGGAAGGAGCAGGTCTTTCTTAGCACTGAAGCATCTTTTGGTGAGGGGTGTCCAGGATTCACATCCCCAGTGGCAGTTGGTATTGCTGTGGATTCGTTCTGCGAGGAGGAGCGTGGTGGGGGCAAGAGGCACGAAGTCACTACACAGACCTCAGGAGGGAATCGGGTGAAAGCAGGCCAGAGGCGAGCAGCCTGCAGACTCATTTATTTCAGTTGGTGCAGCAGCTTAAGTAGCCAAGGCAGCCAATCCGATCAAGGGGCGGTCTATACCCTAACCAATCACAGCCTGTTGCCAGGCAGTATCTGAAGCCATCCAATCACAGCCTGTTGCCAGGCAGTTTCCGTTGCCAGTGGCCATCTTGGCATGGTCTTCTCATTCCACCACAAGTTGGGTCTCATCCTCTCTTGCATGCAGACCATGTGCCTTGCATTTTCAGCTTTCCACCACCTGGGAACTAGCAGAACCAGGTTCAGGTCACTGCGTTGCCCTCTGAGTGAGCTGTGTATTGGAATCCACGTCCTACAAAGGGGACACCTGATTGGTTCTTGTAAACTGTGGAATGACTGAATGGATCCTGATATTCCAGTGAATCGAGCCAACAAGTGATTAAGCTGTGTGATTTCAGAGTTCCCCAGCCTCCCTGTGGCTCTGTGTCCTACAATGAGGATATTAGACACGAGGTTATTTTCATCCCGAAATTTTGGGATGCTCTGGGGCAGTGTCTGAGTGAGATTTCACAGAGGAAAGGAGCAGCCTCTCACTGGCTGTCACAGCTGTCACTGTGGCTTTTATGTTTGGATAGAAAGCTTCCTCTTGGAAGGTGCGAGGTGCTGGTGGGGATGCCCTGGGGTGTGGTAGAACACCCTAGCAATCCAGGGCGTGCATGTAGGTCGTGGCTGTACTATTCGTCAGCCATAAAAACCTCATCGGTGGCATCAGTCCCTATGCACAGAGCTGCTTGCACGCTCCGAGTTTTCTTGGACCCTCTGTTTCGCCTTTCAGAGAATGGAGAGAACAGTTGGTGCCTTCTCTCTTCACTTTCCACGGTGCTGTGCAACTTAATAACAGTTCAGAGAAGAGAATGGGGTTAGCTTGCGCTGGGCTTGAGTCTTGCTCTTTTGGTGATGTAAACCCTTAGCACACATTCAGCTGGTGAAATTCCGTGTTGTGTTATTAACACGCTGGCCAATTCTTTAGATCCTGATCTTATGCTGGAGCTATCACCACGCCCCTTGGCTGTCCTGGCTCTGTCTTCCCTACTCTCTTCCTTTCTAGAGAACCAACCATTTATGGCTGCATGGCTGACATATTCTGCTGATTGTATTCCAGAACACCTCTCACTTGCTACTAAACAACTTCCATGATTCCCACACCCAGGGAACTGAGCAGGTGACTTGAGAGGGGGAATGGGGGATGAGCTTTGGGTTGGGTATAGACTGGCTGGGAGTTGATTTTTTTCTCTTAGCAAAATCTGAATTTTCATTCAAATATTGGCTCAGAAATCAGAACACACAGTGATCTTCCATAGGCAACATGAATTAGGCATAAATAAGTAAATATATAAATTGATTTGTGGTTCTCTGACAACCTGGTCTAGTTTTAAAATGAAAGATCAATCAAAACTAAATGTGTGAAATCAGACTCTTCCTGTTTTCCCTTTTTCCCCTGAAATGAAATTCTGCAGGCCTTATGCATTCTTGTTGGTGATCTGATCTGAAATACCGAGAGGAGACGATTTTCCTCTCACAGAATCTCCCCAGAGCTGGAACCTAGTCTCTGGGCTCTCTTCCTAATGACCATTCCATATGACCCTATAAATAGGCTGTTAGTGAATGCTCTGTGTGGGCTTGCATTGGACAACAACCATGGCTCTCAACTTCCCTTCCTTCCCTCTCCTCTGATTTCAAATACGCGCTGACACTCAGGATGTGATAAGTCTACTGTGCGCAGAGTTCATGGTTCTGACCACAATTTTCCAACAGACGGCAGGCTAGAAATACCCATTGCAGACAAAACATGGAAATCCTACCAATGGGGGCTGAATTCCCTCTGAGTGTCTCAGGAAATGTGCACTGGGCCTCCTGCCCCGTCAGCACCAACTTTTCTGGTCTGGATCTAAATCGTCACCTTGGTAACGCCACTTTGCAAGGTCCACAAAGCTTTGGACAACCCGTTTCTGTCTGGCCTTTGTCTCTTACATGTTAGCCAATTGGGTCCCAAAGCTCGTGACCCTGCTCATCCCAGCTTTGTTTTGTGCAAAGAGGAAAGGCCGCATTTTAAAGCGTGCTCGGGCTGGTGCTGGCTCGGCGTGCTGCAAAGTAGATCACAACTGTAGTTGGGAGCAGCTGGGAATGAGCACGTTTAGTGGACGGGAGCGTCTGACCAACACAGAGCAGGATGAGCCGAGACGGCAGCAGCATTCTAGAATGCTGATTGTGGAAAGAGAGAGCCCCTTCTCTGTTCCGTGTGTTAAGGGCTTCCCTTCCCTCCCAGGCAGCAGCTGGCTTGAAGGCCTGCCCGTAGCATGCTCCTGCCTGCTGCAGGCTTGGATTGGGCAAAGCCTATAGCTTGCCATCTGCATGCACACAAAGCTGACTCGTCATTGACTTTGCGAAAGTCGTTGAGAGGAGGTTTCATGATAAAATGAACTGAAGCATAGCCCAGCAGTTTCATCAGCATGGGTCAGTCTTGCCATGACTCTTCCCAGTACCACTAGCCGCCCTGCCTGTCATATTCTCCGCCTTGTGCGATCACAGCTCTGCTTTTACCCTCCCAGGGTTCTGCACCACCCCTTGGGGTTTCCCCTGGGATTTGAGAGGCTCTGTCCTAGGTGATGTTGGCACCTGATACAAAAGGAAATACCAGGAATACTGATCCTGTCTTTGTTTCAAATGATGATATTTTGTTCCCTATAGATTCTTCGTGCATTGATTTTGATTTTTAAAAATGTATTGTGTTAACATGTTATTTATGTTGCTGGCTGAGATTTCTGGTGCCTCCTTAAAACTGTGTACCTGAGGCCATTGGCTCATTCGCTTTGCCATGGTCCCAGACTTTCATTACACTTTTGTAACTTGTCCCCTCATTGATCCCTCCTCTCTGAGCCAGCAAGTTCCCTGATAGGACCCTTACTGATGAAGACCCCTTCTCCCCAAAGCATGCATTATAAACCACTGGCTCTCAGGAAGCATTTTAGCAAAGATGTGGCTTATGTGACCTGCATGGTTTTGAAATATGATTGACACCCTGGAAAAAGCAGAAGAACTCTGGTGGGCATTTAGCCTAGGGTGGACCTGGATTCCATACCTGGCTCTGGCTCCTGACTCCAGCTTCCTGCTAATGCAGACCCTGGGAGGCAGCAGTGATGACTCAAGTCATTGAGTCCCTGCCACCCATGTGGGAGACCTGGATTCTGTGCCAGGCTCCCAGTTTCTACCTGGTCCAGCCCTGGCTGTTGCAAGCATTTAGGGAACAAACCAGCAGAAGTGATCTCTCTCTCTCTCTGTCTCTCAAATAAATAGATAAAAACACACATATTAGAACACTTTTAAAAGTTTTTTAAAAATTAGGTATCTGGTTTTTCTTGGAAAACAAAAAACCAAACACTGTGACAACTGAGCCCCATTCCTGCAGGTCAGCGATTGGCTGGAGCTGAGTAGCAGCTGCTCCTTGAGACCACGCAGGCACCTCCCACTGGACAAAGACCCCAGCACGCCCAATGACCCCCCCCCCCCGCCACTGAGGCTTAGTTTCACCACGTGCTGTCCCAGTGGCACTGGCGTTTCGATTCACTGCTTGCCGGGCTGACCCCATGGGGTGCCAAGTTTGACACTCGCTCGGCTGTTCGCTGTTGAAGACTCCACTCTCCACTTCTGCAACGTCTCGTTCCAGCCCAGTGCTGCCCGGAGAGAGAATCAGACCAGCTGTGTCGCCTGGAGCGGCATGACCAGGGACAGGCTGTCCTGGAGACCAACAGCATCTGCTGCCTCCCAGGGTGCACATGAACTGGAGGCTGAGTCAGAGCAGAGAATGGTCTCAAACCCAGGCACTCTGATATGGGATGCGGATTTTTTTTTAAGATTTATTTATTTGAGAGGTAGAGTTACCTACACAGGAAGAGACAGAGAGTAAGGTCTTCCATCTGCTGGTTCACTCCCCAGATGGCTGCAACAGCTGGAGCTGGGCTGATCCAAAGCCAGGAGCTTCTTTCGGGTCTCTCATGTGGGTGCAGGGGTCTAAGCACTTGGGCCACCTTCTTCTGCTTTCCCAGGCCATAGCAGAGGGCTGGATTGGAAGAGGAGCAGCCAGGACAGGAACCAGCACCTGTATGGGACGGTGGTGCCGCAGGTGGAGGCTTGGCCCACTACACCACAGTGCAGGCTCCCAGGATGCAGATGTCTTAACCATTGAACCAAATGCCCACCCCAGGCAGACCTGCTTTGTCCCAGTCTGGGCTACTGGCCTAACGCAGCACATGTCCAGCTGAGGTGCCCAGGGGGAGATGGCCGATGTGTGGGCCACATATTCTTTCTCTTGCCAGGCCTGTGGAAGACACTGCTGTTATGCTGCAGAACCCATTACTGCTGAGCCTCGGAGTCCTTCCCGGCCGCCAGCGCTAGCTGCAAGGCGGCTCGTGGAATGAACCCCGCGGGTCCCTGTGCCTGAGACGCCTCCTGGTGACTTTTCACTGAGCGTCCTTAAGCAGTGGAGCCAGTGTCCTCTGGACATGGCACAGATCCCGCTGGGCTGAGCAGCACCCTCCATGTGACCCTGCCAAGTAGCATCCCGCTCTGTGGCCTGGTTGCCAACCCGAGGAAGCAAGTCTAAGCCTCCCCCACACCCACCCTCTGCAAGAAGCTGCCCTCGGACAAAGGACCACATCTTGCTTGCTTCTAAGGCGGGCAGGGGATTCTGGGGTCACAGTTGGGAAGGGGAGCAGTTCCAGGCTTCCAGGGCCAGCTCCTAGGGGGACCCTGCAGAGGGTTCGAGTCCTGGGCAGGGCCCGGCCAGGGAGAAGGTGCTTCCTGCCTTCAGCCTGCTTTCCAGGCCTCCCGTGTAGACTGGCACCGAGGCCAGGCGGCCTGGCTGGCGTCCAGACACAAGGCCTGCACCGTCTCTTGGAAGCCCGGCCTGAGCTCCTGGCTCCTCTCGCCCCTCCCGCTTCCTGACACTTCCGCCAGCCACTGGCTGCGATGGGCTTTGACTCAGAAGCTGCAGCATTAAACAGACCCCTCGGAGCGGGGGGTGGGGGGCTGGCCTGTTATTCAGGCGTCACCTCTGCTTCGTCGATGCTGCCAGTGTCAGCTGCTCCCCAGCTTTGAGAAGGCCCTGGAACACACGAGGTGCAGGAGAGCTGGGCGGTCTCCCTCAAGCCCTGCTGCAGGCTCCGTGCCCCTCTGGGCCCCCGTCAGCTCATCTTTCCAAGGGAGGGAGGGCATTTGTGATAGCTCCCAAAGCCGTCTTCCTAACCTGCTGTCTTTCCCAGTCTCTGTGTGCTAAAACAAGCACTAGTTAGACTTCCTGGGTGCTTGCAAAGGCGCTAAGAGTTTGGTGCACATCCCCTCACTTCCCACAAAAAAAGGGGGAAGCAGTAACTTCACGACACCCATGCATCAGTCGGCATTCAGTTCAGCTGCTTTCACAGCAATGCCCAAAATAATAGTGGCTGAAAAAGATAGACGTCTGTTTTTCTCCCATGTGAAGATCAAAACAGTGGACAAGCCACCGTTGATGTGAAGGTTCCATGGCATGGCCAGGATGTCTATCTGCTCCACCATCCTCAGCATGAAGCTTCAAGGTTACCACATGGCCCAAGATAGCCACAGTAGCTCCAGTCATCACATCTCTGTTTCTGGCAGCAGGAGGCAGGAAGAGAGAATTAAAAAGTCATCTTCTTTTATTCCTATACTCAAATGCTTCTGCTTACATTTCATTGGTAAGAGCTTTCATGCGTGTGTTCATTCTTATGGGCACTCAGCAGTGTAACTCAGGAAAATGTGAGTTGAGCTATAAGGAAGAAGATGGGGGAGGGGGTTAGAGTAGGCACAGAGTGGTTGAGCAGCTGGCCTCTGAGGGACCTGCAGTGCGACTGAGGCAGGATTTGCACCCAGAGCTGGTGCTGGGTGGCCCTCCATGGTGTCCCCTGGCTCCCTGGCCGCTGCTCCTTCCTCCTCAGCGGAGGCTTCACAGGGTCTCCCTGGCTGTACCTTCAGCTCTGTTGTATCAAGAATCCTCTTGTGGAGGCCTTGTGTCCAGCCAGCTCCTAAGGGCAGGAAGCGTGGGCCCCTCGGTCCGGGGCCCTCTCGCCGCCTGTGGTAGGCACAGTCCTCCTTGGAGTCTCCTCTGGCACTCAGGCCCAGCCTCACCCCAGGCAGCCTTGGTCACTCCCCACGTCTGTGTCCCTGAGCTCTCAGCAAGGTGTCCCCCGCGCCCCCCTCGTGTGAGCCCTCACTTCCTGTCTCAGTCTGCCTTGCGCTATTTTAACAGAACCCTGCACACTGGGCCACTGACAGAGAAGTGATTCGCAGAGTTCTGGAGGCTGGGACGTCCCAGGCTGTCCTCGGGGGGGGCTCTGTGCAGTGTCATAACCAGCAGCAGGATGAGTGTGCCTGGGGCACCAGAGCGGGGGCTGGATGAACTCAAACTCGTAATCAGGGGCCAACCCCGTGATAGCTAACCCGCTCCTGGGCAGCAGCACTAGTTTTCCCTAACCACCTCGCTCTCTCTCTCTCTCTCTCTCTCTCTCTCTCTCTCTTTTTTTTTTTAAGATTTATTTGAAAGGCAGAGTGAGGGGGCGGGGAGTGACATCTTCTGCTGCCTTCCCAGGCACATCAGCAGGGAGCTGGATCCGAAGTGGAGCAGCCAGGACTGGAACCAGCACCCATGTGGGATGCCGGCACTGCGGTTGGCAGCTTAACCCACTGCACCACCGCACCGACCGCAGGCTGGGCACTTGAGGTTCACATCATTGCCAGTTTGGCAATGAGGCTGCCAAAAACATCACTGTCTGAGCAGCTATTTTCGTGTAAGGACGCAAGCCAGGGTTTAGAAGCCAGCGTGCGACTCCATCACGGTTGTTAAAGCTCGGGGCAAGAACTGCTGTACTCTGAAGCTCTGTATGCCTGCCTGCTGCAGCGCCTCAAACAACTGATTTACAGATGAGGACACGGGGTGGAGGGCGTCAAGGCTCCCGAGCCCCGTGGCCGCTTGGGGGATCCTTCCCTGAGTTTCCGGACAGCCCTGGACCAGCGCAGCCCGGGACCAGCAGCTGTGCGGGAATACTCCGCCCCCAGCCCGGGGCCAGGTGGTGCCAATGGCGAGTGCCGATCCGAGGGTGATTCAGGTGCTGCATTTGCTTCTTTGTACCCTGCCGCTCCACCTGCCTGGAGTCGCTTTCACCTTTTCACCCCAGGTAGGGCGCAGCCGGTCTATGACATCTGAGACGCTGGGACAGCCACTTGGTTCCGCGAATGGCAGAATGTTTTTCAGTGACTAAACTCAAAGCTACTCCTTCCCCCAGGGTTTTGCTAATTCCTCCCACCAATTATGGCACTTTACTGAGATTAACTAATTAATCCTCACCCTATACTCCAGAGACGAAATTACAGCTGATTCTTTCGCACGGGTAAAGCGCCTTTTATCTGAGGCTTCGCAGCCCTCGTGCGTTTGTCTCCTTGCAGGTTTCAGAGATGACAGGGACAGGCTCATTACCATTTCAAGAACTGGGAATAAAGGGGGGAAAAACCTTCCAGGATCCTGGGCAGATGGGGGAAGCAGCGCGTGGCCGCCACTGGCACACACCTGGGAGGCTCAGGTGCACGGTGCCCCCCACCTCTCTGCCCCTCCTGCTTCACTCTGCTTTCACAGGGTTCCCGGGGTCGTGCCCGCAATGCAGAACAAGCGGGATACTCAGCACGTTTGACCCCCTGTTGCGGCTCCCAAAGAAACCCCAGTTATAAGCAAACCCAAGTTTTAAACAGCCAGGTGTCGAGCCCAGGTCTTCTTGTACCAAGTGGTGACTTTTGGTCCCACCAGGCAAATGCAAAGCTGCCCAGGAACTCTGCGGTGGGCGGGCAGGCAGGCAGGCAGGCAGGAGGGAGAACTGAGAAACCCAGCAGTGCAGGCAGTGGAGCATTGGTGGAAGCCCTTTTCCCAACAGCATCACAGCGGGACCCATCCTGGGGACACGCTGCGCGCTCAATGGCAGAGGTGGCGGCTGGCACCTGCCAGCACTCACGAGCAGCCAGCGCCAGGCCAGGCCTCTTTTTGATTTTGTTCTCATTATGTTTTTGCGGCTGTTGCCTACTGGTAGGTAGTTCTTAAGTGTGTTTGCCTGTGGGTCTGTCTCGGTGTTCTCTAGTCCCTGGTTGATTTGATAACAATCAGAAGTGGCTGCTCCAGGTGGAGAGGGAGTGAAGTTGGCAGGCATGGTTAACAACAAGTTAGCAGCTGGCAGAATTGTGGCCGGTGGGAGGGATCTTCTCAGGATACTGGATTTGCTAAAACTGGTGATCCAGCTTTTTACAGCTTCATAGCCAACGAAACCTCAGACTCTGTACTAATGAATGTATGAACCCCACATTAAAGCCACAAGCCCCTCTCCCCATATTGAGATTGTTCTAGTACTTTCTGCAGTGGCATTAAATTAAGGGTGGACGATTTCTTCTGTGAGCTGGTTCTCTTCCAAGTACAACCAGGAGGTTCTGAACCCCTGATCTGTTAGGCTATGTAGTCTTTCTACCCAAGGGCTGGGTTGTCAAAGGGAATCAGAAGTGATCTTTAAAGCTTTTGGAGTTTCTTGTGCCTGGTGATTGAATGGGTGAGTGAATGAATGAATGAAGAAAGTGGGCAGTAACGTGGGAGGCTGGAACTCAAAGAAAACCTGGTGATCCCCCGACACGACCCTGCCCTGGCGCCATGAGGCTGCCTAACAGATCTCTGTAAATCTCAGTAGCTGAAGACAATGACAAACATTTATTCTCTCTTATTTCTGTGGGTCTGGGTGATTCAGAGCGATCTGGATGGCCGGTCTTGGCTAGAGGTCTCTCATATGGCTGCAGCCTATGTCAGCTGGGTTACAATCACTTGAAGACTGGACTGGGGCTGGGGGAACAGATTCCCAGGAGGCTTACTGCCCTGGCTGGCCCTTGGGGTGTGCTGTGGGCAGAGAGTTTCAGTTCCTCCCCGCGTGAGCTGCTTCTCAGAGCTCTGTGAGCATCGTCCAGCATGACGGACGGCTTCTCCTAGGGCGAGTGATGCAGAGAACAAAGCAGAAACTGCAGTGGCAAGGGTGGGCATTGCGGTACGGGTTGTTAGGATGCTGCTTGGGACACCCGCAGCCTGTATCAGGGTACCAGACTCAAGGCTCAACTCCTCCACTTCTAGTCCAGCTTCTTGCTAATATGCAGTGTGGGAGGCAGCAGGTGATGGCTCAAGTACTTGGTTCCCTGCCACCCGTGTGGGAAATCCAGATGCAGTTCTGGGCTCCTGGCTTCGACCTGGCCCAGCCCTAACTGTTGTAATGTGAGGAGTAAACCAGCAGATGGGAGCTCTCTGTCTCTCTTTCCTTCTTTATTTAACTGTCTTTGTAAGTGGTAACTCAAAGTCCATATCACCATATTCTGGGAGAGTTTCCACACTTAATAGGACCTCATAGGAAAGGCAATTGAGCAGGTGGCAAAAACCTTTATCATCTCAGGAGTTCTTTTCCAGAGCCACCTTCCCCTCTCGTGGAGCTGGAACAGTGCCTGGGTACAGAGTCCGAGAGACACAACTCTACACCTCCAGACTGATGTCGGCTCCTTTCTGTAGAATTCCTTAGCCCACTGATTTTCCCTACCACCTCATGCCAAATAGTTTTTAACGTCACCACTTCCATCAAAAAGAGCTTTATTTGTTCTTAGGTCCCCAGAGGCTGTGTCCCCTGCCAGACACAGGGCGCCACCCGCACTTGGGGAATGATGGTGGATGTTGGGAAGGAATGAAAGGATAAATTCCCTAAGGGTGCCACCAGTGACTGCTGCAGCCCAACTGTGCCCAGGTCAGGCAAGACAAGGGCCCAAATAGCTGCCTTATGCTCACTTGGCAGGTGGCCAGGAAGAATTCCCGAGATTCTGTACCCACTCAGACCCAGGCTCAGCTGCTGTCACTGAGATCCAGTCTGTGCAAAATAGACACGCATTTCTCTTCTGTGTCAAGGCCAAGCCAGTATGCAGCTCCGTTCTCTGGAGTCACCTGGCTCTAGACTCCATCCAGGCTTTTGCTCTGCATCCTCAGAGCATTGCTTTATCCCCAAGAGTCTCCACCGTGTCCACATTCCAGGCAAAAAGAAGTGGGACGGTGGGAAGGGAAAGGTGTATTCCTTCATTTAAGAGGCCATCTTGGAGATGCCATATTCCTTATGCTCACACCCCATTTGGCTGAAACCAGTCATGTGGTTGCACTGTGTGGCAAAGGAAGATGGGAAATGTGTGGTCTTTATTCTGAATGGCCATAGCCAAGTTAAAGGTCATCTCACTCTATAGAAAGGGAGACCAGATACCGGTGGACCACTTACCGTTCCTACCACAAGCTGATTTTACAGTCTAGCACACACCTATGAAGTAGGCCTGGTGGCAGACAGCCCGATGTGGTGACTCCCAGATAGAACAGATTTATTTTGAAAAATACGTGCCACAGTTGGTGCTAAGAGTTACAGTGTGCAATCATGTGAGCACAATGCCCAAAGGAACATTGTCTTCAAAAGCAAAGATGAATGGCACGTTCTTACTGGTTTTGCTGGCTTGCTGTGAATCTTCCAGCTACTCCTCAGAGAGGAAATGGCCATCACCCAGCCATTGGCTGCCAGCATTGCTCCCAGCAGTGCTGTGAAGGGTGAGAGATGGTGCACCAGAACTTGTGATTGTGTGACTGGACATATCTCTTTAGATACAAGTCTTCTCTTGTCATACTTTCTATTAGAGGGTACACGTCATGGCTCTTGTCTACCAGATCTGCTCTCCCCTTCATCCTGGGTGCATCTGGAAGCAGTTGGGTAGGACAGTCAGATCCGGTTCTTTCTCATGGAATCTGAGCATGTGTGTGTCATTCTCAGGCTGAGACCCGAGGACTCCGAGTGCTCTGCCAACACTCTCTTCTCCCTTTGCACTGTTGGTGGCATTGACACAGGAGCAACTCATTTGGACCATACAGGTCATACCCACACCCTGGAGTGGTGGGGTGGGTGGAGCAGTAGCCTGGAAGGGATTTGGGCTTCCTCTGACTTACTGCATGGACCAGAGCTGCCTTCCCAGCTGGTATGCTCAGCTCTGTTACACAAGAAAGAAAGTTGCTTGTTCTCTGTGTTTACCGTCTTTTTGTTGTAACAGCCTAACCTTTTAGAATGACAAAGGCACATATAGTCTGTCTTCCTCCTGAGCATGGGACCATGAATTGAGAGTTGACTATCAGAACTGTTTGTCCTGACTCCATTAGTCTGAGAATGAGGTTGTTCTTCATGATACACACCACCAACTCATCTCATCTTTCTGGGTTTTAAAACTGCATACCAAAAAAAAAAAATTGAAAATAGCAATTAAAAGATAAATACCTTGTAATAAGCTTTTCAAAATAAATGTAGGGCATCTATATGAGAAAATTTTTTTCAAATACATGAAACTTAGAGACAAATCATATTGTGAAATATTCAGTTGTAAAAATGTATATTCTCTGAAAATTAATTTGTGTTAACAAATTCTAGCAAAAGGCACTTTGAGATTGCTTATAGAATATGATTACAAGGATTTAAAGTTATCTTAAAGAATGAAGGGGATAGGAGACACCAGGATGGAGGAATAGAGAGGGAAAATAGTTAAATTTAAAAAAAAGCATGGAGAGAGTGCAATCTCAGGGAAGAGTTAGGGAGAAAAAGGCAGAGGACACTCCATGCAAATTAGAAGGACACTATGGACTTATGTGGAGGGGGTGGACGCACACCACTCAGGACCCCAGCAGCCAAGAGTCTCAGCACCAGCTTGGGAGAGTGAGGTGAGACTGCAGTAGCCCACGCCACTGGTGATAAAGCTGCAGAAGAGCCTGGTGTGAGTCTGGCTTGGAACCATGTATGGGACAGTGTACATGCCAACCTAGAGGATAAAAAAGGGAGCACGTTTCTCTCCAGCTACCCATTACAGGCAACCTGTAACCAGACGAGAGGGGGAAGACATCATTTTGGATATACGTAACAGCTGTGAAAGCTTGTGTCCATGTGCCCAGCAAACAGCTGAGAGGAGACACCTGAGTCTAGCTGGGAGCATTGACAGGGGGCTGAGTGACTGTGGGAGCCCTGTGTGCTGGGACTGTGAAAGCATTGTGGCTGTGTGTGAGGGTACAGGGTGTGACTGGGTCTTTGGGTTGTCACCGTTGGTGGCTCCACATGCACAGGGCTCCCTGATTCCCTTGTGAGGGTCATTGCTGCAGAATCCGTGCTCACACTGAAGACTACACCAATCCTTTGTGTGGTTCGTGTGGTGGCATGGATGAATATTGTAGCCACTGGGGCTATTGCTCAGGCATTGGTCTTCTTGGAGGAGAGGAAGTAAGCATGAGGCTACACCAAAAGAGCAGATTAAACTTCCTCTCTGATAGAGAGAGAGAGAGAGAGAGAGAGATTTACCACACCCAATTTGTGTGTCACCTTGGATACTCCCCTCACCCTGAAACAATGAACAGAGCTCCCTGGTCACACCCAGCACATGCCTCTGAGTATTCACTGAAAGAGCAGATACTCCACTAAGCCACAGAAGAATAGTCCAAAAATAAAAGCCATCCCAGGAGAAAAAAATAAACCAACACATATCTCCACAAATATCTAAAAATAAACACAGCAATTCAAGAAACAAGAATAAGGAAGACAGACTGGTGCCGTGGCTCAACAGGCTAATCCTCTGCCTTGCGGCACCGGCACAACAGATTTGAGTCCCAGTCGGGGCGCTGGATTCTGTCCCGGTTGCCCCTCTTCCAGTCCAGCTCTCTGCTGTGGCCTGGGAGTGCAGTGAAGGATTAGGCCCTGCACCCCATGGGAGAAGCACCTGGCTCCTGCCATTGGATCAGCGTGGTGTGCCGGCCACAGCACGCCGGCCGCGGTGGCCATTGGAGGGTGAACCAACGGCAGAGTGTCCACTCTGCCTGTCAAAAAAATAAAATAAAAAAAAGAAAAAATAAATATTAATAGATTTGACTATCTAAGTATTTTAGAAATGTAAAACAAACAGCACTTGTCATCTTGCAAGATGGCAAGTGAAAAAGCTTCAAAGTTGTATGCTAAGCAACCTCAAGCCCAGGGCTGATGCTGGTGGCAAGGTTGCAAATGGTTATCCCAAGGTTGAACAGCCCAAGAGGGATTTTATATTCCAGAAAGGCCAAGACAAAGTGATCAGTGCTAAATCTAGGATTGAGAAAGCAAGGAGGAGGGGCCACCACTGTGGTGCAGCGGGTTAAAGCCCTGCCTTACAGTGCCAACATGCCATTTGGGCACCGGTTCAAGTCCTGGCTGCTCCACTTCCAATCCGGCTCCCTGCTAATGTGCCTGGGAAGGCAGCAGAAGATGGTGCAAGTGCTTGGACCTCTACACCCATGTGGGAGACCTGGAAGAAGCTCCTGGCTTCAGATCAGCTCAGCTCTGGCCATTGTGGCCATGTGGGGAGTGAACCAGTCGATGGAAAACCTCTGTCTCTGTCTCTACCTCTCTCTGTAATTTTGACTTTCAAATAAATAAAATAAATCTTTTTGAAAAAATAAAAGCAAGGAGGAGAAGGTTCTCAGTACAGTCACAGAAGCAGTTGGACAAGAATAGTGGCACCAGGATGCTTAAGCTTTGCAAAGTGTCTGGGTATTACCCCACTAACAGCGTGCCTGGATAGCTGTGGAGCCATGGCCATGGGCCGGCGTCATCCCCGGATTCTGACTACCCTCACCGGGTGCCACGGGGGCGAGAGGGCGGTATTCCTGCAGCAGCTGAGCAGCCTTGCTGCCTTCGACTGGACCTCTCTCCCTTAGAAACCTACCCTCTCCACCTCCGTGGAAATTGCTCTCAGCAGTGTGAAAACTTCTAAGCACTTCATTTTCATCTCAAGATGCAGCAGCTGTGGCAGCCCAGACACCAGGAAAGTGAGATCCTCCAACGGGGAGAGACCTAGGAGGTTACGGAGCAAGGCAAGGCATCAGAAAACTGTGAACTCGCACATTTTCCCAAAAATAAAGCAGTTCCTCAGCTTCAGGGCTACCTGGGATCTGTTTTTGCTCTAACAAATAAGATTTATCCTCACAAATAGTATCCCAGAGTTCTTACCAAAAATCTAATTAAATAATCTTTACATTAAAAAATACTCATAGATAAACCCCCCAAAAATTTAACTACTGAAGAAAAATAAATTAGTGTACAGCCTTTATATATAATAAGTCTTCCAAAAAATAAAATTCCTCTGTAAAAAAAAAAAAATGGACAAATGATTTGATCAGACAGTTGGCAATAGTAAGCATATGAAAGAGTCCAATTTCAGTAGTGATCAACTGGATGATAATTAAAATAACAACATAGGGGCTGCTGTTTGGTGCTGTGGTGAAGACATGGCTTGGGACGCCTGCATCCCATGTTGAAGTGTTTGGGTTCATGTCCTGGCTTTGGTTCTAATCCAGTGTCCTGCTGGTGTGCACCTGGCTGACAGTGGTGATGGCTCAAGTAGTTGGGTCCTTGCCACCCATGTGGAAGACCTGAATTGAGTTCCTGGCTTCTGGTTTTGTTTGGGCTTAGCTCCTGTTGTTGTGGACATTTGGGGAGAGAACTAGCAGATGAGAGATCTCTATCTGTCTGCCTGTCTCTCTGCCTTTCAAATACATCAAAGAAACAAACAAATACATAATGAAATAGTATAGGTCTCTACCAAATTGCCAAAGATTTTGGAAAGTTGTCATATCCAGTGGTGGAATGGAAATTCTTACACACAGTTATCGTTTATCAGATCCTTTCTGAGAAAAGTTGGTAATATATATATGAAAAACTTTAAAATATTTATATTATTTGACCAAACAATATACTTTTCGAAAGTTATTATATGGACATAGGGATCTATTAGAAATGTATGTGATAAGCCTTTTGCTATTAATAACAGAGAAAAGTCATCAGCAAAAGGCCCTATTTACAGAGATGACGGTTGGTCCACATGGTGGCATTTTGTGCTGCTATGAAAAAAATATTTTTGAAGAAAATGCATTGAACTAGAGCTATGCATACCATAAAACATTAAGTGAAACAGCAAAGGTATACAGTGACGTACGGGCCTTCCATCAGCTCGGTCCTCTTGATGCTACTCCCAAACCTGACCCTCTCCATGACCCCTCTGTTCCTTACCCCGCTGCTACCCTGGACACCCGGATGTTCCTTCAGCACATCCAGTGTGTTTGTGGCCCCAGGACTTTGCATTTTTCTGGCCCCTTGTTAGTGCTTTACTTTCTTTCTCTGGATGAATCTCATCTGAACAAGAAGACCTTCCCTGGTTATTCTACATACTCCTCCCACCCCACCCACCATCAGCCCAAACTTCCAGTCCCCTTCCTGGGCCTCATTTTCTCCACTGTGTCTACTGCTGCCTGGCATGGGATGCCTTTTTGTTTGTTTGTTTTTTGACAGGAAAAGTGGACAGTGAGGGAGAGAGAGACAGAAAGGTCTTCCTTTGCCGTTAGTTCACCCTCCAATGGCCAGCGCACTGCGCTGATCCGAAGGCAGGAGCCAGGTGCTTCTCCTGGTCTCCCATGGGGTGCAGGGCCCAAGCACTTGGGCCATCCTCCACTGCACTCCTGGGCCACAGCAGAGAGCTGGCCTGGAAGAGGGGCAACCGGGACAGAACCCGGTGTGCTGGCGCCACAGGCAGAGGATTAGCTTATTGAGCAGTGGCGCCGGCCGCATGGGATGTATTTTTATATTTATTTATTCAACATCCATCTCCCCAGGAGCAGTAGCAGCCCCAGGAGGACAGGGAACTTGTCTGTTTTGTTCATTGCAGGATCCCTAACACATGGTAGGCAGTTCTTTAATGGATAGTTATAAATTGAATAAAACATGCAGCTATAATCAACAATATTAAGTGGATTTTATATAAAAGTCTTAGGAGACATGTAGATAAAGGTCAAAGGGACAGGGAAGTGGCATGCCAGATGGTAACTGTGACAGTGCTTAGCTGGCTGGATAGTTGGTGGTTCTGATTTTTTATCCCACCATTCTGCACCCTGGAACCTTTTGCAATAAGCCTGAGAGGAAGCCATATGTTGTTATTATGGTTAAATTCCAGTGTGGTGTTATTATGTTCAAATTGCAAAGATCACTCAACCCCTGTGTTGGCAAAATGTTCCAAATTCTAGGACAATTCTATTTTTTTCAGAAATTCTCACCATTTCCATGTTAGAAATCTGGTGACTCTTCCCCGCGCTGTATTTTATCAGCGATGGTCTCCTGGCCCCGTTTCCTTCCTCTGCCTGTCCCGCTTCAGCAAGCACCTCGAGCTTGTGGCACTGCATCCTGGGCACTACTCAGTTTACAAAGGCCTAGGACCCTCTGCAGCTAGCATGCTCGGCTGGGCGCCAGCTCCTCCTCCTCCTCCTCCTCTTCCTCCCCAGCCCTGCCTCTTCCTGGAGGTCCTTCCTGGGGCTGCACTGCCAGGTGCTTGGAGGGGAGAGGAAGTGGCCTTTCACAGCTGAGGCGGGAGGGGAAGGTTACTTGAGGCGAATTAGCTGAGAACAGAGAGCCCAAGATGAGACATACATCCCAGTCCCCTCCCCCACCTCACCCCATGACTTCATCACCAGGGCCGCCTCCATGACATCCCAGTGCAGAGGGGGAGACAGTGGCCCCTTGAGGAAGCGGCATCACAGCGGTCCTGGTGACCTCTGGGGGCTGGAGCTCTCTGCTGTGGTCCAGAACCTTTGGGCCCCTCCCTGATGCTTTTGCTCTGGAGCCCCGGCCCAGCAGGTGAGTGAAAGGTTATCACCCACCAACACAGTCTGTTGTTCCCTGGCCACAGCTCCTCATTTATTTAAAAATAATCACCGAAGTACAAAGGGGAGCTGAGCCGTCCCACCAGCCAGAGCACAGGCCGGCCTGGGAGGAAGAGAATCATCGGAAACAGCAGGCTCAGGCTCCTCCCCCAGGGTCACCTTTCAAGGTGAAGTGGCCCACGCTCAGTTATTTATAGACCAAGAAGGGAGGGCTTGTGGGCTGCCAGGGAGCGGGCAGCAGTCAGGGACAGTGCTGGCTTTGTTTGAGCCGAGATGACTGCGTGCAGGGTATGGGGGGGAGTGCCCGGCCCAGGGGCCAGCAACTCCAGTACCTGCCCTAGGGGAGGCCTTTCCCCTGCTTGTGCCTTAAACATAGCTGAGGATACTGATAGCTGCACCATGTCAGAGCGTGCTGTCCTGGGCTTAGCAAGCTTTGGTATTTCTGAACACAGCTGCCCAAGGAAGAACCTCAAAATATATCCACTGGCCTAGGCCAGTCTCTACTTCCGTTTTAAGTCCTCAAGCCCCCACACTGGGCCCCTCCTGTCCAAAAGAACGACCTGGGTATATGGCTCTGCTTACCACTGCCGTGTTATATACCATGTTATATACGAATGATCTGTGTGGCTCCTTCCTGCCTACAGAGTAGAGTCCTCAAGGTGGGCATCACCTTTTGACACATCTGTATCTATTTGTTGTGCTCAGTGCCAGGCACACAGTGGCTACCCAGATCATATTTCAGGAGCCAAGTTTTTGTTTGTTTGTTTGTTTTTGACAGAGTTAGACAGTGGGAGAGAGAGACAGAGAGAAAGGGCTTCCTTCCGTTGGTTTACCCCCCAAATGGCCACTACGGCCTGTGCCAATCCAAAGCCAGGAGCCAGGTGCTCCTCCTGATCTCCCATGCGGGTGCAGGGCCCAAGCACTTGGGCCATCCTCCACTGCACTCCCGGGCCACAGCAGAGAGCTGGCCTGGAAGAGGAGCCACCGGGACAGAATCCGGCGCCTCAACCGGGACTAGAACCCTGGGGTGCCGGCGCCACAGGTGAAGGATTAGCCTAGTGAGCCGCGGCGCCGGCCAGCAGCCAAGTTTTGGAGTCTGTCTTTGAAAAGTTCATTTTGAAACATCCCAAACAATGGCGATTGCTTGCAAAATTTTTCTTGTAAGGCAGCCTTCCTGGGGACACTTCTTGAGAATTGCCTGTTTCTGAGTCTTCAAATGCGGAGGGGAAGGGATCTTTGGGTCACCAGGGATATTTGTGAGATTCGTTACTCTCATTTGATACAATGATTGTCACAACAGGAATCTCTCAAATATGTCTAACCCTTCCCAATTAAAAGTCCTTTCCATTTTATTATATCGTATTTACTTCTGTTCTCTAGAGCAAGAGTTGAAGGGACAGATTTAAAATCATAAAATGAGATGTCAGTTGTGATTTATCTGAAAGCCTTTGTTTTTAGAAGTAAGCACCGTTTTGCATTCATTTAACACCATTTTGCACTTTGCATTTGTTTAATTACTGCATAACTGCTATGTGCGTGCACCTTACAAAGCACGGAATAGACAGAAATCACAATTGTATTCGCATCAGGACGTTGATGCAAAGTGATAAAGCCTATCATAAAGGTATCATTAAGTGCTACCAAGCAGTGGGCAAAAAAAGCATGATTCTTGGTGGAGGGAAGCAGGGGAGGTGTCAGATGGAGATGATGGTGGTGGTGATGATACCATCGGTAGGATCTGGTGCCAGATAATGCCATGTGCCAGGCACTCTTCTGGGTGTTTGCCTATATTAAGTCACCTACTCCTCAACTTGGGAGGGACGGGCTCTTACTGTTTCTATTTTATAGTTGAGAAAATTGAGACATGCAGAGATTGGGTAAATTGCTCAAAAGTGTACCAGGAAGTGGGGGAGATAGTCTGTTATTTCTCGAGTTTCTGGACTAAAAACAGCAGCTCTACTGGTATAATACTCAGTCCTTCTCATGGGCCAGTCCTTGATCTTGGCCATCCATGGAGGGTCAAAGGTGAGCCTGGTGTGTAGCTCTGGCCCCAAGTGCCCAAACAGCCCACCATGGATGGAAGGCGATGGTGCTCATCAGACAAACCCGGGGCTACTTCTTCCTGGTCCTGTCAATTCTGGGCTATGGGACCCCTGAGCCTTTGCTTCCCCGTCTACAAAATGGGAATAGCAGTCGTTGCTGTGCCTGCTTCCTGCTCACCCTGCACCCTTTATGCCGAAAACGAGCCAACCCGGAAGCTCGTGGAGCTCCTGGCGTGAGCGCGGCCATTGTTGTTCGGCGGAGCGAGCCCGGGCTCCAGCGCCTTCTGCAGACATCGGCCACAGAGATGGCCTCGGCCTGCCTGTCTGGAGGCCAGGACCTTTCCTTCAGAGCTGGAGGGTGGATGTGGTCTAAGGAAACGTCTTCATGGAAACAACAGTTGCGCCTGGCAGGCCGGAGCTCGAGCCCCAGGACCGGAAGTGAGCCCTGCCCGGGGCTGCGTCCCCGGAGTCCACGCAGAGAAACCTCGGTGCCAACAGGCCACTCTCTGTTTACTCAGGGGTTTCCTCGCTGGCCCTGCTGAGGAAACAGCTTTGTGAGGAAGGGAAAACGCGTGGAGCTGAGGTGGTGCTCAGTGGAGCCCAGCGGCGGCCTGCACGGCGGCTGCGCCCTCGGCTCCCAGGCGCAGCGCGGAGGACAGCCTGCCCCTGCCTGTGCCCCTGCCCCTGCCCCGTGCGTGCGACCTGGGCTCGGGGCCCTGGCACCCACAGGGGAGGCGGTCACTGCCTCAGTCCCGGAAGCGGGTTCTGACGGGTGGATTTGCGGATGCTTTGGAGCAGACTGTCGCTTACTTTGCTCAGCTCTTTCTCATTGGGTGGGAAAGGGGTTTTTAACCATAATTAACGTCAAAATTAGGCTGTGAATGCTTATAATATGAGCAAGAGTGTGGCCTGTTTTCTAATGAGTTTTTTTTTTTTTTTAAGACTTTTTGAGAGGTAGAGTTACTGACAGTGAGAGGGAGAGACAGAGAAAGGTTTTCCATATCCTGGCTCACTCCCGATATGGCCGCAGCCGAGTTGCACCTCCAAAGCCAGCAGCCAGGAGCTTCTTCCCGGGCTCCCACGCAAGTGCAGGAGCCCAAGTGTTTGGGGCCATCTTCTACTGCTTTCCCAGGCCACAGCAGAGAGTTGGATTGGAAGGGGAGCAGCTGGGACTCGAACTGGCAACCATATGGGATGCCGGCACCACAGGCAGAGGATTAACCTACTGTACCACAGCACTGGCCTCTCTAATTATGTCTTAACTAGATTAGAAAAGTATTCCTGTCGGCCCTACCAGAATAGAAGGCAGGCTTCCGGGGCTCGTGGCTGTGAGGTGTCGGAGATGCTGGGCATGGGGTGGGTGGGCAGGTGCGAGGCACAGGGTGAGAAGTCACTGGAGGGACGCAGGGGAACAGGAACTTGTCTGTAATCGGAGTTTGTGTGGACTGAAGTCATGCGGTGGGACGCCAAAAAGTCTGTGGGAAAATGGACTTTTTAAGCTTAAGAAGGTGGGATTTTTGGTGCATTGCTCAAGATGCTGTGTGGGGGTCCCCGCGCTGTGGCATAGGGAGTGGAGTCACCGCCTTCAGTACCAGCATCCCATATGGACACCAGTTTGAGTCCCAGCTGCTCCACTTTGATCCAGCTCTCTGCTATGGCCTGGGAAAGCAATAGACAATGGCCCAGGTCCTTGGGCCCCTGCACCCGCGTAGAAGACCTGGAAGAAGCTCCTGGCTCCTGGCTTCAGGTAAGCTCAGCTTCAGGTATTGCAACCACTTGGGGAGTGAACCAGTGGATGGAAGACTTCTCCCCCCTCTCCCCCCTCTGCCTCTGTGTAATTCTGCCTTTCAAATAAATAAATAAATAAATCTTTAAAAAAAAATGCCGTCCGGGGTGCTATTGAAGGACAAGTGAACACTCTTGTGATGGTGACCCAGGGAGGCTTCATGGAGGAGGCAGTTCTTCCCTGACCTTGAGGGATGGCAAGATAGAAGTAGACACCCAGGACCTCAAGAGACACAGCATTCCCAAGTTGGCTTTTCAACCTGGCTGTGGCAAGGTCCTTAGTCTGCCTTGAGAGCCTGCTTCGCACCATGGGTTACTGGTGTCCAGTTTGTCCATGTACGGGACTGAACCCAGAACTCAAGGCCAAACTACAGGCCCTGGGCCAGTCTGGGAATTCTCTGGACTCTGAGTTCTGTGGCCTCCTGGCAAAGAAGCACCAATTATACATCTGTACTGGGAAACAAGAGGCTTGGGAGGGAGTAGTGATACTCTCCACAGAAGCCCACGAAAGTTTTGCTGACTGAGAAACAGGTACTGCGCACTCTACAGGTGCAAAACCTCCTGTGCAGATCCTTGGCTGGAGACGGGTCAGCTGGGCCGGGGCTAGCGGCTGCTGGGCAGGCCGGGCTGCGATTGTCGAACTCAGGCGTGTGGCGGTGTGGCGCATCCCTGACAGCTTCAGTTGCCCTGGGGCCTGGATGGCCTTGGAGCGTCTGTCAGACCACCCCAGCTCTGCAGGTGGTCAGACCTGCAAACTCCTGGCCCCTCCTCCAGACACAGTGTAACTGCACCTGGGCTGCTGTACCTGGACTTCCCTCCCCACCCCATCCTCCATGTTTATCTGACCCCCTTCCCATAGACATGTTCTACCTCCTAGAAGTGTGTTCGATTTTTATCCCCTTTGTAACCACTTCAAAAATGTCTCCTTTCTGTTTTCTCCTCCAAGCTTTGTAGGAAAGAAGGACCTCAGAATAGCTGGTGCAATAATGAGAGAAGCAGGACTGACTGTGTGGATAGGTGCAGTGTCAGGGGACTTGGAAGGAGAAATATTTTCCCTCTGTTGTTGCACCCAGAGCAAAAGAGCTTCTGCTCATGCCCAGGCATGGGAGTGACGTAAGGGGATGTGTGCAGGTCGGCAGTGAAGTGCATCATGGGCAGTGCCCTATGTCCAGGAGCGGATTCTGTAACGTCCAGGAGCGGATCCTGTAAGTCATCAAGAGTATCAGCGTGAGACGCTTGGAGGGCGATCCGAGACTCTTGCAGCGAGTGCACACCCTGATGCCTGCGGTGCGTGTGGCGAGTGGGGTGCCAGAGCCGAGGCTTCTCGGCCTGGAGGCCCCCACGGGGAGGATCCAGAGAGGAAAGGTTTCCTGGGCCGAGCAGGGGCTCAGTGCTTTGTTCTGCTCTAAGATCATTATTACCACGTTCCCTGACCCTGTGGACTGTTTAGGATTGATAAAAATCCACTTCTAGAATGTCACGGAATGCGTACTCTGACAACACGTCATTCCGTTTCTAAGTTCGTTTTTGATGTCTAAGCAAGTTTAACTCAAATTCTCTGGGCAGAGTTCTTTAATACTTAGCATGGTCTTTGCCCAATCCCAACTGCAAAAGTCTTAATAGCAGAATCTTCTTGCTCTCTCCCTCTGCTTCTTTCTTTCTTCTTTTAAAGTTAAAACAAAATTCCCTCAGTGCAAAACTTTCATCAACATAGCCACCATTTCCATCACCTCCTTGTGCTGAGAACACACCCGGCTTCATCCTGCCCGCGGTTTCCCAGTGCACAGCACCTCCCCTAACTCAGTCTGAATCCTCTCTTCCTTTTATGGTTTTATTGCATAGCACTTTTCTTATCTCTGCTCTTTCTGCCCTTGCTATGCATCGCCCCCATTGAACTGGGTGATGTTCCGCTTAGCTCTGCAAGGACAGACCCAAGAAAGCTGACAGACAACAATCAGGCAAGTCTGCCAGGGGGCTAGTGGTGTCGTGGACACTGTGGGTGTGAACCATGCAGCCCCTTCGAAGGGCAATGTGGTAACATCTGTCAAAATGACACCCTTGGACACACAGTTCCGCTCCCAGGAATCTGTCTTATGATATTCTTGTTCATGCAGAGCTGTATGTGTGAGGGGTTAGTTGTGGCATTGTTTGTAGTGACAAGATAGTAGAAACAAGCTAACAGACCATTGGTGGGAGTTGCTAGCTGGATTTGGGATCTGTTTTCTTTGTAAATTTTTATACATTTATTTTCCTTTTATTTGAAACACACACACACACACACACACACACACACATAGAGCGAGATCTCGCATCCACTGGTTCATTCCCCAAATTCCTCAACAGCCAGATCTGGGTCAGGCCTATTACGAGTTTCTCACAAGGGTGGCAAGGACCCACGTACTTGAGCCATCACCTGTTGCTTTCCAGGGTGAATGTTAGCAGGAAGTAGGGCTGGGGCTCTAACTCAGGCACTTGGATATGGGACGCGGTGCCCCAGTTACTATCTTACCTGCTGCACCAAATGCCCGCTCCTACATGTTGGAATTTGTGAGGGCCGTTTGCTGGTTACCTCCCTACCACCCCTTCCCTCCCGCCCGTCCCAGTGATTGGCTGGTGTTGACCCACGCCTAGCTTCTGGGGAATCCCAACTGGTAAAAGCCACTCAGTCCCGCCAACAAGGGTACTTCCAAAAGTTCATGGAAAATGAAAATCAGAGATAAGTTTATTTTGGTACAAAAAATGTTTTGAAATCAATGCATAGTTTTTCCCCCAATAAATATGCATCTTCTATAGGTTTTCTGGAGACCTCTCAAAATGTATGAAATGAAAAAAATCTTTTGCATCAAAATAAATGTCTTTTGGTTCTGTTTTATTTATTGGAAAGGCAGAGTTAGAGAGAGAGAGAAGGAGAGAGTGAGAGATCTTCCATCTGCTGGTTCACTCCCCAAATGGTCACCATGGGCAGATCAAAAGCCGGAAGCCAGGAGCTTCTTCTGAGTCACTCACATGGGTGCAGACATCTACTGGGTCATCTTCTGCTGTTTTCCCAGGAGCATTAGTGGGGAGCTGGATCAGAAGTAGAGCAGCTGGGACTCAAACTGGTACCCATATGGGATGCTGGTGTTGCAGGCTGTGGCTTAACCCACTACACCACAGTGTTGGGCTCTCCAGGAGCTTTTTGAAGTGCCATTGTATTTCCCTGGCCACAATAATTGTTTCTTGTATAATGAAATCTTATCTGATCAGAATGAATCAGAATGAATGTGAGGTCTGAAACAGCTACAGGGGCCGGCGCTGTGGCACAGTAAGTTAATCCTTCACTTGCAGCACTGGCATCCCATATGGCACTGGTTCTAGTCCAGGTTGCTCCTCTTCCAGTCCAGCTCTCTGCTGTGGCCTGGGAAAGCAGTGGAGGATGGCCCAAGTGCTTGGGTCTCTGCATCTGCATGGGAGACTCAGAAGAAGCTCCTGGCTCCTGGCTTCAGATCAGCTCAGCTCTAGCTATTGTGGTCATTTGGGGAGTGAATCAGCAGATGGAAGACCTTTCTCTCTGTCTCTCCCTCTCACTGTCTGTAACTCTACCTTTCAAATATATAAAATATTTTTAAAAAAATAGCTGTAGCCACTAGAGGAACATCTGGAGCTTCCAGAGACCTGGAGATGGATGCAAAGCCAAGGAAGCATAAAAGGCTTCCTTCCTTCTGAGGTCAGGGCAGAGCCTCTGACCTCAGACTAGGTAGCATGAAGCAGGATAACATGTTTCTATGGAGTTTCAGCTGGTTTGAACTAAGTTGTCTCTCTCTTGCAACCATAGGATGCTGGATACTGAAGAACATCAGGTAGACGTGGAAGAAAATCAGGTAGCTCTACCTGTGCCCGAGTGGAATGCTCTCTGTGATACGTTGTAAAATGAATGAGTCTTAAGTGAATATAGAATATATTCCCATCTGCCGAAATAAAAAGCTGTGAGAGTGAGTACCGGGCATAGGTGTGGATCTGTGTGATTGTCTGCAGATGGCCTCAGCTAGCCCAGGTGCTGCCTTCGAGCAAATCAGGAAAAAGTGTCCCTATGGACATCATATGCACCCCCAGGCTAGGGAGCAATTTGGCAAGCCAGCGTGACAATGGATTTAACCTACTCTAGTCTCCTTAGCTGGGTGGCCTTGTGCAGTATACAACCTGCACAACCGAGTGCTGTGGCCCTTTGTGTATGAATGTAGATGTTTCTCTGGCACTTGTGCAAAGACATATGTAAGACTATACAGAGAGGTTGCTTCTGGGAAGGGGAGACTGGCAGTTTGGTGGCTGGAGGCGGAGAGTGGGTCACCCTTCCATACTGCATTGGGTTTGAAACTTGTTACTGTCACAAACTGCCTTTCAAAATGACTTCATCTCAATAAACCAGTAAGAAGTAAACACAAACTGAGGGCTTGACCTCAGTTACTTCTTTACTTAAAAATACTCTCCCTTGATTCCTCCTGGAGCGCATCATTCCAAGGTCCCTCGCAACCAGCCCGCCTGCCTCCCCAACCTCCTCTCTGGCCGTTCTCGTCCGTCTTCCTTGCGGTGTGTCCCCAAGGCAGGCTTGCTTGTGATCCTCCTAGGACCAGGCCTGTGGGCGGCTCTGCCCTTGTCCACGCCGCGCCCTGCTCTTCCTCACCCTCTTCCCGTTACCCTCCAGCACCTGCCCTACCTGGGTGCACCTGTGAGTCTTTGTGCTTTTTCTCTTTCTGCTACTTGCCAGATTTTACTGCATTTTAAAAATGTATTTATTTCATTTGAAAGGGAGAAAGCGAGCGACAGAGGAGAGAGCGAGAGAGAATATGAAAATCTCTTTCATCTGCTGGTTTTATCCTCAAATGCCCACAACAGCTAAGGCTAGTTACAGGAGCCTGGAACTCAACCCTTCTCTCTCCTGTGGGTGACCGGGACCCAAGCACTTGGGCTGTCACCTGCCATCTCCCAGAATGTACATTAACAGAAAGTTTGAAGTCAGAATCAGAGCCAGGACTCAAACCAAGACACTGGGATATGGAATGCAGGCGACTGTGCCAAACACTGCCACCCCAGTTTATTGCAATTGTGTCCTAAGTACAATTATGAACCTAGGCATGGGTTCTTTAGGGCCCTGTATGTCCCTGGCCCTGACGGTCAGTACTTGTAGCAGGAGGGGAGCAGG
The DNA here is from genome assembly GCA_949820135.1 of Sylvilagus floridanus. NCBI lineage: Eukaryota > Metazoa > Chordata > Mammalia > Lagomorpha > Leporidae > Sylvilagus > Sylvilagus floridanus. The sequence goes on from OX463236.1 coordinate 115,354,331, forward strand.
CGCCCCTGGCTGTCCTGTGCATGAGTGCAGCTGCCTTTTCGCCAGGCTGGTCTCCCCACTTCAGTTGTCTTTGTCCTCCCAGCTGCACATTCTTCTCTATTCTTTGCCTCTCTGCCCAGCAGCAATTAGCCGGGCTGTAGCTGATGGGGAGTTTCCAGCTCCCGGCGGCTCCGGGAGCCTCTCCCACTTCCAGAAAGATGCATGTGAGATTCGGAGCCGGCCTCGTGACCCTGTTATTAGTTCTTTGTCTGCTCTGACACGCAGAGTCTGCCATGATGTGTGTTCATCCAGCTCAGAATCCACGCAGTGGTGTCCTCCACCCTCCCTCCCTCCCAGCTCTCCCCTGCGAGCCTCTTAACCTGACGCGTTCACGAGCTAGCCCCACAGAGCTGTCCTTTCTGTCACACTGTGACTGTCAAACCCGGGAGGAACCTGCTCTCTGTACCCCAAGTCCGCGAGGCCATCTCTCCTGGAAAGAGATACAGCAAGGGGACAGTCAGTTCACCGCTCATTCACGTAGGTGATCTGGCCAGGCTTGCCCAGGGAGGCCCTGACCCCTGCTGGACCTGCCCCAGCTGGGGTCCCGGGGGTGTTGTTGGTGTTCAGGTAAGACCTACCTGGCTGCAGACTGCCCTGGTGAGGAGTAAGGAGACTGATGTGCTGCCACATCCATTTCTGGCCTCCACCCTGGAGAGCAGTGATTGGTTGAGGGTGCCAGGCGTCGGGGTTGGGGAAGACAAGAGGGGCCAGGGATTGGTCCACAGCACATTCGGGGCTTCTGCTGGCTCCCGTAGTGCCTTTGTGGGAGTCAGATGGAAGTTCTCCCCTATACTAACACAACTCCAGGCCTCAGCACAGCACCTGTGAGCTGGAGGTGCTTCTGTCCAAAACAGAATTTGCCACTCTGGGTGGACATAGCCCCACACCAGGCCCTGAAATCTCAGCTTCCACTGCCTTTTCAGCTGGGAGCCATTGTGCAGTGCACGAACTGCACAACCATGCCATGGCCCTGAAGGCATAGCTTTGGGGGAGGGTATGTGGCACACTGGTGAAGATACTGCTTAGGATGCCAACATCCCATAGTGGAGTACCTAGGTTTGAGTCTTGCTTCTATTTAATTCCATCTTCCTGTGAATGCTCACCCTGGGACACAGCAAGTGATGGCTCAAGTTGTTGGCTTCCCGTCATCCACATGGGAGATCTGCATTTAGTTCCCCACTCCTGGCATCGGCCTGGCTCAGCCCCAGCTGTTGTGGGCATTTGGGGAGTAAGCCAGTGGATGCAAGATCTTTCTCTGTCTCTCCCCCTCTCTCTCTCTGTGTGCTTTTCAAATAAATAAAACATAATAATATAAAAATATAAATAAAGAAGTCATGGCTTTGGGGGCATTGAGGGAAGATCAGAGAACAATGATGGATAACTTGGCATTTCCCGTTGTTTGGGTGTTTTCCTCCAAGTGAGATTCCACTGGATTAAGGCTCATTGGATCAATGCAAGTTCCTCAGGCTCATCTCAGACCAATCCAGACTCTGAAGGGGAGGCCTGGCAATCTGGATTTTTAAAGATTTAGTTAGTTAGTTAGTCGAAAGGCAGAGTGACAATTGAGAGAGAGGGGGAGAGAGATACTGATACTGATTGTCCATCTGCTAGTTCACTGCCCAAATGACCACAATAGCCGGGGCTGTGCCAGGCTAAAGCCAGGAGCCAGGAACTCGGTGCAGGCTTCCCACACGTGTGTCAGAGGCCCAAGCCCTCAGGCCACCTCCCACAGCCTTGCCAGATGCTTTAGCAGGAAGCTTGGCTGGGAAGCAGAGCAGCCAAGACTTGAGCTAGCGCTCAGATGTGGGATGTGGGCATCGAGAGCCATGGCTGAACCCCTTGCGCCACAACACGGGCCCCGGCAATCTGGGTGTTTGGCTTTTAGGTGTTTCTGGTGCCCATTAAAGCGTGAAATCTGCTGGATTAGCAGTGGTCCCATCAGAAGCCCTTGGGATCTGCACGTTCGGGATCCAGATCCATCTGACTAGACAAAGCAAAAACATCTGTCCATGCCTTGAGTTCTGCAGTGTGGCCTCCCACTGTGGCCTTGAGGCCTTTCCTGAAATTTGCTTGTCGGGGTTTGGAGCTGACGTCATTGTTTTTCCTGGCACCACTGCCGGCTGTTTCTAAAAAGCACCATTAAAAGTAGCCGCTTTTAGAATAAATCTCTAGGAATCCTGAAACAAAGGGAGTATGGCTCCCGTGTCCACACTTACCCTCCTTCCTCCGGCTCCTCTCCCTCCTCCTCTCCGGAGCTGATCCACATCCAAGAAGCCTCGTGGGGGCACTGCGTTTCCACTGGGGTCTGTCCAACCCAGGCTTGAGTGGCATTGTGCTCCATTCCAGGGGGCTGACCCGCTGGCTTTGTTGGACTGGTTCTTTCTGTTATGTTGATTGACGCCTTAAACATGAATGTGAGCCATCCCTACTGGGCCGTCCCTCTTATGAAGACGGCGTCATTGGCGCATGTGTGCCGGTATTGTCTCCGAGATGTGCTACAGGGCAGGGCTTGTGCACTCTGCCCCTCGCCCTGGCTGGCTGAGATTGCTCGTGGACACTGGCTCCAAGTGTGGTGTGAGACGTGCTACTGTGAGAGGCCGAGCCCCTGGCCTGTCCCTGAGGAGTTTCACTGGGACCCAGGCCACCCACGTGCAGCTGCTGGGCGCTCGACCTGTGGCGAGGCTGAGTGGGAACTCTGCACTGGATGTCAGACACCTCGTGGGGAAAAAGTGCGTCTGAGATCTCATTAACCGTTGTTTTCTGTGGTTTCCAAGTTGAAGTAACATCATTTTGGATATATGAGGTTACAGTAAAAAAGTTATTAAAATTAATTTCACCTGGATCTTTTTTATGAGGCTACGAGAAAATTAAAACCAATATATACGACTAGAATTATATTCTCTTTTTTTAAAAAAAGATTTATTTATTTGAAAGGCAGAGAGTTACAGAGAAGCAGAGAGAGAGAGGTCTTCCATCTGCTGGTTCACTCCCCAAATGGCCGCAATGACCAGAGCTGAGCCGATTCAAAGCCAGGAGCCAGGAGCTTCTTCTTGGTCTCCCACATAGGTGCAGGAGCCCAGGGACTTGGGCCATCTTCCACTGCTTTCCCAGGCCATAGCAGAGAGCTGGGTCGGAAGTGGAGCAGCTGGGACTTGAACCAGCACCCATAAGGGATGCCGGCACTGCAGACAGCGGCTGTATCTGTTACACCACAGCACCAGCCCCTAGAATTATATTCTTAGTGGACCGCGTGGCACTAGAGCTGAGAAAGCTTAGGACATTGACACCGTGGGAAGCAGTATGATCACTGTCGGGGTAGGGGCAGGGAGGATGAACTTGGTGCCGTTTCAAGGAGACCCAGTCAGCCTGGGGAGCTGGGGGCAGGATTCTGAGGGGAAGGTGATGCCTAATTAAGACCCAAAGGATGGGTAGGGAGGTGGGAGAGGGTGGGAGGGGGACAGCCGTGGGCCATTGCGGGAGCCATGAACAGGTCCTTGTGGCTGCCATGGGGGGAGGGTGGAAGATGGGGGCAACGGGTGGGAGAGGGAAGGCTCAGGCTGTGGGGAAAGCTATGATCTCATCGTGCTGGAAGTAGATGGGAGGAGTGAGAGATGAATGGGTATTTGGTTTCCTTCCCCGGACTGGGGGGGTGGGAGGGCGGGGAGATACAGCAGAACTGGGGGCGGGGGCAGGGAGTGTTGAGATCCTCGCCCCTTTGGCCAAGGGTAGGACTGATGAGTTGGAACGAACGATTCTTAGCCCTGTGATTCTGCTCACATATATGAAAGTGCTTTGTAAACACAGCACCCCTCAAAAATACTGATTTATTATGGTTAGTTTGTCCCGCTTCACTCTAAGAACATTGAAATTATAAATGCTATCTTTGGAAAAAATGGAATATTTGCTTCAGGTTTTAGCCTGTTTTTATTCTCAGGGGTGGTGAATTTAATAACAACCTCTTAAAATTTTATTTTCACTCTTATCTGAAAGACAGAGAGACAGAGCAAGATCATCCATCCACTAGTTCATTCCCCAAATGCCTGTAATAGCTGGGGCTTAAGCAAGGAGCCCAGAACTCTATCTAGGTCTCCCATGTGGGTGGCAGGGGCCCAAGTGTTTGAGCCATCATCTGAGGCCTCCCAGGGTGCTCATTAGCAGGAAGCTGGATTAGAAGGGGAGCAGGGACCCAATCCTGGCACTCCTGCATAGGATATGAGTATCTCAAGTTGCTTCTTAATCGCTACGTAGAATGCCTATCCCCAACAACAATCTTAGTCATCATCACCACCATCATCATCATTCTTTTTAAAAGCAAAAGAAAACAAAGAGAGCAATAGCACTGACAGGTAAGGTTTGGGATTTTGCCGGGCTGGGTAACCCAGGTCGTGAAGCAAGGGTTCCATACCGAGTGTGGGATGTGACGCGTCCTACTCTTGCCAAATTGCCAAAAAAGATTTGTGCATAAAAGAACCCTCTGCATCTTTCTTCTCCCATGGAATCTGTCCTTTCTCTGATGGCTGTTGTCATCAAAATTCCAACAGAGCAGTAAACTAAACGCTTGGCGTGGGATGCTCAGGAAGTTTCACTTCTGTGTGTGGTTTGGCTTTGCGCTTAACACTCAGTAAGATTGTTAGCATCTGAGAGTTCACTTATCTGGAAGTGGTTAGTTTGCACATTGCTTTCTTTGCCTTGGGGCTTCTCTAGGGACAGGGGGAGGGAGAATTTGTCCAGAGCAAGCAGTTTCCCACAGATAGATGTCTCTGGCACTTAGGAAGCTCAGAATTGCATCACTTTCCCTTAAGAAAAAGTTCTCTCCCAGGAAAGGGGAAGTTTTGAAGATTTGTTCACTCTTTCTTCCCATTTACTGAGTGCCTACAACGAGCCAGGGACCCAGTAGTCACTGAGTAGGGAAAGGAACAAGAAGGCAGCCTTTTCTTGATGGAGCTCCTCATCAGGTCGATGAGAACAGCACATCGTCAAGTAAGCAAGCTACAGTGTGGTTTACTGGTGTAGTAGAGGCATGGACACGGCATGATGAAGGCTCGAGGAGGAAGACATTTGCGTTCTGTCTGGATGTGGGTAGAAAGGGCAGGAGCACCTTCAGCCACGAGGTGACATTTAGGCTTTGGAACATGAGCAGGAGGTGGCAGAGATGGCAAGAAGCACGTTCGGGGTGGTGTGCAAGCTTGTAGCCGGCCCAGGGGAGTGAGTGTGGCCATGTAGGAGAGAGTGCTGAGTGATGGCACTGGACCAAGGAGCACTGTGAGCCAGCTGCCTTGGCACCCATCGTGGGGTGGGTTTCTTCCAGGAGAGTCTTCAGGTGCAGAGCGGCAAAATCCAGTGTGTGCGGAAGCGTTCCAGCAGTGGTGCACCCCAGGCTGGAGGGAGGACCTCTTGTTCTTGGCAGCCCAGGGCCAGGTGATGCCTCCTTGTCTGCCATTCTTTCCTCCTCTCTGGAAAGTGTCCAGGCAGCCCTCTGGACCACCAGGCACAGACGGGCTTGTCTCAGGGCAGGATAACCCTGTCGCTGCTTCAACAGGGAGCGCACAGGGCACGTGTCATGGAGATGCACTGACCTGCGCGTAGGCTCAGGACAGCCTTCTCCCTGAGTTTATGGTCCAGGTAGACAGAGCCTTCGTACCCAGGCGGGCCGGCTCATCGAGTTCCAGCGTCTAGCCCCCTGTGCCCCTTGCCTGACTCCTGGGTTTGGGGGGGCTGGTGTGATGCCGGCCTTGGGGGCCACAGCAGAGGGGCAGGAACTTGGTGAGATGTGACATTTCCGCTGGCCGACTGCCACCGTTCCCACTGTGCACCGCTGCTCCGCCCTGAGGCAGGATGCCCCGCCCTGCAGAGCCTGCAGAGGTGATAAATACATTTGTTTTTGAATGGGAGCCTTTCCTGGCACGGGGAGGAACTGCAGCCCTTTTGGCCTCGGCTGCTCCCCCTCTCTGGCCCTGCTGTGCAAGGTGCCCAGGGTAATGATTACCCTGGCTTGCTGTAGCCCGGTCCTCCAAGGGCAAGGGCCGAAGATGAAGGGCCCTCCAGCGGGCTTATCAACATCAAAGGGCCCTAATCACAAGGACCCAGGGAATCAGAGCCCAGCCCCAGCTTGCCCCGCCTTCCCGCACTGGTTCTGCTTATCTCATTGGCCACCAGCCCTGGGAACGTCCTTGGGCAACTGGTGCACAGGCAGGCACTTGCACACCTGTGTGTGCCCAGCTCTCTGCTCACTGCGGGAACAAGAAGCGACAGGTTTAAAGCAGGCTGTATGGTATGATCACAACCAGGACTTTTGTTTGGATCCCAATTTTCTTTGAGTGAGACCGACTTGTATGGGCTAATTAAAGTATAACAGTCGTGTTGTTTTGTATTGTCCCAGCCTGGAAAAGGTGGGACAAAAATCCCAAACCTTTGATAAAAACCCAAACCCAGAGGCTTACTCTTAGGAGTTCCATGTGAGCATAACTGGAAGAGATCCCAGGCCCTGGATTTTTTTTTTTTTTTTTTTTTTTTTTTTTTTTTTTACAGGCAGAGTTAGACAGTGAGAAAGAGAGAGACAAAGAGAAAGGTTTTTCTTTTTTGCGTTGGTTCACTCCCCAATGGCCGCTGCGGCCAGTGTGCTGTGGCCAGCGCACCGCACTGATCTGAAGCCAGGAGCCAGGTGCTTCTCCTGGTCTCCCATGCGGGTGCAGGGCCCAAGGACCTGGGCCATCCTCCACTGCACTCCTGGGCCACAGCAGAGAGCTGGATTGGAAGAGGAGCGACTGGGACAGAATCCGGCGCCCCAACCAGGACTAGAACTCAGTGTGCCGGCGCCACAGGCGGAGGATTAGCCTAGCCAGCCTCAGGCCCTGGATTTGTGGTTAGGACAGCTCCATCTGAATCCACACCCACGAGGGTCAGAGCCCCTCAGTGCTGTATGACCTTGGGCAAGGGACGCTGCCTTCTCTGAGTTCAGTTTCTTCATCTAGGAAAAGCAGACACAAATGTGACCAACCTTAGAAGGAAAAGAAACCCAGGTAAAAGTATTGACTAATAAGAATGATATTTGGCAATATTGTTAAGTGACTGCTGTGTAGGAGAGCAGGACAGGTGTTCCCGGTCTGGTGGCGAAAGCGTGTAGGAACAGTCTGATCCAATCTGCTAAGCACGGAAATGCAGGCATGTCCAAGATGCTGGCCAAATCAGGAGCATCTCACTTCATGAGTAAATCAGGGAAGGCTTCACAGAGGAGGAGATCTTTAGCTGAGCGTTGAAAGATGCTTAGGAGTTCATCAGAGAGAAAAAGGTGGGGAAGAATATTCTGGACAGTGCCAGAAACTTGTACAAAAGCAGAGAGTCAGGAAAGAGCATGGTTTAATCCGGGAGCCATAGGAGTTGTTAAAAGGAAAAAAAAGATAATATGAGGGCCGGCACTGTGGTGCAGTGGGTTAAGGCCTCAGCCTGGAATGCCGGCATCCCATATGGGCACTGGTTCGAATCCCAGCTGCTCCACTTCCCATCCAGCTCCCTGCTGGTTAACCTGGGAAAGCAGTGGAGAGTTACCCAAATCCCTGGGCCCCTGCACCCACATGGGAGACCTGGAAAAAGCTCTTGGCTCCTGGCTTCAGACTGGCTCAGATCTAGCCAGAGTGAACCAGTGGATGGAAGACCTCTCTGACTTTCTCTTTCTCTCTCTCAACCTCTCTCTGTAACTCTATCTTTCAAATAAATAAAATAAACCTTTTAAAATTTTTTGAAGGTTAAAATCATAACCCTTGTAAAATTATAAACTAAGCATATATCAAAGATTTGATTTAGCTCAATTAGTGAAGAGCCCAGTGAGACATTTCACACAGTGCAAAGAAAACTTGGTGGAATACTCACTCGGAGGAAAGGGGACCAGCGTCTGGGCAGCCGTTCACGGCACCTCAGGGGACGCCACTTGCACTTTTAGGGCCCACAATCCTTTGTGTTGTTTCAGCAGTCTTCAACTTAGAGCAATAAAGAAATGAAATAGCACAGAGGAGAGTGAAGACTGCCCAGTAGGGAGTGCTGGCCAGGACACTCAGTAATTTTTTCCTTATGTCTATGAATTTTTCAGTTTTTCCAGCAGAGTGGGCTTGTTGAGTGGAGAGAGCCAGAGTGGGAGGTGGGGAGTGGACAAGATGGGGCTGGGCCTGCATGATAGGCAGTGACCCACTCGCACACAGCATGGTGAGTCTGAATTTTGTTCAGCAGTCCGCGAAGTGGAGGATGCATTGTGGGAGACTCAGGCGGGAAGGTGGTCCCCAGGTGTGAAGTGGGCAGGTCCCCCAGGTGGCAAGAGTGGGAATAGAGGCCTGGGGTCGAAGAGAGTATGAGATAAAGCAGACATGTGGGGTGACCTGGTTGGGGGATGCCAGGTCCCTCACTCTGGGGTGACCCGGTTGGGGGGTGCCAGGTCCCGCACTCTGGGGTGACCCAGGTTGGGGGATGCCAGGTCCCGCACTCTGGGGTGACCTGGGTTGAGGGATGCCAGGTCCCTCACTCTGGGGTGACCCGGTTGGGGGGTGCCAGGTCCCGCACTCTGGGGTGACCCAGATGGGGGATGCCAGGTCCCGCACTCTGGGGTGACCCGGTTGGAGGATGCCAGGTCCCGCACTCTGGGGTGACCTGGGTTGGGGGATGCCAGGTCCCGCACTCTGGGGTGACCCGGGTTGGGGGATGCCAGGTCCCGCACTCTGGGGTGACCTGGGTTGGGGGGTGCCAGGTCCCGCACTCTGGGGTGATCCGGTTGGGAGATGCCAGGTCCCACACTCTGGGGTGACCCAGTTGGGGGATGCTAGTTCCCTCACTCTGGGGTGACCCGGTTGGGGGATGCCAGGTCCCACACTCTGGGGTGACCCGGTTGGGGGATGCCAGGTCCCTCACTCTGGGGTGACCCGGTTGGGGGGTGCCAGGTCCCACACTCTGGGGTGACCCGGTTGGGGGGTGCCAGGTCCCGCACTCTGGGGTGACCCAGTTGGGGGATGCCAGGTCCCTCACTCTGGGGTGACCCGGGTTGGGGGGTGCCAGGTCCCTCACTCTGGGGTGATCCTGGTTGGGGGATGCCAGGTGCGCGAGGCCCTGAGGACAGAGCTTTCCTTCGTGAGCTCACAAGGGCCGTGTATTCTTGGGACTGCAGGAACTGGAAATGTGGAACTTCCACTCAGCTTCAACTTCGCAACTGAAAATGAAGAAAATTTCTTAGAGGTCACTTTCTCGGGAGAGGGTGCATATCTCTGTTTACATGACTACTCTGATTTCCAAAGTAGATTTTAGAAAGCTCTTACACCGCACCTTGTATTGCTAATACATTCAGATCCCTTGATTCTGCCATGTAAATGGAGGGTTTTAGCTAGTCTGTTTTAATGGCCACCAAACTATGTCACACACACATACCATCCAGCCAGCCAGCCAGCCAGCCTCCTCCCTTCTCTGCCCTGTGTTTGGGGAGGGCTGACACCCCCAGCCTGTATCGCCTGGCTCCCTCATCTGTCCCCTGGGAGGGTTTGGTGTCTGGAGGGTGGGCTCCCTGCTTTGGTATGATTCTTCCCCTTTCTGATGCTAGCTGGCCTTGGACTTCTGCCCTCAACCATCTTCACATGCCTTCTCTTTCCATTATCATGTTGACGCTTCAGGCCGAGGGGCGTGTGGCCACTTGAACATTACCTCCAATTTGTACATCGACAACCTGAATCTCAGTGGCTGAGGACGTGACCTCACTTGCAAACAGACAGCTCCTAATGTTAGGAGTTAAGCTTAGGTCATGCTGGAGTGGGGTGGGCACCTTGCCCTCTATGACTATGCTTAAAGACAGGGTGGGGACGTGCATGCGGGGAGAGCACTGCGGTGGGAAGCCTGGAGCTCTCTCTACTGCCACAGACCTGGGAGCAACCAGAAGCCAGGGGAGTGAGGCCCGGAACGCACCCTTCCCTGGTATCCCTGCCTGGAGTGTGGTCTTGCACGCACCTTGCCGCCAGGCTTCTGGCCTCCAGGCCTGAGACTATCAACTTCTGAGTTTGCACCACCTGCTGTGTGGTTCCTTGTTCCGGTGGCCATGGCACAGTACTTCGGGTTGTTAGCAGCTTCTGCTGGTGCTGCTCCCAAGTGCTGCCCCATCCTCTTGGCTCTTCAGCCCTGCCCACTCCTCCAAACATGGCCCTTTCATTGAAAGGTCTCTTGGAGACCCCCTGCGAGCGTGCCGCTTCTGGCCAGGGCTGTCACAGATAGGCTCAGTGTTGCTCCTCCTGGGAAACGGTGCATCTCTGGTCTCTCAGTGCTCTCCTGGGTTGTTTTGCACGGGAATCCTTGCTTATAGCAAACTTAGGAGTTCCACTGTGGAGGGCGATTGCGTCTTCTCAGCCCACAAGGCAGCAGGAAGCACATGCACCGCGTTCCATGTGGCCACCAGTCCCTGGAATGTCAGCGCTGACCGTCCCGGTGACCTGCCTGGCCAGCCAGGCCCTCTGGCTTCCGTCTCCATGTGTGGATCAGATCCCTGTGGGGGAGGGGGCTTTGCCTTGAGCTCCAGGAAGAGCGGCGTGAGACCCGTCAGGAAACGCTTGTGTGCATCAGTCCTAGTGCGGCAGAGGGCTTGTTGTGTGCTGTGAGTGTCGCGTCCCAACCGCCCCCACAAGTTAGGAACACAAATGTGCCTTTATCCCGGAGCCCTTGCCCCTCTCCTTCAAGCCAGTGTCGGAACAAAGGTTAGCCTGTATTCTTTGGCTGGGTTTCCAGAGTTCTCCTCTGGCCAGCACAATGAAAAGATTTCTTCTTAGCCCAGTAGTGTTATTTAGTTTCTCCACTCAAGATGAGACACGCCAGCGTTGTTCTCAGGGGTGACAGAGTGACACGAGGTCATCCTGGTGGCAGATGTCCACGCTGTCAGTTTTCTCAGAGCTGAAACGTCAGCATCTGTTCTTTAAAACCTAACCTTAGGTAGGGCGATTTCAAAGCCTGGTCAATGTCTCCCATTCCAGAACCTTCTCTTTACAGAAAGTTGTGCCAAACAGGTGCATGTGTGCTGGTCTGAGAATACTCATCGGCAGAACGATCAAGTTTACAGAAATAAATTTCACTCAGATTGTGATAGTTTTCAAAACAGCTCTGTTCATAAAAACTCTCAAGCCTGTTGGACACCATTGATCCTGCTCCTACTTCCTCCTACCAACCAACAGGGCATCCCTGGTACATAGATAGCAACCAGGCTTCATATCTTTTTTTTTTTTAAGAGTTATTTTATTTATTTGAAAGATAGAGTTACAGAGAGAGGTAGAGACAGAGAGAGAGAGAGAGATTTTCCATCCACTGGTTCACTCCCCAGATGGCCGCAACGGCCAGAACTGTGCCAATCTGAAGCCAGGAGCCAGGAGCTTCTTCTAGGTCTCCAACACAGGTGCAGGGGCCCAAGGACTTGGGCCATCTTCCACTGCCTTCCCAGGTCATAGCAGAGAGCTGGATCAGAAGAGGAGCAACCGGGACTAGAAGCAGCACCCATATGGGATGCTGGCGCTTCAAGCCAGGGCTTTAGCCCTCTGCTCCACAGCCCCAGCTCCAGCCCCTAGGCTATCCTATCTTTACCTTTGCTCACGGCAGGTGATTCTGGCTTTTGTTTGCTCCAGGATGCAGGCAGTGTTACCAAACTGCTGTGAAAAAGGTGGCGGAGACCTGTAGATGGGACGTTTTCCCTGCCCATCTAGAACACAGAGCTGAGCTCTGGGGATCAAGAATAAGTGCCTGTAGCTGTCATATGTGGATCGTTACACAACTCTGTGGTTTCTTGTGTAAGCTGGAAGGACGATGCCTTGTGTTTGGACAAGGCTTCTCGCTTTGCCAAGTGTTTTCCCTTGCTGCACAGCCCAGGAGACGCTGGCAGGAAGCTGTTGCGAGTCCCGTGCTGGAGATGAGGGAATGCACAGAGGGCGGAGAGGTTTGTTTCAGGTCTGCTGGTGCCGTGGGGCTGCTGGGCGGCCACCAGCTTAGTTTTCCTGCTTTTCCTTGGAAACGGGACCCCTGTAGTTGATCAGATGGCAATGAGTCCCCAGACCCCCTTGCTGGGTCAGCTGGCGGCGGGCAGTGAGTAGCCGTGTGAGCAGACAGGGGCTTCCAAGACAGACCTGAGTCCCGCAGGGCCATTCTGCAACCAGCCCGTCACTGTCTCCCAAGAGGGTGTGTGTGTGTGTGTGTGTCTGTCTGTCTGTCTCAGCCCTGGGTTGGTTAACATTGGAAGTCCCTAATCAGAAGCCTGCAGTCCAGGGCAGGTTGCGTACAAGTGGAGGTCCAGACTGGGAGTCTACTCTCCAGGCATGGATGAAGTCAACCGCTTGAGTCTCCACTACAGGGTCTGCTGATTAACACAAGGGCCATCAGAAGGGATTTCTTCCATGATCAAAGGTGATGTGGGAGTGAGCCAGCCTGTCTGACCACCTTTGGGAGGAGGGAAGGCCCAGGGCCCTGACAGGTCCAGGAGGATTCAGCCACTAATGCAACTGGGGGCTGCACAGATTCTGTGGCTGGGACGCTGCACTTCCGTCTTACTCCAGTGAGCTTTTCCCACAAGGTGCTCGTCTGCTGCTTCTCTGAGCTTGCACGTGCACCTGGTGTGACATTTTTGTGCATGCTTGTGTGCATGTGTTTGTGTGTGCAGCAGGACTGTGAGGGGAGCCCTGCCTTCATTTTCCCACACCCCTCCCAGTGAGGCACATAGCTGGGGAGGTGAATTATGGCTGTCACATACCTCCTGCCATGACCAACTCCTGCGGAAAGCTGTTATCTGAAAACAACAACAACAACACAAAAAGCCTGACAAATATGAACAGCCAAACTGACTTAGGTCGGTTGTCCATTACCCAGTCGCTATGTCTGCAGGGAGACTGTCCCCAAGGTTGGTTTAAGGAGTGCCCAGCAGGTCCTTTCTCCTGCCAGTTTGGAATAGGACTGCAAAGCATTCGTCTCAGACTGTGCTTTTCCAAGGCAGTGCACAAGTGGCCTTGTGAGTGGCTGGGACAGAAAGGTGGCCTGTTGGAGGGAAAGGTGGGGCTGGCATGCACAGGGGCAGGGCTGGAGTGTGGCTCTAGGATAGAGGCTGCAAGAGAAAACTGAAGGACACGCCCCTGGCTCACACTGACCGGCCGGCTCCAGGTCTCAGTTGCTTGCGACCATCTGACTGATCTTCCTGCCTTGGGCTTCCAGGAAAGACCCCTGAATCCTTTATTTTTTTAAAAGATTTATTCATTTATTTGAAAGGCAGAGTTACAAAGAAAGAGATATTCCCTCTACTTGTTCACTTACCAAATGGCCAAAACAGCAAGACCTGGGCTGATCTGAAGCCAGGAGCTTCTTCCCAGTCTCCCACACAGGTGCAGAGCCCCAAACACTTGGGCCATCTTTCTCTGCTTTCCCATAGGCATTAGCAGGGAGCTGGACCGGAAGTGGAGTAGCTAGGAATCGAACTTGCACCCATATGGGATGTTGCCACTGCAGGTTTCAGCTTTAACTCACTGTGCCACAGCGCAGGGAGCCCCAGGATCCTTTAAAAAAATAGTACTCCTTATCACCAAAGGCTTCTGTTACTTTAACCAAAAAAACTTGGTTCCTTTGGTTAAAACATCATGCTGACGTGAACACAAATAACTTCTTCTAAGGTGGTTTGTAAATCTGTAGACTTCATTAATATTCATTCCTCCAGCCCCATTAACATACATCTTGACACATGCACACCCATGTATGCACATGTGCACACGCATGCCTGTCCACACACACAGCACACCTGTGCTCAGTGCAGTGGCCAGATTGCAGTCTCTCACACTCGTAGGAATCTGAACAGCCCATTACATCTCACACTCCGTCATCACTTTGAGTAGGTTTTAAACAGACTGAACAAGCCAATAGATAGAGAAAAATACATTGCTAAATTTCTTTGAGGTGAAGTAAATGAAGTTCAAGGACATGCTATGCCCGATAGATATGTACAATTGTTAAGTGGTAAATATTTTGGGAGTTGTAAATGCTAACTATCGTGATTTGATCTTCACTGATTGAGTGCATGTTTCACATTATCACGCTGTAGTTCATAAATACGTACAATTAAAAAAGAAAGGAAGTTCTCTGAGTACAGGAATCTCTTTGCTCATGCTGCATCGCAAGAACCTGGCTTACAGAAGGCCCCCAGTGGCCATTTGTCAAGTGAATGAATGACTGGTGATGTGGGACAAGTGTGGGTGAGATACAGAGAAACAATTCTGAGCTGAGCTTCCTTAGGGGACCCTAATGAAGGCAGTGCTAAGATGATAGTTTTGATTATGTATTGCATTAAGGTGTGTGATTAATTAGTTAATAGTTGAGGTCCCTGCTTTCCTTTCTCTTGATGTAATTAGCTATTAGTTTATGTTAAGTCATTGCAATTAAAAAGGACAGCATGTAGAACAAGAAAAAAAAAACTGAGCTATGATGGAGAGAAGAGGAAAGATTGGGTTGTGACATGAACACCAGCCACTTACTGAACCTCCAGTTCTGGCAATCTAGTGGAGTGCAGAGTATTAATTATTTTTAAAGAATTAATTAATGGCTGGTGCCTCAGCTCACAAGGCTAATCCTCCGCCTGCGGTGCCGGCACCCCAGGTTCTAGTCCCAGTTGAGGCACCAGATTCTGTCCCGGTTGCCCCTCTTCCAGGCCAGCCCTCTGCAGTGGCCCGGGAGTGCAGTAGAGGATGGCCCAAGTGCTTGGGCCCTGCACCCACATGGGAGACCAGGAGAAGCACCTGGCTCCTGGCTTTGGATGGACGCAGTAATAGCCATAGCAGCCATTTTGGGGGGTGAACCAACAGAAGGAAGACCTTTCTCTCTCTCTCTTCATCTTTGTTGCTCTGCCTACCAGGTAAATAAATTGATTTTAAAAGCTTAAACAAAGAAAAAAGATCCCTCCTTGGAAGAGCCAGCTCACCACTGGGGTTCACCAGCTGACCAGTGCACCCACAACCCTCAAAGCTGACTCAGGAATCAGACTTTAGGTCTGTCTTCAACATGAATGGACACTCGGGGCCACCTGATCACCATGGGAGAAACCCAAGTCATTCAACAGGGACGAAGGACTTGGAGGAAACAGAAACAATGCAGGGGAACAGAATAAAACTTGGTAAACGTGCAGGAACGTAGTTCCTATTCTGAGGGACGTAAGAGCTGGGGCTGCCCCCAGCATCACAAGCAGGAGGCTTTAATTTACGAACAGTCAACACACAGAAAGAAGAGCTCTCAGAAGTCAAAAATAGGAGATCTAAGAAAAGAAGATCTGGCAGATAAAGCAGGAAGATCTCCCAGAAAAGAGGAACAAAAAAGAGAGATGGCCACCGGGGAAGACATGATAAGATAATGAAAGGATTGGTCCAACAAGGCCAACATGCACCCTCCAAGAATTCCAGAAAAAGAGAAGAAATGAATGAAAGAACTGGCAAAGAAACAATACCAGAAAATTTCCTGTGAATTTGAAAAGCTCCACACCAGGTTATTATGGCACTTTGAAATTTCAGAGATTGTGAATAAAGAGAAGACACTAAACATTCCCCTAGAGGGATGGGAGATTCTGGGATGGCACAGCCATCTCAATAGCAACCTGGGATGCCAGAAGACAAAGGAAATAAAATTATAGGGCACTTTGTCCTTGGCATTGAACAATATCCAATGGCAGAAACAAGGACTGTTGATTTAAATGAAAATTATCATTTATTCATGTTGACAGAATGGGGTAGGCAAAATGAGGCAAATGGGGGAGGAGGCCAAGAGTCTTCTGGGATAAGAGGAAGCCAGTAAATGATGTCCCCAGTGGACCAATGAGTAGCAGTACTCAGAAGCAGCTGAGAGGCCAGAGTAGTGGCGTAGTGGGCGAAGCCACCGCCTGCAATGCCAGCATCCCTTATGGGAACCAGTTCGAGACCCAGCTACCAGGGGTCCTCCTTCTTCTTAGAGATCTGGGTTCCCCTGGCTTGGGGGCCCCCAGTCTTGTCTCAGAAAACAGTGTGCTTATGTAATGTGGAAGGAAAATAAGTCTCCCATGTGGCTTTGTGCCTGAGCTCACATGGGCAGATAAAAGACATGAACACCATGGTTCTTTGTTTTCACGGAGATATTTACGCAAAGTTCTTTCCCCCTAGGTGTTTATCTTTTGGCCAGGGTTGTAGGAGGAAGGGACTCAGGTAGTGAGTAATGCTGAGTCCTGCTGTCCCTCCCTGGGTGGCTCCACCCCAGCCTGTGAGCTGGCAGCCAATTTATTGGCCCAGCTGCAGCCCAATGGCTGTGAGGCCAGCCTTGCCTTCCGCGCCCTGCTGGTTGTCAGATTTTTTTTTTTTTTTTTGCATTATTATGAATTTGGGTTTCCACAAACCAATGCAGGGCAATTCTATCTAGAAGAAAGAAAATGTAGGAGTTAAAAGCAGTGGAAAAAATCCTTGTACGACTGGGAGTGAGTGGGGGAAGCTAGATCAGGCAGTGAGCAGTCATAGTTCTCCGCAGCTGTTTTTTGGATTGTCTTGGAAGTGCTGCAGCTCTGAAATGCGTGCTGTGGATCCTACTTCTTTGGGGTGAGGGTGTTCTCACAGGAGGAGTGGCATGTCTTTCCTGCTAATCACAAGTTCCTGGAGTGCCTCCTGCAGGGGCAGCTGCCAGGGGCCCTCTGCCCGTGGGGAGGCTGGGCAAGGCTGCAGCAGACAGGAGAGGGAGGCTGCCGGTAGTGGCTGCACGAGGATCGAGGATTGGAGGCCCTGCGGGGAGCAGTGGGCCCCACACCTAGCCCCCTGCTCCCCTACTCCCTTCAGGGCCTGAGCAAGGAGGGGAAGGAGCTCTCAGGAATGAGTGCCCCTGGCTGCACTCCCTCCCCTCCCCTCCCCTCCCCTCCCCTCCCCTCCCCTCCCCTTCTTTCTCTTTGTACACTGGATAAATCCCTTTTCATCCTTTGGACAGAGTAGTTATGCACCTCACTGGTTTTGTTGGGCCTGGGAGAGGTGGAAAATCTAGAGTAACTAAATTTGTGGTCTTCCCAGTGCTCCTAGTAATTTAAAGAACACCAGGACTGCCCTTGGGTAAGATCCTTGCTGAGTGAAATCAAGTGCGCAAGAGACTAGCACAGTCTCAAACCAGAGCGTGTGGCCCATCCGCAGTTATCTGATTAAGAACGCTAATTACCATTTGAAAGGCAACTCTATGCCCCTGTCCTGATTCTGAGGGCAAAAAGCTTGCCCAGGCCCTGATGCTGTGTTCCAGAAGATTCCTCTCTAGGCTATGTTTCTGCACCTGCCAATGAGATCAATCACCCTGTGCTAGTGTTTGGTGGCGCTGGTGATTCTGCAGTGTCAGCTGTCCAGCCAGAGGGGGTTGGGAGTAAGTTCCAACACATCAGGGGAATCACACCTCCCTCTCAGGCCACCAAATCCTCTCACCAGTGACCCCAGCCCCTGAGGTCAAGGAGCGCAGGCTACCCGCCAGAGTAAGTTCACACACTTAAAACAGTGTACTGCTGTCTTATCTGAGGTGAAGAGAAACATTCAGCTTGGTGTGGGATGTAAGGGAAACCTCACCCCAGTTTTGGTTGCGTTTCTGCAGTTGCATGACCACAACATGCAGATATTTTTATTTTCCTTATGTTGTGCAAAGAGCCCTTGAGAAGTTCAATCCCGTTCAGTTCAAACCTCAGTGTTTCTGAAACGCAACTGGTTTGAGGATTCCCTGGGGTGCCCTGGTGGTGTGAGAAAAGTCAGGGAGATAGATTAAGTTCAGGAGCTGGAGGCCACACCTCCCCCACCCCCTTGTAATCCTATGGTCAATCAGATGATGCCTCCCCAGGATGCACCTCCCCTTACCTGGAACTTGGGGTTAGTACTAGGTGACCGTCCCATATTGGTGCCAGTTCAAGTCCCAGCTGCTCCTCTTCAGATCCAGCTCTCTTCTATGGCCTGGAAAAGCAGTGGGTCCCTGCATCCATGTGGGGGACCCAGAAGAAGCTCCTGGCTCCTGGCTCCTGGCTCCTGGCTCCTGGCTCCTGGCTTCAGATCAGCCCAGTTCCAGCCGTTGCAACCATTTGGGGAGTAAACCAGCAGATGGAAGACGTTTCTCTCTGTCTCTTCCTCTCTCTGTCTATAACTCTGCCTCTCGAATAAAATGAATAAATCTTTTAAAAAAAAGGAGATGGGGCTCTCTCTCTCCTCACCTCATGAACCCAGGACCCGCAGAGCTGGGTGTAAAATCCCCTTTTTACCTCTGCTAGCCCACTCTACCTAAATGAAGCCCTCACCTGCCTGTGTATTCTTCTCGCTTTCTAAGTAAACCTTGACATGCTGTAGGTTGCATTCGAGACTATACTTAGAATTCTTCTCTAAGTAAAACCAAGAGCCTGGGATGTTCATTTTGGCCCAACCTAGCCCATAACACCGGCACCCTGATTCTTTGGGACTGCATTTGGAGAAATTCTGACCCTTCCACTCAAGTACCACAAATGGGGCAGGGCCCCAGAGTTCCCAAGTCCCAGCCCCTCAAGTCACTCAGGGACGGCTGCTTCACAATCCCCTAGGGTCTACCTGGCTCCTGGAGCTCATGCACTCACCTGAGCGAGGACTAGTGCCCGATCCCCCGTCCTGTGCCCTCCGAGGGCCCCGCCCTGCAGGCAGTCCTCTGTGTCCTGTGCCCTCTCATAGTCTCTGCCCTCTCCCTCTTCCAGCCTCCGCACCTGCTGCTTCCTCCCCGGTCTTTCCCGCTTGAAGCACAGCCTTTAACGTGGATTCTTCCTTTTCTCTGATTTTATTCTTCTCCTTCCTTGTGTTCTGCAAACTCACTTGGCACTGAGTAATAGCAATGACCTTGGGCTGCCCTCTTTCCTCTACCTGGTAAACTCCTACTTATACTTCAACACTAACTCAACTTTTATTTTTCTTCAAATTCTTCTGAGATCCCCATCAAACTTAATGTCTCCCATCTCTTCAAATTGTAGGTAAAAATGGTGTTGAGATGGTGAGCATTTAACCCACTGTGGTTAGCCATGGTTGTTTGCTGGTAGCTCCTGCCCCAGCGCACGAGCTCTTTGAAGACAGGCACCTGTCCTAACATGTCACTCTGTCCTTGTGCTCCTCTTTGATGAGCTCTTCTGGGAAACTGTTGTTGCAGAGGGAGAAAAACACTCAAAACCCAGAACCCTAAAGCGACACAAATTGCTTCTCTCTTTGATGAATCTACCACATGGTAGGTGGGTGGGTGGGTGGGCACAGCCAGGAGAGCTCATCGTTGGTCCACGCAGTGTTGTCTGGGCGGCGGCAATGGGGCTGGAGTGTCCCCCTCCAATATGGCTCCCTCATATGGCTGAGGATTTGGTGCACGGTCCTCTCCACATGGGCTCCTCACCCAAAGGTGTGTGGGGCCTCACCGTGCACGTCCCTGGAGAACCGGGCAGAAGAAGCTGTCTGGCCTTGTAGATCTGCTCTCGGAAGTCACAGAGTGTCCTTTCAGCTGTGGCCATGAATCCACCCAGATCCCCCCAGGAGGGGACACGGATCCTACCCCTCCAGGGAGGAGTGTGACAGCTGTCATTCTGTAAAAAGAGAATGGGTAATGGGCACTCTTGCTGGAAACTGCAGTCTGCCACAGTGACACAGGGCTTACAACCCAACAAAGGATGGGCGGCAGATGAACCAAGAAACGTGTGACTACATAAATCGCTGTGGAAGCTGGAAGTCTCAACTACCACTGCGCCAGAACGATGTGTGGTTCCTGTGGGAGTCTATATTAGGCTTCTCGGATTCTCTTTTTTAGGCAAATAGCTATGGTTTTCTCAATTGTTTTGATGTATGGAAGTTTGCATGTAACTGGGAAAGAAGATGGGTTCAGTGAATCTTGTGACACATTTGTTTCTGAATTTTAAATTCTCATGCTGACCCACCAGGTTGACTAGGTCACTGGGACAGGAAGAAGACTTATTTTTAACGCTGTCACCTTTTGTACACTTGGGCTTTTTCGCACCGGGTACAAAGCATGTGCAAGCATCTCTGTTGTGTCTGAATTCTATAATGAAACTTAAATGCATCGAATGGAGCGTGATGACGCAGCAAAGCTTCTGACGTGTATATAAAGCCAGATAGAGGCGTAGCAAAGCCAGCGAGCTCGGCCTGTGCAGGGAGTCTGGGTGAGGTGGTACTGCTGTTGTGAGTATCACCGTTCTTTGTGCTTGCAACTTTTCTGTAAGTTTTGACATTTTCCAGTGAAAAGTTTTGGAAATGCATGATGCGCTGGAAATGGGCCACAGCTGCCCGGCTCCCTGCGGAACGCACGACGTGGGGAGGAAGAGTCTTCTCAGCCGTTTTCTTTGTTGCTTCCCGGGTGCAAATTTAGGTTTTCATTCACAGACCCTTTTTCAATCATTTCCTGGAATAAACTCTATGATGAGTTGAACAATCACAAAAATTAGAGAGAAAATGATGGTTAACGTGATCATTAATTCTGTCCAAACTGGTAGCATCAACGTTTAGCAGGTGACACAGGGAGAGTTCTGTACGTTTTGTGCGTGTTGAACTTGCCTCCCTAATATTTCAATTTTAAAAATTCTATGAGAGAGAAAGGGGAAGGGAACTAGTGTTTGCTTAGCTCTTCCTGAGACAGTCAAGCGAGTCCCAGTGCACGTTCTCATGGACTGCCCCCAAAACCTGCTGCACGTGTGACCACTCCACTGCTGGGGAGAGGAGACGAAGACTCCCACGCTGCTCCGTCAGCTGCAGTGCCCTTGCTGCAAGTTGGCAAAAAGCAGCTTGGCCGTCTCAGAGAGCGAGGACACTCTAGCCCGCAGGCCAAGAGGCTGGGAGCAGGTTGAAAGGACAGAGTGCGATCTGGCACTAGCCTGGGGCTTGCCACCCAGCAAAGCACGGGGAGATGAACCGAGAAACGTAGGAATACATAACTTGCTATGGAAGCCACAAGTCTCAAATACCACTGTGCCCGAAAGATCTGTGGCTCCCGAGGGGGTCTAAATTAGGTTTCTTGGATGCTGGGGATTCTGCTGGCCCCAGCAGTGTGACGAGCTAGCTCCAGCTCACAGGAAGCCGGTGTGAGGTGAAAAAGGTAGGCTGAGCCACAGCCTGTGAGCCTGTTCGTTGCCCTCAGCTGGTATCCTGCCTTCGTGGTAAGAGGCACATGTGATTATTACATGAACACATGGCTTGTGGGTAACTTAAATAAGTCAGGACTTTTAAGGAGAAGTAATTTATTTGTGCTTCGAACTAATGATGTACTTTTCCCATCGAGATGAATATTTCTGTGTATCTACGTATGATTTTATTGGCTTGCATCCTGTGTGAATGTGCTTACATCATTTTGCTTCGTGGCCTTCTTTGCAAATAGGGCCATTTTCTGTTCATAAAAATCACTTCCATGTTAGGTCAAAACAGTTTGAGTCATTTTAATGTCATAATTATTAAAATATTTAAAAAACAAGAATTTTACCAGTTTTCCTGCAAATAATTCCGTCCTTTGCATGACGACTGCCATTAGTCTTGTGAAAAATAGCTGCATTGAGAATGAGCAACGCAACACATCACTGACATTCCTCAAACGTTCACAGCTGATACTCCACACAGACCCTTGATTTTTTTTCTTCTGGTTTGCTGCAAGCCTCTGTGTGAGAGTCTGGCTTCAGCTTCTGCCCGCTCCGATTTTCTTCATTGTGTGTTGGAGAAAGCACACTGGACTAGGAACCAGGGACTTCAAGTAGTAGTTTTAGCTTAGCTACTAATTTGCTCTATACCATGGACCTCAGTTTTATAAAGTGAGGTGTCTGACCCAAATCAGAGATAAAAACTGGGCTTTATGTCAAGTTTTAATTCTGGGGGCTGGCGTTGTGGTGCTGTGGATTAAGCCACCTGCAGCATGGGCATCTCACGTGGGTGCAGATTCGAATCCTCACCTCTCCACCTCCAATCCAGCTCTCTGCCCTGAGGAAGATGGCCCAAGTGCTTGGTCTCCTGCCACCCACGTGGGAGACCTGGAAGGAGTTCCATGCGCCTGGCTCCAGCTTGGCCCAGCAGCCATTCGGGGAGTGAACCTGGGCATGGAAGATCTCTCTGTCTCTAATCGCATTTCAGGTAAATAAATAAATCTCTTTTTTTTTTTTTTTAAGTATGGGGGCCGGTGCTGTGGCGCAACAGGTGAAAGCCGTGGCATGAAGTCCCAGCGTCCCATATGGCACCGGTTCAAGTCCCAGCTGCTCCTCTTCCAATCCAGCTCTCTGCTGTGTCCCAGAAAAGCAGTAAAAGATGGCCCAAGTCCTTGGGCCCCTGCACCTGTGTGGGAGACCTGGACGAAGCTCCTGGCTCCTGACTTTGGATCAGCGCAGCTCCGGCCGTTGCGGCCATCTGGAGAGTGAACCAGTGGATGGAAGACCCCTCTCTCTGTCTCTGCCTCTCTCTGTAACTCTTTCAAATAAATAAAATAAATCTTTTAAAAAAATTATGTACCTCTGATTGGTATTGACTGCCTGGATTATTGTTTGATTGACTGGCAATATCTGTCAGAGTCTGGGAGAGTAGTGGCACCCATGCCATGTGTTTCCTTTCTCAGATAACATGTGCTTTCTTTATTCATTCTTTTAAGATTTGTTTATTCATTTGAAAGTCAGAGTTACACAGAGAGAGGAGAGGCAGAGAGAGAGAGAGAGGTGTCTTCCATCTGCTGGTTCACTCCCCAGTTGGCTGCAAAACCAGAGCTAAGCTGATCTGAAGCCAGGAGCCAGGAGATTCCTCCAGGTCTCCTATGTGGGTGCAGGGGCCCAAGGACTTGGGCCTTCTTCTACTGCTTCCCCAGGCCATAGCAGAGAGCTGGATCAGAAGTGGAGCAGCCAGGACTCAAACTGGCACCTATGTGGGATGCTGGCACTGCAGGTGGCAGCTTTACCTGCTATGCCACAGTGCCGGCCCCAGTTCATCACTTTTTAAAAAACGATTTATTTTATTTGAAATGCAAAGGTACAGAGAGAGAGGCTGAGGCAAAGAGAGAGAGAGAGAGAAAGAGAGAGAGAGGGAGGCCTTCCAATGACTGGTTCACTCCCCTAAATGGCCACAATGCCCCAGGCTGGGCCAAGCCGAAGCCAGGAGCCAGAGCTTCTTCTGGGTCCCCCTCATGGGTTCAGGGGCCTAAGAACTTAGGCCATCTTCTGCTGCCTTCCCAGGCTTTAAGCAGGGAGCTGGATCAGAAGTGGAGCAGCCAGGACTCAAGCCAGTGCCCATATGAGATGCTGACACTGCAGGCGGTGGCTTTACCTGCTCCGCCACAACATCCTAGTTCATCACTTCTTTTTTTTTTTTTTTTTTTTTTGTGACAGGCAGAGTGGACAGTGAGAGAGAGAGACAGAGAGAAAGGTCTTCCTTTGCCGTTGGTTCACCCTCCAATGGCTGCCGCGGATGGCGCGCTGCGGCCGGCGCATCGCGCTCATCCGATGGCAGGAGCCAGGTGCTAGGTGCTTTTCCCTGGTCTCCCATGGGGTGCAGGGCCCAAGCACTTGGACCATCCTCCACTGCACTCCCGGGCCACAGCAGAGGGCTGGCCTGGAAGAGGGGCAACCGGGACAGAATCCGGCGCCCCGACCGGGACTAGAACCCGGTGTAGCGGCGCCGCAAGGCGGAGGATTAGCCTGTTGAGCCACGGCGCCGGCCAGTTCATCACTTCTTATTAGCAAGCAGCATTCCATTGTATGGATATGCCACAATCGGCTTATTCTTTTGCAGGGTGATGAGATTTGGGTCGTTTCTAGTTTGGGGTTATTAAAAATAAAGTTATGGGGGAGGGCAGTGCTGTGACCTAGGCCTCCTATATCAGAGTGCTGGTTCAAGCTCAGGCTGCTGTGTTTTCTACCCAAGTCGACCCTCAATGACTAGGATCAGGCTGGGCCATAGCCAGGAGCTGGGAACTCAGTCCAGTTCCCAATGTGGTAGCAGGAACCCAATCACCTGAGCCATCACTGTGCAGTCTGCACTGGCAAGAAGCTGGAGGCAGGAGCAGGAGCCTGAGGGCGAGCCCAGACATTCCAGTATGGGACACGGGCATCTTAACCAATAAGCCAAATGCTGTGCTGAATGGCAATGCTTTTAAAATTTTAATTTCCAATTATTCTTGATAGAATCCAGAAGTACAATTGATTTTTATATATGGATCTTGCTAAACTCACTTTTTGGTTCTAATAGCTATTTTGTAGGGTGTAGGGTTTTCTATGTAGATGACTGTGTCATCTGCAGAGTTCGATTTCTTTCTTCCCAAAGTGGATGCTTTTTAAGTGCACTGACTGGCTTAGTGCACTGCCTAGGGGAACTTCCAGCACCAGGGTAAACGGAAGCGGTGAGGGCAGACTTTCCTGCTTCTTGCTCTTTCACTGTTCGCTGTGACACTAACTGTAGGTTTTAGTTTGGCTTTTGTGCAGGTGCCCTTTCACTTAAATTCCAAGCTTCTGAGAGTGTTTATCAAGAATCGATGTTGAGGTTTGTCAAGGTCTTCCCTGCCTCTGTTGAGATGGTAATTTGGTTTTCCTTCTTCAGTCTGTTAATATGGTGAGTTACTTTGATTGGTTTTCAAACAATGAAACAGGCTTCTTTGCATTCTACGGTAAACTTATTGGGCTCTAACGTGTTAGCCTTCTTTTATGTTGTTCGATGCAATTTGCAAAGATTTTCTTAGGATTTTTACAGCTCTTTTTAAAAAAAAGAAAAGATTTGTTTTTTACTTATTTGAAAGGCAGAGTTAGGAGGAGAGACACACAGAAAGATCTTCCATTCACTGGTTCACTCCCCTAACGCAATGGTCAGAGTTGGGTCAACCCAAGCCAGGAACCAGGAGCTTCTTCCCAGGCCATAGCAGAGAGCTGGATCACAAGTGGAGCAGGAGCCAGCACTATGGCGTAGTGGGTAAAGCTGCCACCTGCAGTGCCAGCATGCCATTTGGGTGCCAGTTCAAGTTCTGGCTGCTCCATCCAGCTCTCTGCTATGGCCTGGGAAAGCAGTAGAGAATGACCCAAGTGGGAGACCTGAAAGAAGCTCCTGGCTCCTGGCTTCCAATTGGCTCAGCTCTGACCATTGCAACCATTAGGGGAGTAAACCAGTGGATGGGTGATTCTCTCTCTCTCTCTCTCTCTCTGCCTCTGTCTCTCTGTAACTCTGCCTTTCAATCAGATAAATAAATCTTTAAAAAAAAAAGAAGAAGAAGAAGAAGAGGAGCAGCCAGATCTTGAACTGACACCCATATTGGATGCTGTCGCTGCAGGCAGGGGCTTAACCTGCTACGTCACAGCGCCAGCCCCAAATTTTTACATCTTGTTCAGGAAGATTGTAAGATAGTAGGCTTTTTTTTTTTTTTTTTGGTAATGTCTTTGTCTGGATTTTGGTAAATTAATTCTGCCCTCTTAGGATCCTGGAAGCTATACCTTCCTCAATTTTTGGGGAGAGTTTATGGAAGTGGTGTTATTTCTTCCTTCAGTGTTCGATAAAATTTCCAAGTGAAGGGATTTGAGTCCAGAATTTTCTCTGTGAGAACATTTTTAACTATGCATTCAATTTCTGTAACGGAGCTATTCAAGATATCTGTTTCTTCATGAGCTAGCTTGCTGTATTTCTTTTTTTAGATTTATTTATTTTATTTGAAAGGAACAGTTACAGAGAGAGAAAGAGAGGTCTTCCATCTGCTGGTTCAATTCTCAAATGGCTATAACAGCTGGAGCTGGGCCAGCCCGAAGCCAGGCGCCAGGAGCTTCTGCCGAGTCTCCCACGTGGATAGCAAGGGCCCAGGGACTTGGGCCATCCTCTGATGTTTTCCCAGGCACATTAGCAGGGAGCTGGATGGGAACTGGAGCAGCTGACACTCAAAACAGGGTGTACATGGGATGCTGGATGCTGGCGTCACAGGTGGCAGTTTAACCCACTATGCCATGGCTCCAGGCCCATGAGTGAGCTTCTTTAGGTGGGACAGTGTTCAGCCTGGGGTTAGTTTTACCCACTGCTTAATTGAGACCCTTTTGAGTATCTGCTGGACACCCTATGAACTGTGAGAGGCCGCTCCTGGCCTGTGGGAACAGGCACTATGCTCAACCCCATTGAGTTCCCTTTACTTCTGATCTCTCTAGTTCTTTCCCTGGGTGCTTCCTCTCATGCATACACTGAAAAAATGCCCAGCTAAATACGCCAAGGGTCCCCCTGTGAATTTCCAGAGTCCTGTCTCCCTGCAGCTGTCTCCTCCCCAGGACCCCAGCCACCTTGGCTGCCCCGGTTTCTTGCACTCAGGGCAGTAGCTGGGCTCCAGCTGCACTGCCCTCCCTGTGCTGTGGCCTGGAGACTCCCTCGGTGCAGTAATCCAGGACAGTCTCAGAGCTCAACTGCTATCCTGTATTCCCAGGATCGTGGCCCTCCACCCATGACACCCGGTGTCTTGAGTGCTATTGTTTCATGTATTCTGCCTGATTTTCTAGTTTTTTTTTTTTTTTAAGATTTATTTATTTACTTGAGAGGCATAGTTATAGACAGAGGTCTTCCATCCACTAGTTCACTCCCTAAATGGCCACAATGGTTAGAGCTGGGCTGATCTGAAGCCAGGAGCCAGGAGCTTCTTCTGGGTCTCCAATGCAGGTGCAGGGCTCCCCCAAAGACTTAGGCCATCTTCCAGTGTTTTCCCAGGCCATAGCAGAGAGCTGGATCAAAAGAGGAGTAGCTGGGACTCAAACTAGCGCCCATAACAGATGCTGGTGCCACATGCGATGGCTTTACCTCCTACACCACAGTGCTTGCCCCTTGGTGGTTTCTTCATTCTAATATATACATATAGAGTGCTGGCACCATGGCGCAGTAGGTTAATCCTCCGCCTGCAGCGCTGGCATCCCATATGGGTGCCGGTTTTAGTCCTGGCTGCTGCTCTTCCTATCCAGTTCTCTGCTGTGGCCTGGGAAAGCGGTGGAGGATGGCCCATGCACCCGCATGGGAGAGCAGGAAGAAGCTCCTGGCTTTGGATTGGCGCAGCTCTGGCTGTTGCGACCATTTGGGGAGTGAACCAATGGAAGGAAGACCTTTCTGTCTCTCTCTCTCACTGTCTGTAACTCTACCTGTCAATTAAATAAATAAATGAAAATCTCTAATGTATCTCTATAGATTCTTTTGTATGTGCCCTATGGACAGCTTTGGCATTCTGCTAGGGCGGAACAGGTGCATTTTAAGAGAAGTGTCTGTCGTGCTGATGCCAGAACCAGTCATTTCTTTGGATAAGGCAATCCTCTCCTAAGCTTCTTGTCAACAATCCAGATACCTCTTAGGGAAATAATCTGTTAAGTCCTTAACTTCCTAATGTTAATTAATTCATTAGATTGTTTTTCCTCTTATGAATAACAGAAGCAGAGCCCTAGTATAAGTAAGCAAAGAGTAAAAGGTGGGGAACATACAGAGATGGGTTTGCTTGTGGGTCAGCTTTGTTTGTAGGCTGAATATAACATGATTTTTTTTTTTTTTTTTTGGACAGGCAGAGTGGATAGTGAGAGAGAGAGACAGAGAGAAAGGTCTTCCTTTGCCATTGGTTCAACCTCCAATGGCCGCTGTGGCCGGCACACCGCAGCTGATCCGATGGCAGGAGCCAGGTGCTTCTCCTGGTCTCCCATGGGGTGCAGGGCCCAAGTGCTTGGGCCTCCACTGCACTCCCGGGCCTCAGCAGAGAGCTGGCCTGGAAGAGGGGCAACCGGGACAGAATCCGGCACCCCAACTGGGACTAGAACCCAGTGTGCCGGCGCCGCAAGGCAGAGGATTAGCCTAGTGAGCCATGGCGCCGGCCCTTGAATATAACATGATTAAAATATCCCAGGGACCAAAGAATGGGCCATCAAAGAAGGAGGTACCTTTCTCTGAAGGGAGGAGAGAACTTCCACTTTGATTATGGCCTTGTCTAAATAAGGTCAGAGTTTGTGAACTCAGGAGGCTTCCATAGCCTTAGCAGCTCATGACAAGAGCCTGGGACGATCACTGACGTCATAAATAAGAGTGTCAGTTGTTAACAACGGGAGTCACTGTGCACTTGCTCCCCATGTAGGACCTCTGCCCTTAATGTGTTGCGCTATGAGAATTAATGGTAAAACTACTACTGAAACAATACTCTATAACTTTGTGTGTCTTTTTGGGTGCAGTCTGTTGAAATCTTTACTTAGTATATACTAAGTTGATCTTCTGTATATAAAGATAATTAAAAATGAATCTTACTGAAGAATGGGATGGGAGAAGGAGTAGGAGATGGGATGGTTTGCAGGTGGGAGGGAAGTTAGGGGGGGAACCTCAAAAGTTATACTTTAAAAATTTATATTTATTAAATAAAGGTTTTCTAAAAAAAAATTCCAGGGACCAAAAGAAAGCTTCATGCAGAGAGCTAGTGACTCAGCACTGCGGCCCCAGGACCAAGTCACCTTCATGAGTTTCTGGAATTCTGTTGCTTTGGAAGTGTTCTGGGGACAAATCTGCACTTTTCTGGCCCCAGAAGGGTCGTTTGTGAACCAGGATGGATGTCTGCATGCAGTGAGAGGTGCAAGCGCTGTGGAGTCTTTGGGTGCAAGATGCAGACTCAAAACTGTGTGTAGGGATGTAGTCAGCTCTTTAGAAACATATGCAGATATAAATATAGATATATTATTTACATTATAAATAATTTGAAATGCAGGGAAAAGGAGAGAGAGAGACAGAGAGAGCGATCTCCCATCCACTGGTTTATCCCCCAGTTGCCAGCCCAGAATTCCATCCAGGCCTCCCACATGAGTGGCAGGCACCCAAGTACTTGAGCCATCACCTGCTGCCTCCCAGGGTGCCGTTAGCAGGAAGCTGGAATCAAGCAGAGCCAGGACTCAAACGGTGCTCAGATATGAGACGGGGGCAGCCAGTGTCTTAATGGCTACACCAAGTGCCCATCCAGCATCGTCAGCTTTTTGGAACAAGGCTGCAGATGGAAGATCCATCTTCACCCCCGTCAGTAGATGAAGTGACCTCTTGGGCATGAGGAGACGATGTCATTTCGTCTTCTCGGTATTTCGAATGGCATTTCGCTTTTTAAGGGAGAGGTGCCGCACATTCCTGTGGACTAATTTGTGAAGGCCAAGCTCAAAGGAGTTCTCAGGATCCTCATGTTATCTTGGTTTGTAAACAAGGAAAACAGAGGTCACGGCTGCAGAAAGCTTTGCTGCACAGACACACACGCGCACGCACACACGCATACACACACACACACACACTGCCTTTGTCCCCTACAGTGGTCAGTAGGTAACCTTTCAGACAGGTCTCATGGCATGTGGAGGGTGGAGGTGGCCACAAGTGGCTGGTTTCAGGTGTCCTCCCAGGGCAGTTTTCCTGTTGACTGCCAGGACTTGATGAGAGCAGGCTGGGGAGAAAGACATACTTTTGGGACTGGTGATGTGTAGTGGGTTAAGCCACTACCAGCATCCCATATGGGATCCAGTCCCAGCTGCTGCAGCTCTGTTCCAGCTCTCTGCTATGGCCTGGGAAAGCAGCAGAAGATGGCCCAAGTCCTTGGGACCCTGCCATCCACATGGGAGGTGCAGAAGAAGCTCTTGACTTTGGCCTGGCCCAACCCTGGCTATCGTGGCCATTTGAGGAGTGAACCAGTAGATGGAAGATCTCTCTCTCCTTTTCCCTTTCTCTCTCTTACTCTGCCCTTCAAATAAATAAAATAAATAAATAAAAAAACCACACACCCTCCCCTGCCTCTACCAAGAAGTAATTGTCTTAGTCATTAAGTCAACATTTTCTAAGGCCCTGTCTTTTGTTTCACAGCAGTCTCAAGGAAGAAGAACCAGGGGACCCAGAAACACAGGCAAGCCGCCACCATGCCACCACGCCACCATGCCACCACACCGCCACTGCACGGTGCTGCAAAATGTCTGTGAGTCAGACCCGCACTGGGCCTTCCTCCTTCACATACGTCACAGTCACCTGGGGAGCCTGCTTTTTAAAAAGTCAGATCTCCAGTCCCTACTCCAGGAAATTCTAGTTCAGCAAAGCTGGGCCGGGGGCCTCAGCCTTGACTTTTAGGAAACATCGAGTGTTCCCAGTGTGGCCCTTCTTTCAGAATCACTGGCCTAGATTCTCAAGCTGGAGTCAGTGACTTCGCCGGAGGTTTCAAATGTTTCCCAGGAAAGAGGCTTTTCAGGGCCTGGGAGAGCTGTTACAGCAGAGGCACAGAAAATGAACAGAGAGGAGCCAGCTGGCAGGGAAATGCGGGATGGGGGTGATTCTGGACAGAGAAGCAGGGGGCTGGGACCACTGGTGACAGCAGCTTCCTTCCTGCCTGCCTTGTTCTCAAGCCTCTGGGTGATGCACACAATGTTAAGGCCGTGTGGGCTTCCCTGGGAGTTGGAATGGCTCGTGTCTTAGCAGAAGGCTCTGGAACCTGACCGTGCTTATCAACCACGCGAAGGCAGGACCTGTGACGGAATGCACTAGTAGCCAAGCTGGTACAGCCGTCCCACAAAGGAGGGGGTGGCAGCAAGGCCAGCCAGAAAGTCATGGGAGAGCCCTGCCTGAGCATAATGAGCCGGGGTGAGGCTGGGCCTGGCAGCCTCTCTGCTGGGCATTTATTTGTGAGGCCTGTTGGCACAACTTGGCATGCGTGGGCTGGGAGCCTGGCCAGGCCGGCCTGTTGCAGTAGGTTGGAAGCTGAAGAGCAATCTGGCCAAGGCTAGGGCAACTTGCCTTTGGACTCGGGCCATTTTTTTCTTTTTTTTTCTCTGTAACCACACTAGGCCTTGGTTTCAAGGAGTTGTATTAGATGGGAGTGCCCTGGGCCCTGCCAAGCCTTCTTTTGTGACTGAATGAAATAAGCGAGGAGGCAAAGTCCTTGGTAACCTGGAGGCTGTTCCTTAGGTGCACGTTGCTGTGCACCTGCTGGGATCCTGGCTTCCCTGGCTGTTTCGCAGGTCCACACACTACTTGGGACACACAGGTTGCGTAGCCATGAGTGGAGCGCTCTGGGAGGAGGCAGCAGAACGTGCGGTGCCGTGTGTGTGAGGCTGTGTGTGTTTCTAACCTAATTTTACTCGTCAGGAGCTGCCAAGAGGAAGGAGAAAGGATTGTTTTGCCATGAAAAGAGCTTGAGTTACCCAACAAAATCTCTTTTTAATGCGATTGTGGGGTTCTGTTTCCAGAATATGGGTCCCCGCCCAGGCAGTGTGAGTTCTGCTCCGGTGTTCTCACCATCCTCATCCCCTCAGCCCACAGCCTCGCCCAGACAACATCTGATGGCCTGCAACCGGCCTCTTGTCCCCTATGTGATTTTTATTCCTGTGAGTCTCACACAGGTGCCTTGTTCATATCCCTTCTATTGGAACTTCCAACCCCGATGTACGGCTGTTGTTGGCCAGGAAGCTGTTCAAGCCCTTGCTCCCACGTCTCTGCTGGGCCCTGTTTGCCCTATGCATGATCGCAGGTGCAGCGTAAGCCCTCCCTAAACTGAGCCCAGTGGTGTTCTTGTCTCTTGACTGTTTCCTCAGGCTACTGTCTCTGTTGCTCGTTGCTATCAGGAAGAAAAAAAAAAAAAAACGCCTCCCCAGAAAGATGTTGGAGTAAGCTTGACGTCAAGGGCGGTGGCCATGAGCATTCTGGGTAGGGAACGTGGAAGCAATGCTGTTCACACCCTGTGAGGACCAGAGAGCAGAGGGGGGCAGAGCCTAAGGCAGGATCAAGGAAATGGCAGGCACTTGCACCTCTCAGAAGAGCAGATTGATGCTGCGTGGGTTTGTACTTTCGTTTAGGCTGTGTGTTAGTCAGCTCTTTGTCACCACAACTAAAAACCCAAGACAAGGGGGCTGGTGCCGTGGCTCACTTGGTTAATCCTCCGCCTGCAGCACCGGCATCCCGTATGGGTGCTAGGTTCTAGTCCTGGTTGCTCCTCTTCCAGTCCTGCTCTCTGCTGTGGCCAGGAAGGGCAGTGGAGGATGGCCC
Organism: Sylvilagus floridanus; assembly: GCA_949820135.1. NCBI lineage: Eukaryota > Metazoa > Chordata > Mammalia > Lagomorpha > Leporidae > Sylvilagus > Sylvilagus floridanus. The sequence goes on from OX463236.1 coordinate 115,386,343, forward strand.
AAGTGCTTGGGCGCCTGCACCCGTATGGGAGACCAGGAGGAAGCACCTGGCTCCTGACTTTGGATTGGCACAGCGCGCTGGCTGTAGTGGCCATTTGGGGGATGAACCAACGGAAGGAAGACCTTTCTCTCTGTCTCTCACTGTTTAACTCATCTGTCAAAATAAATAAATAAATAAACCCAAGACAAGTTTCTGATGAAGGAAGGAACTTTACTTTGGCTCGTGTTTTGTGGAGGTTCACAGTCCAAGACCTCGTGGCCCCTTTGGCTTAGCTGCCTAGTGAGGCCAGAGGGCAGCAATGGTGGAAGGCGTGTGGAAGAAGAATTGTAGGGCAAGCCAGGGAGCAGAGAGGCTGCTCCCAATAAGCTCTTGGGAGACCTGTCTTCTGAGGACACACCCCCAGTGACCCAGACCACCTGCCCCACCTGCCTCCTAGGTGGATCAAGCTTCCACTCTGCTAGCACCATCAACCCGCAGCTTTAAATATCTGCATATCCTGTTTAAGACTCAGCAAAGTATTGAGGATTCCAGTAACTTAAGCATGTACCTTTCATAGTGTCCTCCATAGCCAGAAATTACCATTGGGTGATAGGCTACTGTGGATTATCCACGTCTACTTTTATCTAAGCAGGGCACGTTCATACTCAGGTCCCCACTGAGGCTGTTCTGAATAGAAGTAGCAGCCATGGACTTGAGCTAGCTTACCATGGTTTGGGTGTTAGCTGGGCTGGTGGGTGTCCTTCAAAGGCTCATGTGTTAAATGTCCCCAAAGTTAATGGTATTAAGAAGGTAGGAGCTTAATGCAGTTATGGTATTTGGAGGTGGGGACTTCGGGAAGTGATTGGACTGAATCCTTAGGGTAGAGCCCTCATGATTAAATTCTGGCGGTTTCATAAGCAGAGTCACGTAGGCAGACACACACACTCTCTGTCTGGTGCTCTGTGTCACCTCAGGACTCTGCCAACAAAAACACCATCACCAGACACGGAAGCAAATGGGGCCAAGCTGACCTTGGATGTGAACCTCAGGAACCTCTTTTCTCTTAATGAAGTCAGTTGCCTCAGGTACTTCACTGTGGTGGTGAAAAACTGGCTGATATACAACTTAAGAGGAAGGGAGAACAGGATAGGTATTATGGCACATCAGGCTAAGCCACAGCTTGGGACACCCACATCCCATATCAGCATGTCAGTTCAAGTCCTGGCTACTCCGCATCCAATCCAGCTTCCTGCTGCTGTATCCAGGGAGGAGCAGATGATAGCTCAAGTGCTTGCTCCTTGCCACCCATGTGGAGGACCTAGATGGGGTTCCTGGCTCTTGGCCTGGCCTGGTCTAGCCCAGGCTGTTGTAAGCATTTGGGGAGTGAACCAGAGGATAGAGGGTCTCTCTCTCTCTCTCTCTCTCTCTCTCTCTCTCTCTCTCTCTGCCTTTCAAGTAGATGAAAACAAGTAAACTTAAAAAAAAAATAAAAAAGAATAAAGGAGAAATTTTTCATGGGATGCAAGGATGTTGCTGAGGCCCCACAGGAGGCTGAAGCCAGGAAGGGCAATTCACTGGTGTCCAAGACAGCCTCTTTTTTTTTTGGTCAGGCAGAGTGGACAGTGAGAGAGAGAGACAGAGAGAAAGGTTCACCCTCCAATGGCCACCGCTGGCAGGAGCCAGGTGCTTCTCCTGGTCTCCCATGGGGTGCAGGGCCCAAGCACTTGGACCATCCTCCACTGCACTCCCGGGCCACAGCAGAGAGCTGGCCTGGAAGAGGGGCAACTGGGATATAATCCGGTGCCCCGACTGGGACTAGAACCCGGGGTGCCAGTGCTGCAGGCAGAGGATTAGCCTATTGAGCCCTCTTGTCAGTCTCCAAGGGTGGGTACTCACAGGGCCTGGGGCTTTTTTCTTTCTTGCTCTTTTGTGTCTTCTTCCTCTTCCTTCAGAGAAATAGCCACCCTAAATCATCTGAGTTTGGTCTGGGCTCTGATTCTTGGAGAGAGACGTGGGCTCAGTCTTGTCAGTTACCCCTGCTGGTCCAGTCAGAGGTGGGGATGGTGCTGGTTTGTCAGCATAGCTGCTGGGTGCCGTGGCCGTAGGAGGAGGTGGCTCTCAGAGGAGCAGCTGTGGGCTAAAAGCTGCTCGTGTATTATATGTACCCTCCACATCCCTTTTCCCTTCTATGTCTTAGTAGTCACTTGTCAGTGAGAGACCAGGAATGTGGGTCCCCAGCTCAGTAAGCCAGCACGTGGCTGTGGACACCGTGTGCACTTACGGGAGTTGTGATGGAAAATCAGCAAGAAGTTTAACATCTCCTCGGCCTCCGGTCAAATCAGGAGTAGGCATGCTTCGTTCTGTTCTGAACCTTCAAATCAACAGGATTTTCAGAGATTTAGGATGGGCAAAATAGTATTGTAAGGGAGTTTCTTTGATATTCATCTGCAGGGGAAAGGGCAGCTCTTAATAGTAAGGCCTTCTCAAGATTCCTCCTGGCGGCCAGATCCGTGGACTTCCCATGAGAAATGATGACAGGCTTTTTGGGCCAGCGTTGTGGTGTGAGGGTTAAGCCACTGTGTGACACTGGCATCCTATGTCAGAGCACTGGCTTGAGTCCCTGCTACTCTGTTTCTGATCCAGCTCCCTGCTGAGGCCCTCAGGAAGGCAGCAGGAGATGGCTCAAACACCTCAGGCCCCTGCCACCCACGTGGGATACCCACATAGACTTCCAGGCTCTTGGCTTTGGCCTATCCCCAGCACCTGTTGTTGTGGCTATCGGGAGTGAACCAGCAGATGGAAGCTCTCTATCTCTCTCTCTGTCTCTCCCTCTCTCTGTAACTCTGCCTTTCAAATAAATAACTCAATATTTTTAAAAAAGAGAGGGGCCAGCACTGTGGTGTAGCAGGTGAGGCCACTGCCTGCAGTGCTGGCATCCCATATGGGTGCTAGTTCAAGTCCCGACTGCTCCACTTCCAATCCAGCTCTCTGCTACGGCCTGGGAAAGCAGAGGATGGCCCCCCAAGTCCTTGGGCCCCTGCACCCATGTGGGAGACCCAGAGGAGGCTCCTGGCTCTTGACTTCAGATCGGCGCAGCTCCGCCCATTGCAGACAGTTGGGGAGTGAACCAGTGAATGGAAGACCCCCCCCCGCCCCCCGCCTCTGCCTCTCTGTAACTCTGCCTTTCAAATAATAAATAAATAAATCTTTAAGAGAGAGAGAGAGAGAGAGAGAAAGAGGGAGAGCGAGAGGGAGAGGGAAAGGGAGAGAGAAAGAGAGAGAGAGAGACATGCTTGTGGGGGAAGTTGTTGACAGAGCTGGGACAAGTTGACAAGTGGGAACCTCTTCTCTGGTCCCTGGCTCTGGCCTCTGCTCTGCCCCCAGGAGCTGCGGGAGCTGACTCAGTTGTGTCCTGCTCTCCTAGGGAAGAAGATGACCTTTGGCGCTGCTGACCCTTTCAAATCACGTGACTTTCATGTGACTTTTCCATTCAGTTCAACCAGCAGGCAATTAGAGCTGCATGTTTCAGAAAAGAGATCAGATTGTTGCAACTTTTCTTACTGGGTTGTTTTTTGCTTGGTGCTGGCAATATTATAGGACTAAAGTTCGCCAAATTTATTTGACCTTAAATAATTGTTCGCCAAATTTATTTGACCTTAAATAATTGTTCACTTAAAAGAACAAGATACTGGAGGAAGGAGTTGAGCTCTGAGAATAAGCTGATAGAGTTTTTGATAGCTGTTGCTTTTGTCATTGGGTGCTCAGCTCGCAGGTTGCTCGAGTTGGAAAACCTTGTTTTTAATTCTTGTTTTTGAGTTGTAGGCTGGGCATATTGACCTTGCAAAGAGAATGAATGCTTATCAGTCCCATGGACAGCAAATTTATTTTCAGACAGACGTGGGTCAGTGCAAATCCTTGAAACAGAACTATATATAGCAAACGGCTGATCTCACGCCCCCTGTGATAAGGCAGGTGTCTGTCTTGTCCCCAGCACCACTCCTGCATCTGTGACCCCCCTAGCAGCTCAACCAGGAAATGCTGACACTTCTCACTCGTTGCATTACCTGCCCATCTCACCCGAGTGACCTCAGAGGTGTCTGCTGTGCCTGGAGACAGGCAGCTGGTAGGTGCCTGTCCTTTTGCCACGCTGCAAAGCTCAAATGGGCCTCCACAGCAGCAAAAGGCAGCTCTCCACGTGTGTCCTATGCTCTTCCCCGGTCCAGGCTTGGGTCCTTCACACCCATTGCCAAGTTTGCCCTGTTGATAAGAGGCAGAGGTGTTGTGGTCTTCACTGAGGACATTCTGACCTGCTGAGCCAGGCTGTTCTCACTAACAGAAGATTGTGTGTGTGTGTGTGCGTGAGAGAGAGTGACACATAGCATGGCCTTGAGGGTGTCTGGAGTGGCACTAGGGAAGATGGAACAGATGAGAAGGCCTGGTGGGTGAGGGTGTAGGGGTCCTCCCTGACCACTCATCTCTTTCATACCCTATCATCAGCATCTTGAGGTGGAAGAGGGCCTGCCACGTGGCATAGTGCACAGATGCACCTGTTGCTTATGTCCTGTCTACTCCTCCCGGAAGGAACACTGCAGGGGGTGTGACTCAATACTTCCCATGGCACACTGTCTTTGTAAGTGATGGCTAGAAAGCCCTTCTGTGAAACAGGAAATAGCCTACACTTCCAAGGGTGAATGGGACCTATCACCTGGGATAGTGTGCAGCTGCTAAAAATTATATTTTCAAAGAATTTGTAAATAATATGGGAAGATTTTCAGAATGTTAAGAGAGATCTTCCATCTGCTGGTTCACTCCTCAAATGGCTGCAACAGCCAGGTTGTACCAGGTTGAAGCCAGGAGCTTACAATTCATCTGGGTCTCCCAGGTAGGTGGCCAGAGCCCAAGCACTTGGGCTGACTTCTGCTGCCTCCCCAGGTGCGCTAGCAGGGACTATATTGGAAGTAGAGCTGGCGAGGGCTGAACCAGTGCTCCTATAGGATGCCAGCTTTGCAAGTGGTGACTTAGCCCACCGCACCACCATGCTGGCCCCTGGGGCCTTCTTTTTAAGTAGCAAAACATGTGTTTTGATTGTCATTATCAATCAGGTTTTCTGCTCCTTACCGTTAACCCAAGACTAACATACACACTTGGTTTCTTCCTCCCCCATTACTCTGGGGCTTCCCTGAAGCATCTGCCTACCATCCTGATTTCACTTCTCTGAGCTCTGCATTATAAGCCCCTGTGGCAGAATTGTAGATATTTGTAGATAAGCCCACCTCTCCCCAGGTGGTTCTGTCCTCCCACCAAACAGCCCTGTTCCTGCGTGACGGGTTTGGGTTCCATGGTCGCCCCGGTCACCTGCTCTCTGAATGCACTTGGCTTTCCATCCTCCCTAGTGGGCAGTGGACAGACTTGAAAATGCTACTCCAGGATTCCACCCAGGGATCACAGAACCCAGGGCCTCCTCCCTGCTCTGCACCCCCTTTTCCTATCGCGACCACTTCAGACCCCATCTGCTTTGGAGGGGCTCTCATCTGAGTCAAACCCCTAACCCTCTTCTGTGAACTTGGCAGTGCTTTTTGTGTCATTTATTCTTTCATCATAAGGGCAGGGCATTCCCTCGTCCTTATTAAGTTTCTCCTGATTAAATGCAGGCCGGCGGCCTCGCTGGTTGAGACCTCAGTGGATTCTATTTGTGCATGTGTTGTTCCTTGCTGCTTCCTGCCTTCTACAAATGTGATAAGCAAGCCTCCTGGGTCGTCATTGCAAACCCTGGGTAGCAAGCGCGATCCAGATGTCAGCTGACGTCACCCTGTCCTGAGAGACGGAAATAAATCAGCTCAGGCCCCATCGCACATCCTGTGGGAAGTTGATGCCCTCCTGGCAGAGATCCCTGCAATCTCCCAGGACTGCCGCCCTCCCTTAAGGTTCCCACTCCTCTCCTGCTGGCCCTGGACTCACTGCCCTCCCCTGCAGGACTGTGCAGGCTTTGTTCCAGGCTGGCAGAGGTGGAGCGGGGCATGGGAGGGAGGCTTGTGGTTACAGAACAGGTGCCCACGTTATGAGAATTCCTAGGTAGCCTTTCTCTGTCCTTGTCAGTCTCTCAGCGGGACCACCAGCAGGACTTTCTCTCTGGCCTCCTTTGCCATGAGCTCCACAAAACTGCCCAGAGAACTCTGGTGCTGGCCTATCCTAGCCAAGAATGGTGGAAGAGAGAGAACAATGAAGTTGTCTGAAGGAGCAACTGTGCATTAAAGCCGTCTCTGCCCCTCCTTTTTCATTCAACTTGAATAATAGGTTGTGTTCAATATAACCAAAGTATTCTATTATTTCACCATGTATGGGCTGTGTTGTGTCCCCCCAAAAATTGTCCCCTGGAGCCATAACTCCCATGGCACCAGCATATGACATGTTTGGAGATAGGGCCATTAAGAGGTGGTTAAGGTGGCTGGCACCACGGCTCGCTAGGTTAATCCTCTGCCTGTGGCGCCAGCACACCGGGTTCTAGTCCTGGTCAGGGAGCCGGATTCTGTCCCGGTTGCTCCTCTTCCAGTCCAGCCCTCTGCTGTGGCCCGGGAGGGCAGTGGAGGATGGCCCAAGTCCTTGGGCCCTGCACCCGCATGGGAGACTAGGAGGAGGCACCTGGCTCCTGGCTTCGGATCAGTGTGGTGCGCCAGCCGCAGTGCACTGGCTGCCGCAGCCGTTGGAGGGTGAACCAACGATAAAGGAACTCTCTCTCACTGTCCACTCTGCCGGTCCAAAAAAAAAAAAAAAAAAAGAGAGAGGTGGTTAAGGTAAACTAAGGCTATTGGGTGGGCCCCAGTGCCATCCGAAGAGGAAAACTGGACACACAAGCGTGATGCTGGGGCGGCACCTGCAGAGGGACCACCTCATAAACAGGCAGCAAAAGCACGGCCATCTGGTAGCCAAGGAGATGGCCCTCAGGGGAGACCGACCCTGTCAGCACCTTGACCTTGAGCTTTCAGCCTCCAGGAAACTAACACGAGGAGAGATTTTGCATTTAAAAAAAAATCATTTGAAACATGCTACATATTTTTCATTTCTAGCACAACTCAATTCACAGTGGCCAGATTGCATACCTGCTTATCTGGAAGTGACTCCAGACATTTGGAATAAGGGAAGGCATATAGTGACAAGGCAGGGGCTAAGGTGCATCACTGAGCAGGTCACCTCATACCTTCTGCCTCCGTGTTCTTGTGGCCACGCCTTCCAGGTACAGGAGGATTCCCACGGCTCCTGCTTCTGCTGTCATCAAAGCCACCTGTGTGGTCTCCGTCTGCTCCAGGCTGAGCCGCGGGGCTGGGACACTGACCTGTGCATGCTGCCCCTTCCAGGGAGTGAGAAACCCTGCAGGTGCGCCCCCACCCTTCTTTCCCTCTGGTATGAGGTTGCTAAAGCTACCATAACAAAGGACTCCACACCAGGTGGCTTCAACAGAAATAAGACCACGTAAAATCATCCCTGAGTTCTGGAGGTGGGAAGTCTAGAGGAACCGGTCAGCGGGGCTGGCTGTGAGCTAGGGATGTGTTCCAAGCCTCTCTCCCTGTGTCTCCTCACTTTGCCTTCCCGCTCTGGGTGTGTGTTTGTGTCCAGATTCCCCCTTTCTGTGAGGGCACCAGTCCTATTGGACTAGGACTCACCCTGGTGACCTCACTTCGATTTCTTTTTCTGTAATTGCCCTCTCTCCAAATAAGGTTGCCCTCTAGGTACTGGAGATTAAGACTCCAACAAATCCTTTCTTAGTGGGGGGCACCTTATTATCAGGCCCCGTGGCCTTGGATTTTGCCTGGATTCTCTGGTTCCTTTATTTCTTCATCTGTAAAGTGGGAATAACAGTGTTTGAGCTACCATGCAGCAAGGGCCCAATGTGATAAAATACAGACACATGAGATACAAGGTGAGCTGTACATTATTATTTCCCACCACCACCCCTGCCTCCATATCCCCTGACCAAGGGGTGGGGCCATGCTGGCTGGTCCCTGAAATCTGTAACCAACCATGAAGTCACCCACACAGGCACTCTAACATACATCTGTGGAAAGAGTGGGATTTTTCCAAAAGAACCTCACCAAGGACAAAGTCCAACACACCAACAGAACACCTGTGGTGATTGTAATACAGGAAGACTGAGTCCAGGCTGGCTTGGCCAGGCCGTGACTTACAGAGTGGTGTGAGTCAGCCCTCCCCTCAGCCTCCCACCCTAGCATCCCAGCTAGCATCCCTGGCTGGGGCTCACAGCCAGAGATAAGCGGGGTGCTCCAAATCCCGTGAGGCTCATTCCCTGTGTCCTCACCCGGACTGGGGCAAACCTCTCCTAAGCCTTAAGACCTGGCCAGAGGGGGTGTCCATGGCACCTACTCCGTTACGGACCTGCTCTGCCTAGGATCTGTTCTCAGTGAAGGGGAAAAGAACATCTTTTGCCAGGCATGAAATTTTGTGTCCCGTCCCTGGTGCTGTTGAGGGAACATGCTCATAAATGAGCTGACTAGAGTGGAAAGTAAAATGCCAAGCGGTGGGGTTGAGCACTAGTTGATGTTTGTTGTGCTGGTTTCTAATAGAAATATTGTGGGAACTTACTGTCACGCTTTTGATTTTTAATTTACTGGGATGAAAATGTCATACCAAAATTAACCATTCCAAATCGAATAACTCAGTGGTGTTTAGTATATGTATAATGTTGCACAATGACCATCTCATACTTCCAAAATGGTATCATCATCACCCAAAAAGGAAACCTCATACCCACGAAGTAGTCACTCTTATTGTCCCCAACCCCTAGCATCCACCACTTTGCATTCTGTCTCCATGGAGCCACCTGTTCATTCAAATGCAGTCACACCACCTAAGACCATGGGTGCCTGGCTTTGCTCGCTTTGCAGAATGTCTTGCAGGTTCATCTGTGTTGCAGCAGGTATCAGTATAGTACTCCATTCCTTTTTATGACTGAGTAATATTTCATTGTATAGACCTTTCACCATGATTTTATCTTGCTAAAGGCGAGATGCAGAGGCAGCACCAGCTCTGACTTCCTCTGTGTGGGGGAAAGAGCAAAGGAGGCTGGTGGCTGGCATCTGGTGAGGCTTGGTACGAGGCTTGCGTGGCCTCATGCCCTTCCCTGAGATGGCCTGAGAAGAAAGGACTGACTTCCCTATTTAGATCAAGTCATGGGGAAATTCACTACAGCACAAAAGCACAAACCTTTGGCCAATGTGAAGGCTTCCTTAATCTGATTAGGTGCCTGGCATTCAGAGTCATTTAGTGCCTATTGTAGAAAATGAATAAAAATGTGCTGAACACCAACTGCTTAATAGAACAAATAAAATTAGAATTTACGAGGCTAATACATCACAAGAATCAGGCTGTTTGCCTTGGGGGAACCTGGAGACTTGTGATTGGGAGGCCTGAGCCTGGAGGCACATCTGAGCGCTGGGGGACCCATCTCAGCAGAGAGCAGCAGGAGTACACCCTTCCCCGGGCCCTCCTCTGCTCTAGGATCTGCTACACCCTGAACACACGGGCTCGGATGTTTTTTATAGGACTGGCTTGAAAGGCACTTGACTTTCAGGATCCAACCAATTCCACGCAGAATTCAAGAAGAGCCTGAGGAAGCTGCATTCAGCCCCACCCCTACCTTCCCAACTTCTTCCTTTCAAATCAGTTCCTTGGTCTCAAGAGGCTGTTTGAAGACACTATGTTCAGAAGCTCTTGATTTTTAAAATTCCGTGTGAAACCTTTCCTCTCCTGCTCCACAATCCATCACTCGACCAAGAAAAGCAACAATTAAAAAGTATGGCTGTGGCTTTTCTTTGAAAAGGAAGAGGAATGGGGTGGGATCGAAGGTGGGGCAGGGAGGGCCTCCTGGGCTTGATACTAAGTGAAGCCATGTGTGGCCGCTAGGGACTCACAGAGAGGCAGAGAGGAGTACACTCCATGATAACCGGTCACTCCCACTGACAGCCATGCACTTCGAGCCCTGGGAGAGGTGGGTATGCCCGTTGGGAAGCCTCCGAGAACCACACTGCAGGATCATGGCGAACTTGATGTTGGTGTTGATTTTCCCAACTCCTTCTCTGGAGAAGGAGCACGTGCAGAGAATCCCAGGGAAGCAAGTGGGGTTGTGCCCTGTGCACCTGCTTCCTGACCCCTGTCCTTCTCACTCACAAAGATGCCTGGGCGGAAGCACCACCGAGCACTTCAGCAGCAGCCGTGGACAGCGCAGAAACCTGGCGTTAGATGTAGTAAACAGTAGACTAGTCGGGCTTTTGCTCTTCCTTGGCCAACCCAACATCCGGGGACATTGTGTACCTTCCTCCCGCTGTGTGCTCTGCCCCAGCCGCTCTGGATCCTTGCTGCTCCTTGGACACAGGTCGGGACTCCTTTCTACATGAACTTTCGTCTGTGCAGCAGCTCCCCCTCCACTCTCTATTGCTCCATCGCCTGCACAGGCCTTTGTTCAAATGTCATCTTCCCAGACAGCGCCATCCCTCCCGATGCCCGGGCACGTCTGCTGGGCTCACTGAGCTTCCTGAGGGCAGGGAGTTCTGTCTCCCTTGTTCACGGCTCTGTTCTCAGCACCTCGATGGGTGCCTGGTATGTAGCAGGCATCGTGTGGGGCTGCGTATTGACTGGGTCAGTGAAGTGCCCGTCCTACAGCTTCTGTTCTCCAGAGTGGTGACTGCTGCGGACGGCCGACACCTTTTAAGGAGACTGGCGTCTACGTAGGCTCCTCGTGTGCTTTTGCTATTTTCATCACTTCCCCAACTGATGCATTTTAAACATACTTATTTTCTGGAAACTCATGTAGTCAGTTAGCAAACCTTCATTAAATACACACTGATTTATGGTAACTTCTAGAGATTCAAGATTTAATTAAGACATAATTGCTGATTCCATGAACTTTTTGAATTGTATGTGATTACAGGGTTAGACTTTTCTTCTCCCCCTGCCATCACCAGGGGGCTTCTCCTAGACAGCTGCTACCCCTTCAGCCTGGGCCTCAGAACAAGACTTGTAGAACAGATCAGAATTCTACCCAGCAGGGTGTCAGGCCCTGCCAGACCCATAGCTTGAAGCAGAGCCACCTGGTCAGTCCTATATGTGACACAAGGGCGTTGTTTACAGCCTGGGCTTAGGGTGGTTTGTTAGCTGGAGATAACTCACTGATAGAATGCTCAGGGCTGGCTCATGGTGCATCCGCCTTCCAGCTCACAGGGAAGGGCTGGAGCTTGGGGGAACAGCGCAGTCAGGCCTGGACATGGCCACACCACCTCTGCTCACCTTCCTCACCTGGGCACATGCGGCTACAAGCCAGGAGTGGGGTGGGACTGGGAGAGTTGGTCACTGGCTGGGTGGCCACGTGTTTAGTTCCCACTTGAGTTGCAGGGAAGAAAAGGAGAATGGGTTTGAGGGTAGAGCTATCAGGATCTGCTAGACATAAACTATGAAAGAAATGCCTCCCTTGGAGATGTAAAGGAGCCTTCAGAAGAGATTCTCCTGTTAAAATCCTTGAGCTGAGGCTTCTGGGGGTGAGTAGGAATTTGCCAGCTGGCAAAGTGTTCCAGACAAACGCAGGGGTAGTACACACAAGGCGAAGATGTAGGCAGCACCATGGTGCACCCATGGGTGCTAGAGATGGGTGCGATCAGAGAGTCCTGGATGGTGCTGGAAGAAGCGCAGAGGCAATCGTAGGCAGGGCGTGACTACGGCATGTAGATTGTGAGAGCATGGGGTTTGTTGAGTTTTACTTTCTGTCTGACAGATCTTTATGATTTTTATCTTGTCACTCTTAGAACTGACAGGTAAGTTCTGCAATTTACAGAGCTGATCGCGTAGCTGATTTATTTCCTCCTGGGGAGTGGCAAGGTGGGTTCGTGCTCCTCCCTGGGTTTCTCCGTGACTCTGACATGGTCCTCACCCCTTTGGCTTCAGGCAACATCAGTTCACCTCTCCCCAGCCTCAGCATTCCCACTGCCAGCTTCCGGTCTCCCCTTCTCCAGTTGCCATCTGGGAAGCACCTGTATTTCTCTCCCCACCTCCCTGCTCCGTCCTTCCATGCTGAAGTTAAGTGAAACTGAAAGATTAGCCCTAAACCAGTAAGTGGAGCTTGTCATTTTCAACGCCTTGGCGGCTGAACAGCAGGAACGTCATAGCACAGCCTGTTGCACGTGTTTGCCTGGATGGGAACCATGTCCCCAGCAGCTGCATGGACTGACCCTGTAGTCCACCAGGCAGATGTTGGTCCTGTCCCCTGCTATGTCCATCATAATGGACCCTATCCCTCTCCTGGTCTGGCTAACAGAAGCTAGAGCCCACATTTCCTGGTCTTAATTCTTAAAAGAGTTCTCCGCAGGGGAGAGCTATGTAGAGAGATGAAATTTATGTGGTGTCAGCCGAACCCGGCCCCAGATGTCCCAGCGCTGAAAGAATTCAGGCAGGTGCTACGGCGTGCCTGCTCCACTTAGGGCCTGATAAATCGCAGATGTGTGCACATTTGCAGCCGTAAGCGTGAAGTCCGGATACAAGCACTCAGGATCCTCAAATGCATCTTCTCAACACTCTTGAGGAACTGCCCGACCTTCAGTGTCCTCAGGCGGCCAAATTAGGCAAACAGCAGGAAGAAAAACTCCTTTGAAGCACATTATTTTTTACATGAACGGGCGTTCTCTGTGTGAATTTTTGGAAAAGTTCCCCCGTGACGTAAGACGCCTGCAGCTGTGCCAGGAAAAGAAGGTAGACGAGCTGCCTGCCTAGCAGTGCTGTGTTTCTGGAAGAAACCATAGGAGCACAACTTTCCAAAGTCATAGCGATTGCCTCCCTCTGATGATTCTGGGCAACACCCAAGGAACCACGGGAAGATGGGTCAGCTTCGTGGGGACTGATGGTGCTGCAAAATGGGAATAGCAGAGCGTGCGGGACTTGGGGATGTCCTTGATGCCTGCCCACTCCTGCCTGGTGAGGAACCACCCCAGGTGGGTCTCTGTCCATCATAATTGCACTCTGTGGCAGGTGACAGCTGATTGGCCCAGGAGAGGCCCTGAACCAACGGCTGCCCAATCCATGGGCTGGAGTTCAGCAGAATTCACTCGGGGTGGATGTTGTGGCACAATAGGTTAAGCCCCTGCTTGGGACATCCATGGCTCAGCTCAGAGCTCTGGGTCAAGTCCCTGCTGCTCCACTTCCAATCCAGCTCCCTGCAAATGTGCCTAGGAAGCAGCAGAAGATGGTCCAAGTGCTGGGGCCCCTGCCACCCACATGGGAGACCCAGATGGAGCTCCTGGCTCCTGGCTTCTGCTTGGCTCAGCCCTGGCTGCTGTGGCCATTTGGGGAATGAACCAGTGGATGGAAGATCTCTGTCTTTGTCTTTGTCTCTGTCTCCGAGTCTCTCTTTCTCTTTCTCTCTTTCCCTCTGTAACCCTGCCTTTCAAATAAATAAATCTTCAAAAAGAAAAAAAAAAAGCAAGAACAGCAAATACTTGCACAACGCCTGCTGGGAACCCAGCACTGCTCTGAGCATTTTACGGCTTTAACTTCATTTAATCCTCACAATTATCCTATGAGGTAGAATTATTTTTAATCTCTCTCTCCTTATAAGGAGGAAAAAAACAGACAGGATTAGAAACTTGCTTAAAAGCGCACAGTTGGTAAGTGGCTAGAGGACGCTTGGAGCTTGCGTCCCAGCTCCGGAACCCAAGCTTTCACCACCCACAGCGCTGTCGCTTTTCTTCTTGCATAGGGGCTGCATCCATGGCTACCAGATACCGTTCTTGGACTGCAAGCAAAGAAACCAACTCAACTTCCAACTTGAGCCCAAGGGAGCCTCTCTGGGGGAGACGGTAGCCCAGGATAAGCTGAAGACCAGGCTCTGAGCAGTGGAAGCTGGAATAGCCAGGATCACTGAAGAGCAGCACTCGGGGGCAGGGGCACCGCCGCAGTGTGCTGAGGGAGCCTGGCACCGCTGTTATCGAACGTTCCAGGTGCAGAGACCCACCAGTCCACTGGGGTTTGCGTGTAACACCAGCCCCCACCTGCCCGTTTGGCTTGGAAGCACAGGGCACTGGGTGGCTGGCCCCTTCAGGACCACAGACTGCTAGGGAACGGAGGTGCCTGAACACCGAACAGGATACTGGGGAGCTTCCCCCTGGAACTGGATGCTGGGCAGGCGAGATCAGAACTGGCCCACGAAGGGCTCACTGCAGTGAATTAAGAAGCTAGGAGCCCTTGAGTGCTGCTGTCCTCCATCAGTCGGTGGCATTTTGTGAACATTCTCCCAGTCTCCTGTCTCCCTTGTGAGATTTTTTTAAAGATTTATTTTATTTATTTGAAAGACGGAGTTAGAGAGGTAGAGACAGAGAGAGGTCTTCCATCTGCTGATTCACTCCCCAAATGGCCACAATAGCTGGAGCTGGGTTGATCCGAAGCCTGGAGCCTGGAACTTCTTCCAGGTCTCCCATGAGAGTGCAGGAGCCCAAGGACTTGGGCCATCCTCGGCTGCTGTCCTAAGCGCATTAGCAGGGAGCTGGATTGGAAGTGGAGCAGCCAGGACTTGAACTGGTGCCCATATGGGATGCCGGCACTGCAGCTGGGGCTTTAACCCACTGCGCCTTGTGAGATTTTATAAAAGTGGCCATCGCTTGCACCTCCTCTCCAACCCTCCCATCCCTCACCCCTCTTTTCTCTCTTCTGGGGCCTTATGCATGCTTCTGATCTCCCTTAAGTCTTTTCTCCTTCACTCCTTCTAGCTCAGTCTCTCTTCACAGATCTGTGGTGAAGTCGGTTATGGCTTTTAAAAATTTCCAACTTGTGCCTGATCATTGCTTATGTCAAATATAATAAAATGAATTACAAGGGAACATAGGACTGAGAAAACGGATATACAAAGTACAGTCCCCCTTTTTTAATTAGATTCAATAGACATGAAAGTACCCATTTGCTCCGTGTGTGTGTGTGTGTGTGAGATGTCATCAAAGTCTAATCTCTAACTCAGTCTCAGCTTCCTGACACTAGGGCTGAGTGGCCTCGTAGAATCCCATGTCCCCCTGTCAGAGCACCCATCAAGCTGCATTTGAAACATGTCTGTTGTACTGAGCTGGGGGTGATGCTTGCAAAGGCTCAGGGCTCCAGTGTCAGTAGAGTCATCCCAGTCGCTTCTGCACGCCTACTGGCCAAAGGAGGCGAGTGAGCATGGATCTGTTCATGGGAATGGAAGCAGAAATGCCACAGGCCACGTACCTTGAGCTACCACGAGCTGCAGGACACGTCCCTAGCTCAGCAGTGTGAAAATGAGGATGGTAAGACAATTCCGGATTTCCGAGATGGTAAAATGTGGGAAGCTGCGTGTCTTTGAACTGATGATATGTGGCTGTTCCAGTCTCAAGGGGCTCTCTTCTGGGTCATTAATGTCTCAGTTCTGCAGAAAGGAGAATGTGTGCAGTAAAGCATATTTGCATATCTGTCTAAGAATAGCTGTACCAAAAAGAAGTTACCTGTGGCTGCTTATAATCCTTCCCAGATACTGTCACTAATCTCTCCTTCGTTCCTCCAGATCATGGCTGTACTGGGATTCTTATTCCCCATGGGCTTCTTAGCCCTCACCCATGTTAAGCCTGGATGGTTGAGACAGTCGCCAAGGAGCTGCAGGGAGCTAGGCAGTAAGGAACGGGATTTCTTCTCTCCTTACCCCCAGGCTGCAGTGCCCAGAGCTGTGCCACAAAGACGGCCCTGAAAGACAGCCCAGGACACTTAATCAGCAGGACAGGTCTGTGTGGATGACTGATGAGGAAGGGCTGTGACAGAGCCATCTGTATTGTCTGATCTGGGAAGCAGTTTTCTTTGAAAAGCTCATAAATCGACCTGTGAAGACCCTTATCAATGGTTCAAGACTAAACAAAAGCAACAGCTGCAGACTCCAGTGACATAGAAACATGGGCCTATGTTAACATGAACGAAAAAATGTCCCGACTCCTGGTGGCCAAATTTTACGGATCTTTTGCTCATCTGTGACACCTGGGGCCCCTAGTGTCTTTTAATTACTGGGTGTGATTGTGAAGTAATCAGAGTGTGTTTATGTGTTAAAGTATTTGTTAACTGAAACTACTTGGGATTTATTCAACTTGATCCAATATCAAATTTGGATGGGGCCTGGATTAGCCATGTACTTCCAGGGACATCGGTCCATGAACAGCTCATACTAATGGTTGGGAAGACTGCAAGTGACAGTGAAATGACAGGACTCCCAGAGAGACTAGTGATGCCAGAAGCAATGAGTGGAGGATCAGGGACCTGGGAACACTTAGAAAATGGGAGGAGGGGCAGGGTGGTGTCTAGGAACTGTGTTAGTTCCTTGATGCTACAAAGACACTCCGCCGTGGAAACGACGTTCAAGTGCACAGCGAGTCCCAGACCTTCCCAGTGTGGCTCACAGCGCTGCCCGTCTCTTCTCCCAATAGTGCTCACCTGATTTCTGGCAGCTGAGACCCGGGAGCCAGGGGCAGAAGGCATGATGGGAGAGAGCTAGGTTAGGATCACAGCGCTGGAGGTGTCTGCAAGCCTCTAGCTCTGGCCCCGTGCGTAGTCCCTGCCTGCTTGTTCATCAGAACCGCCCCCTTCCCAGTCCTCGCCTTTACCTGGGACCTGTACCCTCTGAACAGCCACTCCCCTCTGACCTCATAAAGGAAGCCGGCAGCGAAAGCGGCCGTCCTTTCCTCTCTGCAGACCAGCATGCCTGGAGGAGGCCAGAGGTGCCCTTTCTCTCCTTCCCCTCCCCACTCCTTTTGTCCTCTGGTCCACTCCACGGCTCACCTATGCCCTTGCATGTGTGCCTGCGTGTGTCTGCTTTCTCACCTGTTAAATAAACTTGATCACTTGTGCACCATACATGTGCCTGTACTTAGAATGCGTCTCTAATAGAAGGAAGGACCCGAACTAAAAATTAAACCCCATCTCCCCAACTTCGGGTGCAGCAAGAAGGCATTTGCCTCAGCTCCTTCCTTGGCTCCAGGCCCGCTCCTCCAGGATGTCCCCTACAGGGGCAGTGCTGTTGAGCCCCTTTATCAGGATCCAACCCAGCCCTGCTCAGTTTCCACAGGGACCCCAGCAGCTCAGTGACTTCTCCCCTTTTTGCCCGAACTTTTTATCTTGGCCCCTGGAAAGCAATCTGCTGGGACAGATCGACATCAGTTTGTGTTCAACTGGTGATCCCCTTGACTATTCTCCAGGGCTGCACTTTCAAAAACTTCTCCACACTGGGTTGGGTGGGTGAACTTCAGGCACTGAAACAGATGGAAATGAAAAATATCCAGTGTGTGTGAGTGTGTGTGTGTGTGTGTGTGAGAGAGAGAGAGAGAGAGAGAGAGAGAGAGAAAGAAAGAGAAAGAGAGAGAGAGAAATTTATATACCTACCCACAAGTGCAGCATACAAACGTAACTCTACATATTTGAATTATATTTCAATTATTATTCTTAGGTGTCAGGCCATAGAAAATTTGAACTTAATGGCTGTGGAGTAGTTCACAGAATCAAAAGGAAAACTGAGAGATGGTAGAGATAGAGATAGAGATAGAGATAGAGATAGAGATAGAGATAGAGATAGAGATAATCTTCCGTCTGCTGGTTCAGTCCCCACGTGCCAACAACAGTCAGGGCTAAGCCAGGCTGAAGCCAGGAACCAGCAACTCCACGTGGGTCTCCCCCATGGGTGGCAGGAATTCAAGCATTTTGGCCATCATCTGCTGCTTCCCAGGCACATCAGCAGGAGGCTGGATTGGAAGCAGGAATAGGCAGGTCTCAAACTGGCACTCTATATGGAACACTGGTATCATAGGTGGTGGCTTAACTTAGTGCACCACAACATCTGCCACTGCCCAGATCTTAGTATGTGCAAGTCACTGACAGTCTGGCAGCTTCTGTGACATGGACTGGGCTGGTATCTGGGTACAGTGCACTTCACTTGCATCCTCTGGTCAGAATCAGTTAAAATGAAAAAAAAGAGGGGGGGGAGGCTTAAGGGTTTCGCGCGTTTGGCCGAGCAGTTAGGCTGCCAGTTGGAACGCCAGTATCCCATATCGGAGTGTCTGGGTTCCAGTCCTGTCTCCAGCTTCCTACTCACACAGGCCTTGAGAGGCAGCGGTGATGGCTCAAGTACCTTGGTCCCTGCCCTTCACATGGGAATTGTGAATGGCATTGTGTTCCTTGCTCCTGGATTCAACCTGGTCCTACCTGTCCTGGCCACTGGGGGCTTTGGGGAGTGAACCAATAGATGGGAGTTCTCTTTCTCTGTCTCCTTCTCTCTTAAATAAATATTTTTTTTTAAAAAAAGGATTAAGTTCAGTGTCATTCCTATCCTCCCACCCCCCATAAAACTATAGAGTCCTCCCTTTGTGACTGCCATGGAGCTGGTCTCCTAGAATGTGCAGAGACCTGCTTTGGTGAGGGTGGCCTTCCTGGCCCATGACTCAGAATTACTTCTTTCAACAGGGGCTAATTAATGTCCACTGGAAGGAGCATTGCCACAGATTAATATTTAACCTGTTGGAAGGCGAAACAAGATGTATGGGGTTTAGTAAGTGACCTGCAGCCCAGGAAGCTCACCGGGCACTCTGCGGCTCACCCTGCTCCCTGGACCACCTCTCTCCATGCCTTCTTCCCCAACCCCCTCAGCCCCCACCCCCAGCCCCAGGGAGAACCTGGGAGGAGGCAGGGGAGGCACAGCCTCAAGCTGTAACTTGCTAACTAAAGGCGTGGTCACATCTAGGTTTAATATTTACTTAGGCAGGAAGTGCTCTAATTAAGACTAGCTCTTTAAATCTTAAAGCCCCACCCTAGAAGGCTAGAAATGAGTGCTCTCCCTGGGGATGAGTAATCCTTTCTGCCCTGCACCCAGATGTCCTGGGATGGGCTTAGGCGGATCTTCCTTCCAAATGCAAATGACGGCATAACTGGGATTATGGGTTGAATGTGCATGGGATGCCCAGATGGCTTCCAGAGTAAGAGCTGGCTGTGTAGATCCCTAATCGCAGGCACCAAAAAGGGAATAGCCCAATATCTGAAGCAAAATTTCCCACGTTAAGGATGGCGGTATTGCACAGTGGGGTAACCCGCCACCTGTGATGCCGGCATCCCATATGAGCACCATTTGAGTCTGGGGTGCTCCACTTCTGATCCAGCTTCCTGCTAATTTGGCTGGGGAAGCAGCAGAAGATGGCTCAGGTCCCTGGGTCCCTGCCACCTACACAGAAGATGCATGTGACACTCCTGGCTCCTGGCTTCACTCCCAGGGAGTGAACCAGCTGATAGAAGATGGCTCTCTCGCTCTCGCTCTCGCTCTTGCTCTCGCTCCCTCTCTCTCCTCCCTCTCCCTCAGTAACTCTGCCTTTCAAATGAACAAATCAATCTTTAGAAAACCATTTTATTGTGAGGCGGCAATTCAGTAGAGTGGTAAGAGCAGGAGTCAGGTGTCCTGGGTGAAATCCTGGCTCCGCCATTGTTTCCTGTGTGACCTCTGGGCATGACTCAGCTCTGAGCCTCTGTTTCCTTGTAGGTAAAGTGCAGTAGCAGCATGCACTTCATGGGCCTCTGAGAGAAAGAAAATAGCCCAGGCAACGTGCTTAGCGCATAGCAAGTGCTTAAGGAATCTGCTTCCTTCCATTTGATCGCCCTTGTGCTCGTTCATTCCAAATGATTCGGGCACAGAAGGTACCAGATGCTGGGCAAGGTCAGGGTCCTTTTCCTGAAGAAGCACACGTGTGAGTGCGGGAGCCCACACTGTTCTGTGTGCCCTGCAGTGATAAAGGCATCGTCTGCTAGTGCCAGGGACAGGAAGCTGCCTCCATGGAGAGTTTCAGGAAGGCTTGAGTAGGAGTACCGCCATCTTACAGCCGCACCATCATCTTAGGGGTGAGCAATTAACGCAACTCTGCCCAAAGTTTGAAAGAGCCCATGGCTGCCAAAAAAGCCTGGGCAAACCAGCTCTGCCCCGGCTAATGCCCGCCCACCAAGAATGGGGGCGAAGTAGCTCTGGTTATATAAACCCCTACCCTCGCTGGTAGTGGGTCCTTCTCGGGTGTGTCCGAATAAACCTGTTCTGGCTGTGAAGTTCGTGATCCACCTCCTCCTGTCTTCTGTATCCTAACACTTGGGAAACAACAGAAAATTGGGCTGGAGTCCATGGTGCAAGGGGAGTATGATGGATGGTAAAGCCAGAAAGTCAGGCCGCAGGTGTCACAGGGCCATGTTCAGTTGTTTAGAATGCGTTTTGTATGATCAGATTCCCATTAAGGAGGGTAATTCATATTGGAATGCATGGAGGTCCCCAAAGAGTTTATGGAAAACATGGATGATGACAAAAAGTGTAAGTGAATCTCAATTGTTTGCACCAAAATACATTTGCCTTTTCATTCCAATTTATTTGAAAGGCAGAGAGATAGAGAGATCTCCTGTCTGCTGGTTCACTTACCAAATGCCTACAATAGCCAGGCTGGTGCCAGGCCAAGGCCAGGAGCCATTTTTCCATAAACTTTTTGAAGTTTGCGCATAGGAAATTGCATTAATAAAAGTGATTAGAACTCAGAAGGACAGAGAGATGACTCTGGCCACAGTCCAAGCAAGAGATAGGAGTCCGGGGAGTGGCGGAATGCTGGAAGCCTGGATGGGGGTGGTTACAGGAGCTTCCGGGGCAGTGCTTGTCCTGGCTCCTCCCGGGCTGCCACTGCTCCTGGCTCCTTGTTCAAAAGGCCTTCATGGGGGAAAAAAAAAGTCGGGGAAATACTAAGATTTTGTTGTAACGATTTGGGGTAGGGTTGATTATTCATGCAGCTTTACCCCTAAATAACAGTGTGTTGCACAGACTTCTCAGCTGCCTCCCACAAAGGAATCGATGGCTTCTGTCTGACCCTTCCTTCTCCAGCCTTATTCTTTCATCCCTGGCGATTGTTAACTAGAGATACGTTTTTCTCTCTCACTTGTTCCAATCTCTTTCTTAGTTAGGGTTCTTGGTTGCAAATGACAGAAACTAGCATAATCTGAAAGAAGGAAGAGGAAGGGAAGAGGGCGGAGGGGGGAGGGGATAGGTTATTGATTAGCTAACCGGGAACTTAGAAGTCCAGGGGCTGAGTTCATCTCTGGCACAGCCAGATCCCGGGAGTCAAGCGAAGGTTCGAGGGGCCAGCGATGGCTCCCAGGGGTGTGCAGTGCTCTGCTTGCCAGGCCTGGCTCAGATGCCCACTCCAGGGCAGGAGGACTGGATCAGCACAGAAGGGTATGTGTGAAGATGTGAGACCAAAACAAGAAAATGTGACCCACCATCCACCGCATGAAAGAAGGGTAGCTAAGAAGTATAGCGGCTTCCTCTTTTCTGTTCTTTGATCCATAAACATGGATATTTCAAGTTAAGAAACAGAGATTCTTTGTGTAAATGGAGAAGCAGTAAAGGAAAAATAGTGTAGTCAAGCCCTTTGTGCATCTGTGTGGGTTTTTAAGCAGCTGTGAATGAAAATAAATATTTTTTGAAGATTTTAGTTATTTATTTGAGAGAGAGAGTTACAGACAGAGAGACAGTCAGATAGAGAGAAAGGTCTTCCATCCATTGATTCACTTCCCATATAGCCTCAGCGGCCAGAGCTGAAGTCAGGAGCCAGGAGCCAGGAGCCAGGAGCTTCTTCCAGGTCTCCCGCATGGATACAGGGCCCAAGCACTTGGACCATCTTCCATTGGTTTTCCAGGCCATAAGCAGAGCGCTGGATTGGAAGAGGAGCAGCCGGGACACAAACGGGCACCCATATGAGATGCTGGCACCACTAAAGGAGGCTTAGCCTACTATGCCACAGCAGCGGCCCCCAATAAATATTTTTAATTGTATCTGGGGATGTGCATTTGATGCCTACCTCCTGTGTCAGAGTGCCTAGGTTAAAGTCCTGGCTCTTCCAATACCAGCTCCCTTTTGATATACACCCTGGGGGGCAGCAGTATTGGCTCAAGTACTTTTGGATCCCTACCACATATGTGGGGGGCTCAGTTTGAGTTCTGGGCTCCTGGCTTTGGCCTGACTCAGGCCTAGATATTGTGGGCGTTCAGAAAGTAAACCAATGGAAGATTCTCTCTCTCTCTCTCTCTCTCTCTCTCTCTCTCTCTCTCTCTCTCTCTCTTGCTCTCACTTTGGCTCTCGCTGTTGTTCTCTGCTTTGCAAATAGAAGTAAATAAATGAATTTTAAGAATTGTGGGGACGGTGCCGTGGCTCACTTGGTTAATCCTCCACCTGCGGCATCGGCATCCCATATGAACACTGGGTTCTAGTCCCGGTTGCTCCTCTTCCAGGCCAGCTCTCTGCTGTGGCCCGGGAAGGCAGTGGAGGATGGCCCAAGTGCTTGGATCCATGCATCTGCATGGGAGACCAGGAGGAAGCACCCGGCTCCTGGCTTCAGATCAGCGCAGTGCCAGCCGTAGCGGCCATTTGGGGGATGAACCAATGGAAGGAAGACCTGTCTCTCTGTCTATAACTCTACCTGTCAAATAAATTAAAAAAAAAAAAAAAAGAATTGTGTCTGTACTGTACATGTACTCTTTTTTTTTTTTCTTGTCATTAGTCCCTAAACAATGCAGCATAACAACTCTTTACAGAACATTTACATTGTAGTAGGTGTCACACTTAGTGTGGAAATGATTTAAAGTATGCAATAGAACTTAATCGTGACATAAGTGCCATCAAATTCAGGACAGATTTATAAGTAATGACATCAGCCATTTCATCCATCCCTAAAGAACTAAGGGTTTTGGGAATTTAACCATATCAGTGCAGTCTTTTTCACATTATTAACTGAAAAAGGGAGCTGGCTTTGTGCCATAGCAGGTTAAGCCACTGCCTGTAACACTGGCATCCCTGAGTCCTGGCTGCTCCACTTCTGATCCAGCTGTCTGCTAATGCACCTGGGAAAGCAGCGGAAGATGGCCCAAGTGCCTGGGCCCCTGCCACCCATATAGGGGACTTGGATGGAATTCCAGCCTCTTGGCTTTGGCCTGACCCAGCCCTTGGCCATTGAGGTCATTTGGGAAGTCTCTCTCTCTCTCTCTCTCTCTCTCTCTCTGTCTCTTTCTCTCAGCAGCTCTGCCTTTCAAATAAATAAATAAGCCTTTATTTAAAAAAAAAATCTTGAAGAAATGGGGGCCTTTTAAACAGTTTTTAAGGTTTTAAAAGAAACCAAATCAAACTGTAAGGTGGATGCTGAATGACTTTCCAGGGACCCTTTCACAAACTTGCTCGTGTTGGTTGAGAGGAATGCGAAGGAACTTTGTGTGTGGAGAAGGACTCTCTGGTGACGTTTGACAGGCATTTCTGTGTGAATGCATTGGTTAACGTTCTCAAAGCACTCTCCTCATACATAAGCAGCTATTTGCACCCTTTGGCTCTCTGCAAAGTCAACAAGCCAAATGCCTTGAGCATCCCAAAGCACTTCGCTGTGGATCAGCCTGCTTTTGCTTTCAGCAGCCCACATGCGCCTCTTGCTAGCCACTGCTTTGGTCGTGCTTTGTCTTCAGGATCACATGTTTCGTCTTCTGTTGCAATTCCTCAAATAACTGCTCCAGAATCTTGACCAGTTGTTCCTACGGTCCAGTGAAAGCTCCATTCTTGTCTGCGGCCATCTGGGTGCAACCATTCTGGCACCCTTTAATTTTGCTTCCCTTTAATTTTTCCGTCAGAATTGTGTAACCCAGGCTGGGCGTGAGGTCTGGGTGGTGGCTGTTTTTCCTGTTGTTAATTGTCAGTCCTCCTCTTTTAGGGGAGGAACGAGGTTCCTTTTTGCCTTACAACTTGGTGTGGATGGTTTGCTGCTGTGGGCTGCACCTTTGACATCATCTCATCCCTTCTTAAAGTGAATCATTCATTTGCAAAGTGCCAATTTCCTTGGGACATTGTCCCCATAAACGTTTTTATAAAGCATCAATAATTTCATCATTCTTGCACTCAAGCTTCACCATAAATTTGATGTTGTTTCAATTTTTGCAAAATTCATGTAGCCCTGATTGGGGCTCTTTTCCAACTGATGCCTCATCCTTCTCAGTGCCCAGAATTATATCCTGTTCAGACATATCATAAGAAGTTAGTTCAAGCTTACTTTGGTGCCAAAAAAATTTTGAAAAACATGCAAAGTCTTTTTTTTTGTAGTACACAGTTCCCATGAACTCTCTGAAGGTCTCTCGTGTTATTAAAATTTATGTAAACTAACGGCTAAATAAATTAGATTAAAAGCAAATATAGTAAATACTCAAAATGTATCCCTTCCTAATTATCTCCATCTGTTGTAGCTGTATGTATGATGGGAGTACTTTTGAATTTTTATTTAACATTTTATTTCAGAATAGTTTGAAATTTAAAACAAAAACAGGAGAATTTCCTTGTCTCCTGTTATTAACATCTTTCTTTAGTATATTTATCACATTTACTGAACCACACTCAGCCCCCTCTATTTTTTTTAACCCAAACTCCTTTTTAGCCTAAGGGGAGTCCTCCTTTACAATGCAGTGTGTTCGGTGCATCTCTCCCCAACTCTGTATTCACTGGAATCATGTCAGGAGCTTGAAACAGGCCACGGAGGGAGTGTGTGCATCATGGAACCTGGCAAGCGCTGCAGACCAGGCTGTTTTGTTCTGCGGAGTTGGTTGTTAAACATTCACCGGCACACACTGCGTACACACACACACACACACACACACACCCTCACCCTCTACCACCTAGGTTTCTCCCATGAATTTTCATTAACCTTTATCGTATGCCTCAGCACATTTCATGGAAAACCTTGTTGTGCATCAAAATACTCTAGTGGATGCTTCATTCACAGTGAGTTTCTTACCGCGAAGATATCTGTGGCCGAGAGCACTAAGCAGAGTAACAGCACTGGCTTCTCCGTGCTGCGATTTCTCCCTGGTTTCCCTTGAAGGAATTTCATACTGGGAGGGCCTCATCCAAGTATGAAGCCTGTATCTACTTTCTTAGGTGTGATTTTTTTTGTCTCCATTTTAAGAGCGCTCCTGGCATAGAATGAGAAGTCTTACCAGTTTCCCAAGTCCTTGAAAGAATCAGCGCCCAGTAGCCAAGGATAAATTTACATTGGATGAGTCTCTTGGCCTTTCTCCCTAACAGAAATGTATTTATGAATTCAGTGGTTTCACTGCAATATTATTTCCCTGCTTAGTACAATGAAGCCAAGGGTCAGCTCAAAATAGAACTGAATCCCAAATAAATACTGTGTTAAGACTGATGTCATTTCTAGCTTTCTGCAAGCTGCAATTGAACGTACATATCTAACAGGCCAGCCATAGCAGGGGACCAGCCAATGCTTGAGACTTTTAATCTGCTTAATGGGATAAAGGTCAGATGTAATTAAGTATCTTTGAGCTTGAATCTTTCAGTACAATAAGTAAATGACTGAATTAAATCTAGCTAGGGGATAAAACATTTATCAAGGTAGTAATTTAGGAAAAAAAAAAAAAAACCCTCCTTCCATCCTTCCAGTCAAACTTAAAATGGCTTGGTATTTTGGCCAAATGCCTGAAAAATACATTCACATATCAATTTTGTGTACTCTTAGT
Source organism: Sylvilagus floridanus (assembly GCA_949820135.1). Taxonomy (NCBI): domain Eukaryota; kingdom Metazoa; phylum Chordata; class Mammalia; order Lagomorpha; family Leporidae; genus Sylvilagus; species Sylvilagus floridanus. Next base: position 115,411,915 of record OX463236.1, read on the forward strand.
AATGGCATTCAGGGAAAGAGTGGGTCAAAGATGAGTCTCCTCATCGCAGCCTTCTCTGAACCCCAGGATTGATTTCCCTTTTGTTTTTATTTTGCTTCGTTTTGTTTGTGTCTGCATTGTCCTGTGAACTTGCTCGGAGAATGTTGGCAGTCCTAAGACAGCGTATGCTTTGAGCAGCGAAAGTCAGGCACTCTAGCTTGGCTACAATGAAGATTTGTCCTACGTCTGCTGGCTAAAAGGCAGCCTACATGAAGGGCAGGCCAAGCCTGCGATGGGAAGATTGCCTTTTCCTGAAAGAGGAAAGTGTTGGTTTGTGTGTGATGAGGGCTCCCCACGCCCAGTGGAGCAGAATTCCAGGGGGTGCTCCCGAGCATGACGTCCGTCCGGCTGTCTCTGATCCTATCTAGACACTTTATTGGGCGCCCTGGTCCCAGGTCATGATGGAATTCCCAGAGCTGGCGAGAGCTGACCCCAGTGCCTCCTCTCTGGGAAGACTTCTGTGCTTGCTGAAGTCGTCTCGCATCCAGGCTCAGTGCCCTCCTGCCCTGCCTGCTCACTAGAAAAGACTCCTTCTGCCTTCGAGGCTGTAGAGCAAGTAGTGTAGATAGGATTCCTTGCCAATGATTCCACAAGGCAGACAGATCTGCACTGCTGTGCACAGTGATCAGAAAAGTCGAGGAGGGGCCAGCATTGCAGTATAGCAGCTTAAGCTGCAGCTTGCAATGCCTGTCCTGGCTGCTCCTCTTGCAATCCATTCTCCCTGCTAAGCAGTGGAGTACCGCTCAAGTCCTTGGGCCCCTGCACCTGTGTGGGAGACCTGGATGGAGTTCTGGGCTCCTGGCTTTGGCCTTGCCCAGCCCTGGCTGTTGCAGCCATTTGGGGAGTGAATCAGCAGATGGAAGATCGATCTCTGCCTTTCAAAATAAAATAAAGGAAAATGTGTTAGAAAGCTTGAGAAAGGAGTGAATGGCAGGGAAGGAGAAGAGGGGCTGGTTTCTGGCCCTGGGTAAAAACGAGTCACATGCTGTCACGTGACAGTCACAAGCATTCCATTAGCTGCTCTCTTGCCCTTGTTTCAAATGTCCCAGAGGTTCCTGGAACCTAAAGTTTTAATCTTGACCACTAATTTGCTTCTTAGGATTAGAGAGAGGATGAAAGAATGGTGACCAGAGGATCTCTATTCCCATCTCTCTCTCTTTACACACACACGTATGTGTATACACACACTTTCGAAAGCACACATAAATGTATACTTGTGCATCCATTTGCACAAGTCCTGACATCAGAGCTTGTTCCTGATCGTGTTTTTCACGAACAGGTGTTTTTCTGGATCCCTGCTGTAAGAACACTGCTTGGTTTCACCTGTGATCTGTGTTCTGTGATCTTTCACCTCCGTGCTTCTTTAGAGCCACTGATCCGTGGTGCTGGCTTTCCAATAGTCTACGTTTTAAGTTCTATCAGTGTGCTCCACTTAGCAGAACCTGTTTGGGCCCGGTACTCATAAAGAGAGCGTTTGCCTGACAACAGAGTAGATTCTGTTTCCGTCTTTTCTCACTGCAAGCCTTGGCCAGTGGGATGCTTGGCCTCAGGAGCTCCCTGGTTGCCGTCTATGTTGCCTTACTTGACTGGGGGGATGGGGAGTGGACAGACGACCACGGTATTTAAGCTATAACGACCACGTGCAGCCCTTCCTCGGCTCAAACCGTGTTAAGAGGCAATTTTCCCAGTGGAAGTAGTAGGATGAAGATTTCCCACGGGATCCAGAGGAAGGGGGGGACCAGTGCAAGGCTGACGAATTCTGGGCAGGGGCTAAGAACCGCAGGTGAAGGAGCTTGACCGAGACCAGGACTGCCCAGGTGTGGAGCCCACGATGGCTGTGGCTTTCCCTAGCCGGGGTATAATGACACCACTTTCTGCTCATTCTTGGGGCAAACGTGTCCCGTGGCCAGTCCCTGGGGATGGCACTGGCTGTAAGTCCCTGGGTGTCCTGTCTGCCCAGGACCCTCTGGCCTCGAGCGCTTCTTTAGTTGTATTGGAGAGGGGCTCAGGCCGCTGCCTCTTGCCTCCTCAGCCTTGTTTTTGAAGCAATGGAGATGAAACCATGAAGCATGTGCAGCTGACGCACGCCACAGGGCCTCCACAGCCACGCGTGCCTTCATCCAGACTGGGGACACCACCATGCCTCTCCTCGGACCTGAGACCCCCGAACAGACCCCAGGGTGCACAGGGACACACCGAGGCCCTTGAGTGTGCACAGACCCTGAGTGGCCGATCACTGCCCCCTGTAAGGGTCACACATCCCTCGTCCTTTCAAGAGTAGTAGCTGGGCTGTCTCCTGCCCAAGTTCCCCAAACCCATGAAGCCCTTCCGGACTGCCTTCTCCCAACCCCCAACCCGGCAGGACTGTGTGCTCGGAGCTGTGTCCCCAGAGCTTGCACCATCTGCAATTTCTATTTAAAGGCAAACCCCAGACAGAATCGTCGTAAAATGTGACACACAGCGTCGCTGCCGCCGGGGTCACTCTGCCATCAGCCTCTCGCTTCCCCCTTCACTGCTGCACTCCACGAGGTTTCCTCAATTTCAGCAATCTCCTGGTACAGAACCACCTGCCCAGACACTCTGGCTCTCCTAACAAGGGCTGTGCACTCCGGGATCTGAGTCTTGGACCGATTCCCAACCCCCTCAGGGCCTCCTTTCCTTTCTACTCCATCAGGAGTTCACAGGCAGGCCCCCCTGCTGCGCGGGAGCTCCCGGGGTCACAGCGATGCATTAACATCGCAATTGCTGGGCATTGAGAAAAGAAAGCGGGGGCCATTCTGGTGAAAGCTGAGCCTTGTTCCAAATCCTCAAATGGAATCTTGATAGGCCAGGGGAAGGAGCGAGGGATTTGCGCCCGTTTTGCAAGAGAAGTTTGAGAGCCACAAGCCTGGGAATGGAGCCATTGGGATGGGGAGACAGGCTATGCAGAGCTTTGCCGCAAACAAGTGCAGCTCGGGCGAGAGGCCTCAGCTAAACCGACAGCACACTGTGGTCAGCCGGCCGCCTGGCTCCCGACCTCACGGCGACAGGTGAAAGTATTTGAAAGGTTTGAGAGAGCCGGGGGAAACCCAGAGGGGGCCAGGACTTCTTCCCTCTCTGCCGGTGGTTCTCCCGGGAGCTTTGCTCTGACTGTAGGCATTGGCAGATTGTGACCCAGGCTGGAAGCAGGTGGGTTGTCGGTTAAATGCCAGCTCCCTGCATCTGCATTTCTGGAAGGAGTAGGCCTGCAGCCGCCCACCTCTGCCTCTCAGATGTGCTTGGCCATGACACCGTCCGTCCATCGCAGCCTTGCACAGGGGCCTGGGGGTTTCTCCTGCCAGGACCTGCAAGGGCCTACAGCTCCAAGGTGCTAGTCCACAGCCAACAGAGCCTCCGCATGCATGGTCTGAACAATGGGCCTTCTGGAAGGCAGGTGCATGGTTTGGGCTTCTGTGCTCAGCGATCCAAGGGACAAGGCTCTGACACTGCTCCAAGGGGGAACTGCTTTTTGCCCCATCTAATTTTTTTGGCCACAAATTCCAGAAAACTTCCAGAATGACTGGTTCTATAAGTCTCAACTGAAAGCCAGTTCTGAAACATTTTTCCCCCGTCATGCTCCTGAGTCACCCACTTTCAGAGTGCACCCTCTGAGTACTAGATTTGGAACTTAAAAAACAACAGCAGCAACCCAATTTCCCTGCTTTGTGACTCTATATAATCAAACACGCTAAGAAGTTGCATTGTCGCTTTTGAAGTTACACCATTTTTTCCTCTTTACAGTGTATTTTGGTGATGAATCCTTGTAAAGAAATGTTAATGACAGATGAGGCTTGCTGGGTACTGGCTTCTGGTCCCTCCCTTGCTTCTTTTGATCAAAGAGCAAAGCAGAAAAGCAACAAAGAGCTGCCCCCTGTCCACGCCTAGGATCCCCCATGTCAAGGTACACACTCCTTACTCAGGAGCAAGAGTGGCCCTGTATGAGTGGCTCAAGCTCCTGGTCTGCTCATGGGTCCCTCTTGTGTCCCAGCAAAAGGGGCAGCGGTGGGAGCAGGGCTGGGGAGATGGGCCAAGCAGGATGAATTCGGAGTTGAAAAGCCATGAAGTTGGAGCTACCACTCCAAAGCACGACAAGGATGGCACAGCTGAGAGGCTGGGAGAAGCTGGGAAGGGGGCAGGTTTAGGGTCTGCAGCTCCTGTCCCTGGCTCTCCTAAAGAGACAGCAGGCAGGGGTGTACAGCTCCAGGGGCCCCATTCACACTGGGGGTTGTGTAACACTGGTGTACAGGCTGAGAGGAAGAGGGATAGCCTCTGGGCTCTGCCCCTCCCTCCCTTGGCTGTCCCCACCTGCTTCCTGTCAGGGCTATGGGACAGACAGTGTGATGGAGGGTAGAGCTGTGCCCCTGCGTGGAGTTGCTGCATATTAAACCTCTGGCACATTATTCTCTGCCCCCGAAGAGGCCAATGTCCCAGTGAGGTTTGGGGACTTGATCTTCTCAGCGACAATTCATGTGCTACAGATTTTCCACCTGCACTTCTTTTCCTACACCTGCTGCTTCCCTACTCAGCCTATAGTCATCCATGTATGTGCGGGGCTGTCCAGGTGGTCTGGGCTCTGGGGCCGGGGGTTGCTCAGCAGGCCCTGATGGACTGGAGAGTCTCTTTGGCTGCCTCAGGCAATGGTGGACACTGGGAGCACAGACCAGGGGATCCCCCGTGAGCCCAGAGGGAGGATTTAGGGTTCTCCCGGAAGAGGAGCTAGAGTTCAGAAGTCAGAAAGACCTAACACGTCTTTGGGCCTCACTGGGTCATGGCCTCTGTGTCCCCACCGTGACAGTGGCTGAGCCCCTCTGGGCTCTCCCTGGCACCCACATCCTACCTGCGTTATGGCCCCTCCCATCGGCACTTCTGTCGGGGAGCTCAGCTAGCCAGAGCTCAGGGACGCCCCAGACTCGGCTTACTCCCTGCCGTGGCTCATTTGTGGACTTCCGCTGCTCCCTGCCAATCCAGGCTCTACAAGAGGCAGAACTGGATTGGTCCAGTTTGCGCACCATCAACTGTCTGGCTTCCTGCCTGGCTCTGTCCCTTAGCAGGGAGCTTGCCGTGGGCTTGACGGCTGACTCCTGCGCAGGCGCAGGCGGCACAGTGTGAAGAGGGAGCAGATGAGGCTGTCACTGCTGCCCATAGCCTGACGCTCACAGCCACATCCCTGTCACATCCGTGGCCTTTTTACCCACGGCACAGCTTGCAGGAGGCTGGCCTGAGCTCCACAGCCAGCCATGCTCTGCCTGCCACGTTGTAAAATCAGTAAATGAAGACATAAACCCGAGCTTTGACTCGAGGCTGTGAATACTGAAGACCTACCACAGGAAGTGGCGGGAGCCACAGGACTTAAGCCCTTTCAGAATTGCATGAATAAAACACAGCACTCAGAGCCACAGAGAATAGCCTGGCGCTGACCCCACGGGGCGTCCGTGAGACGACCTCAGAGGAAGGCAGGAGCTGAACCAATGAAACAAAGACACCAGTTCCCACCCCCGTCCACCACCCACCACTCCCGCCGTGCCCTTTAATCTTTGATTCGCTTCTGGATGGTTTCCGCCATGAAAGCATCCGCACACAATGTCCTAAAATACTGTCGGGTCGTCCTCTCAGCATTTTTTTCCCCTAAGATTTATTTATTTGAAAGTCGGAGTTACACACAGAGAGAAGGAGAGGCAGAGAGAGAGAGAGAGAGAGAGAGAGAGAGGTCCTCCATCTGCTGGTTCACTCCCCAGATGACCGCAAGGGCTGCAGTTGCACCGATCCGAAGCCAGGAGCTTCTTCCAGGCCTCCCACATGGGTGCAGGGGCCCAAGGACTTGGGCCATCTTCTACTGCTTTCCCAGGCCATAGCAGAGAGCTGGATAGGAAGAGGAGCAGCTGGGACTGGAACCAACACCCATATGGGATGCTGGCGCTTCAAACCAGGGTGCTAACCTGCTGCGCCACAGCGCCAGTTCTCCTCTCAGCTTTGAAGAGGGAAGTTACTGGAAAAAACCTTTGCAATTCCATATCTTCTGTAATGACTACAAGTGGTGGCACAAACAGGCTGTCCCCAGTGCTCCCCTATCTCCAGGTGCCCCCACCCTGCAGCAGTCAAATAGAGCCAAGTGCCCCGGCACAACTTCTATAGCGTCTGTGTTACGTTAGCGTTGTTGGCTCTTTGGGATCCAAATAAAGATGTGCAGCTCCTCAGGCACCAGCTGGAATCCCGGAGTCACTGCTGAAGGCAAAGGCGGCTCGTGCAGGAGGCTCAGCTCTGCTCCCTTCCCTCCTTCTTCCATTCATTCTTTCATTAGAAAGCAGATAAGGCGGTACTAGTTGTTGAGAAGGAAGTGCGTGCATTAGCTGCCATGGTAACTCTGTTACTGTTGGCACTGTCCAGGCCAATTAAGGCCCCTTTCTAATGCTCATGTTCTTTCTCGGGCCTGAGAAAGCCACTCAAGGCAGAGACAGATAAGTATCTTACAAGCACTAAGCATCAGCTTCGTCTGTCCCTCTGTTGACTTTCCTGGAAATCTTGCTGTGCACAATGGGGTTGTGTTTGCTTCCGAGTCACTGGGAGAACCAAGGCCCTGGACTCTTTCCAGAACTTACTCTGAGCATGGAGAGAAATCCACGGAGAGACCGACGGGATCAGTCTCACCACTGCACGTGGCTGCACCTGCCTCCCAGCCACACTGAAGTTCAAGTCTGTGCTTCCCTCGTTCTGTCCTAGGGATGTCTTCATTGCCAGGGATCTTTGCCCCACCCATGCTTCCGGCTGTATATCTCTCTCATGCTAGAACTGCTTGTCTGTTGAAATCTATCTCATTAACCATCTACCCATGTCCATCCATCTACCCCTCTATCCATCCATGTATCACCTACTGCCTACCAGATGCTCTATTTGCTTTCGGGATAGTGAGATGAATAGCACCTAGTTTCTGTTCTCAAGAACTTACTATTTAAACATGAGACAAATAGGGGCTGGCGCTGTGGCGCAGCAGACAAACCTGCTGCCTGCAGTGCTGGCATTGCATATGGGTGCCGGTTCACATCCTGGCTGCTCCACTTCTGATCTCACTCTCTGCTATGGCCTGGGAAAGCAGTGGAGGATGGCCCAAGTGCTTGGGCCCCTGCACCCATGTGGGAGACCCTGAAGAAGCTCCTGGCTTCCAATCAGCCCAGCTCCAGCCGATATGGCTATTTGGGGAGTGAGCCAGCAGATGGAAGACCTCTCTTTCTCTCGCTGTCTCTCCTCCTCTCTCTTTGTGATTCTGTCTTTCAAATAAGCAAATAAATATTTCTTTAAAAAAAAAAAAAGTAATGGGAAAAGAGGCCACATCTGGTTGTTTCCTCCAACGCAGGGGATGTAACTGAGTGCTGGTGGCTCACAGCATGGGGAAAACACACAGTAAAAGAGGATTTAAAGTGGAAAAAGTTTGTCTGTGTTCAGTGCTACATTTGTCCCCTATGCATTGGGACAGTGACGCTGGTTGTTAATGGTGAATTTCCGTTACTCGGTGTCTGTGCCGTACAGAATGGAGCCTGTTTCCGAGGTTAATAGTGTTACTATGAGTAAGTGCTTCATGGGACAGCTTTAGATCAAGCCTGTCTGTATTTGATGTATGATCAGGCATCTGCATTAGGCCTGGGATTCTGAAGCACTCTCTGAGCCCTTTAACCTTTACTTGGAGTTTCTCAGGGATGACTTCCTGGGATAAGCAACAGGGTCAGGCAGGCAGGCCTTGGGTCGCCCTCCCCTCCCTGCCTCCTCCTCAAAGCACCTGCATTCTTGTGTGGGGTTCTAAGCAAGATTTCTTTTGAAGAAAGTGCTCTGTCAATGATGAGACAGTGTACATCAAGCCCCTCCCAACCAGATATGTCTTCATCCCCATCTCTGAACCCATCAGAAGCAAAATGAGTCCAGACCCCATATGGCAAAAAACCCCACCCTGATAGGGTCTTCCCCAACCTACAGGCATGCCCAGAATATCTCAGTGTGACCTATTTGTGACCTCCTGGGGTAGCGGTACTGAGCAACACTGCCATTTTAAGTGTGTTGTGTGCAAAATAACAGTAGTGCCCACGCAGAACACCAAGCAGACAAACCAGTGTGTCATGGGCTGAAGGGCATGAGCCAGAACTCCAGGCCAGGTGCAGATCAAAGCTCTGTGTGCCAAGGGAGAACCCCCACTTCCTCAACCCCATAAAGCACCTGTTCAACCCCCCTTGCAGAGTCCCCCAGTGCACCTCTCCCTGGGTGCTGTCTTCCCTGTGGTCAAGTGTAAGCCTCCAGTAAACCTTGTCTGGGTTGCTTATTGGCCTCTTGTCAATTTCTCTTTGCAAGTGAGCCCAAGAACCTGGGGTCAGTAACGATTACACAGACGGTTGAAATCCTACCAGGGTTTCCTAGCAGCTGTATCACGACCTAATCTGGCAGTTTTCTATGGGGCATGGGGTATGGGGCTACTCCAGTCTAGGGTGTGTCGTGGATCAGGAGAAGCTCCTCGTGGTGAGAGGTTGCTGAGTGTGGCTAGGGCGGGAGGGCATTGCATACGTTCCAGGAGAAAAGTGGCCAATCAGTCAACATGGCCGGGGGTGTGGTTTAAGAAGTGAGAGCAAACCCATTTTCCTGACTGTTCCGTGGGTCGGTTTCATATTCTTCAACCAGTGTCCCAGATCTGGGTGGTGCCTTCTAAACCCTTGAACTTCAAGTCCCATGAGGGTTCCCCATGCTCCTCCTGTCCTTTAGGTACTGCTAAACCTTGACCCCACACACATTCTCAGAACATGGTGCCCACACTGCCCAGCTGAGACCTTGGACACTGACTCCAGCTCCCTGGACCTTTGCTTGATTGTAGTCTACACAGACCTCCACTCTCCAGAGTCCTGAACCCCCTCGAACTGAGAACTGCTCTGTCTAAACCAAGTGCTGGACGGCTGCCAGAATTGAAAATGCCCCAAATACCCGGCCCTTGTGTGCCGCCGAGCGCCCTGATGGCTCCCCACGATCAAAGAGCTCAGCTCAGGGTCTTGAAGGAGCTGCTGTTTCTGGTCAAGAGATTGTCAAGCCCTGTACTGCTTATTATGGTCTCCAAATGGATTGTGACAATGCAAGTTTGGTGTACAGGAAATAACCATTTCCCGTCTCTTTTAAAGGACCTTAAAATTGATTTTAGATAAGAAGCCATAAATAATTCCATAAACAATTACTCAGCCTCTGTCTTTTTTCTTAAATCCTCTAATGGTCCTTTAGCACTAACCCAACACTACTATTTCCCTTCAGTTTTCACAGGGAACAAAAATAAGAAGAACTTTTAAATATTATAAGTACTATTTTTTAAGACTTTCATGAATGGTGAGAAGACACTATTATTGATTCATTGTTGGTTCCCAATTGGGTAGCTGAGTGAGACTGTGCTACAGAATGTTTTTCTCCCCAAGCAGAGCATAAGACCATTTTCTAAAAAGATTTTTGTTATTTATTTGAAACAGAGAGAGAGAGAGAGAGAGAGAGAGAGAGAGATCCTCTATCTGCTGGTTCACTCCCTAAGTGGCTCCAGTGGCAGGGGCTGGGCCAGGCTAATGCCAGGAGCCTGGAACTCCGTCTGGGTCTCCCACATGGGTGTCAGGGGCCCAAGCACTTGGACCATCCTCCACTGCTTTCTCAGGCATAATATATTAACAGGGAGCTGGGTTGGAAGTGGAACAGTTAGGACTCAAATTGGCGCCCATATGGTGTACCTGCATTTCAGATGGTGGCTTAACCTGCTGAGCTACACCATGGGCCCTAAGACCACCTTTAGACTAGGTTCCTGGTGATATAAATTCCCTGACTATGTGATGTCCTTGGATTAAAATGATGCTATCAGATATGAACTCTGGCTACAATACTTAGTTTTAACTGTCTAAACTTCTTCCAAACCATAAAGGTAGAAGCCAGGTCACTCTCTAGATAGAGGTTGAGCTTTCTAATCTATTGCTCTCTTTTCTTGGACAAAAAGTGATGGCAGTGCTCCATGGATGGTCTGCTCTGCTGCCTTCTTCTTTTGAAAGAGATTTATTTTTGAAAGGCAGAGTTGCAGTTAGAGAGAGAGGAGAGACAGAGATCTTCCATCTGCAACAGGTGAGGCTGGGCAGATCTGAACCCAGGAGCCAAGAATTCCATCCAAGTCTCCCAAGTGGGTGGCAGGACTCAACTACTTAGGTTATCTTCCACTGCTTCCCAGGTACATTTTCAGGGAACTGGATTGGAAGTGGAACAGCCAGGACTTGAACTGGTGTTCTGATGTTGAGTGTGGGCATTCCAAGTGGCAGCTAGACCTGCTACGCCACACTGCCCACTCCCAGCTGCCTTATTCTATGTAGAATTTCTGTGGGAACTTAGGAATGAAAATATAATCCATCAATATTTGCCATGTCCATGGTGATCGATTAAACATCCACCATATGGAAAGGTTTTGGAAAGGAAAGGAGGAGTTGTTTCTTTTACTATAGAATATAAGACCATCTTTTACCTAAGAAAAGAACTTCCTGGATTTTGAATGGCTCTGAAAGGTTTATTCCATATCAGAGACATTTTGAAGATTTTATAACTGTGGAAATACGTGTTTATAATGTGAATGGTATAATGCTGTGTAATATATTGGTGAAGGTTATTTTATGAAAATTATCAAGGTAGAATGCATTTCATGCTCTAGAAAAGTTGTTTAATTGTGCCTGTTATTCAGGTAAGTCTATTTTTCCCATAGTGGTGGACTCGCTAATAGAAACACCTTCTCTATGCTTTTGTCTTTCATTCATTCACCAACTCATTATTCTCTCATTCTGTTGAGCACGTACAAAGGGCTGAGCTACTCTGGAGGGAGAGAGGAGCCTCAGATGAGCAGGATGTGGTCTTTGCCCTCAGAAGTAAAACCCAAGTGGAATAGAATGTTCCATGTGTTGGGACGCAAGTGTGAACAGGGTGCAGAGAAGGAACTAGGGAGGGAGGGGTTGGGTCCAGATGGACAGAGGCCTGGTTTCCCAAGTCCTTCTATGACACAACATTGACCCTAAGAGGTAAGAAGGCATCATGAAGACGGCCCCGTGCTGGGCATCAGAAGGCTGGAGTTTATGAACCTGGGCATTGCACTTCCACTCCCTGAGTTTTCTCATCTATAAACAGAAATGATAATAGATGCTCAGCCATTTGGTTCTAAATGAGCCAGAGCATATGAAAATCTTAAGGGACTACATACAGATAGACAGACAGACGGAGTCATGTGATGGTCACCATACCCCTACCCTGGCTACTGCAGGATGTCACGAGAGAGGGATATGAAGAACAAGGGGACTCAGAAGAGACAGATGAGAAGGTTACAAAAATCAGTGGAAACCCCCAGGCAGCATGCGCAATGAACACCGGAAGAGCTCCAGGTGTTTCCTTTCTTCACCAAGAACCAAGCAAGAAGAAATGAATTGAAACGCCTGTATACGCCATTAAGGCTAGGAATAAGATTGGTCTTCTTTTTTCTACAGAGCTGACAAAACGTGAAGGTGGCTTGTAAAAGCGTCTGGGTCTCTCCCTCTGAGAATCCTTAGGCAGGGAGAAGGGAGCTTTTCCGGTGGGCGCTGTTCCAGGCCGCACTCAGACAACAGAGTTTGCGAGAGAGGCACCACTGCTGCTTGGCACAACTCTCAGTGAATGTCTCTCTGGGGAGAACTAGGGCCCCGACAAGGACACAGCACCTCGCCCAGCCTCTGCGCAGTGCACGCAGATTGGCCTGCTCGTCTCTGGCCTTCATTCATTCTGTTTCCTTGGACCACTTCACATATTTTATGTCATATCTGAATAGCCCTAGGGCCACAAAAACCACTTGCATTGGGACCAGCTAACCACACCACGACCCTCAAGCACTGGAGCGGACCCCTTTCTTGCTGGGGTTCTGTCATTGCACCCCAGAGCACCGAGCTGGCCTCATGGACACAGGCCAAGCCCTTGCTTCGCTGAGGCGTGCAGCAGGGATTCTTGGTAAGTAGCTGGTCAGAAACCAGGAACACTGGTTTCTGAAGAAAATACGTAACTTCACGGTTCTCCAGGCTCTATAAAGGGAGTAAAGTGAACCAGGTCTTCAAAGCCGCCAGGTTCAGTCCACATCCGTGGAGATGAGGAACAGTTTCCCCAACCAGCCCAAACACACTTCAAAGACGCGTTTGCCCTGTTGGAGCTGTCCTGGAATAGCCGTGCGCGGACACCGGGGGTCAGTCTGGCTTCCCTTCCCCGGAGAGAAGAGAGCCTGTGGCTGAGCAGAGGCCCTCCGTGGTCTTGCCAACCTGGCTGTGCTTGCTTTGGCCAATTCTCCTGCCACTGCCCTGCCTCGGCTGTGGGAGGAAGAATTCGGGCCCAGAGGATGCACCAGCCAGCCGCCCCCCCGCTTCCCAGCTGAGCTATCTGGGTCAGACGCGTGCCCGCCGTGGTTCTCTCTTAAGCATTTTCCCCATCTGCTTACACCATGGCTTGGAGTGTGCGCTGCCTTTTCCACCCTTCATGACTGGGGAGTCTGCATCTGCATTTGTGTAGCCAGCAGGGAAATGGCAGAAATAGGAGGGAGTTTCAGTTGTAACTGTCTATTTTTAGTGGCTCATAAATGTCTCAATATTCCTTTGGCCTGAAGCTACACATGCTTGGTCTCAGCCCAAGGGGAAGTTATTTTGGAAAGTCTGAGCAAAATCCTCTCCATTGGTGCTTGGGCTGGGCGAGGGAGACTGAAATGAATGGGATTTTGGGAAAACAGATCTGGAGCTTTGGGGCTGCTGTGGAGCTGGCTGCTGGAATCCTACCTGGCCTATCTTCCCCTTGGTCCCTAGCTAGGGACCGGACACTTGGGAGGCTCCTTTATAGCCTGTTTGGCTTTGTTTTCTTTTTAAGAATTATTTATCTATTTGAAAGACACAGTGATAGAAAGGGAGAGGGAGAGGGAGAGGCAGAGGCAGAGAGAGAGAGAGAATCTTTTATTTGCTGGTTCACTGCTCAAATGGCCTCAAAAGCTAGGGCTGGGGAAAGCCACAGCCAGGAGCCCAGAAGTCCACATGGGTGGCAGGAGTCCAGCTACTTGAGCCATTTTCCACTGCCTCGCCAGGAGCGTTAGCAGGGAGTTGGATTGGAACCAGAGCAGCTGGGATTGGAACCAGCGTTCCAATATGGGATGTCAGTGTTGTAGGCAGTGGCTTAACCTACTACACCACAGTGCTGGCCTCGAAGGGCCACCTTCTGGGGTCAGGAAAGAAGCAGAGGGCCGGCGCCATGGCTCACTTGACTAATCCTCCACCTACGGCACCGGAACCCCGGGTTCTAGTCCTGGTTGCTCTTCTTCCAGTCCTGCTCTCTGCTGTGGCCCAGGAGTGCAGTGGGGGATGGCCAAAGTCCTTGGGCCCTGCACCCCATGGGAGACCAGGAAGAAGCACCTAGCTCCTGGCTTCGGATCAGCGCAGCACCATAGCAGCCATTTAGGGGGTGAACCAACGGAAGGAAAACCTTTCTCTCTGTCTCTCTCACTGTCTATAACTCTGTCAAATTGAAAAAAAAAAAAAAGCAGAGCAATGGCGCCTGAGGTGAGGACTGAAAGCAGGTGGTCAGCAGGCCACACTGAGGTACGGAAAGAGAAGGAACTGGCTCCCAGCTCAGGCAACTTATAGTCCAATCAGACCACCACCTCTTGCTAGCTGTGAGTTCAGACAGATCTGTTCTCTTCCCTCGAGTTCAGTTGCCCCCTCTGTCAAAGAAGCAGTTTGGCCAGCTCTCCAATGAGGCTTGTTGAGTTCTAATTCTCATCTGGAACAGGGGTATGGGAGCACATTTCTTCTTGAAATGAAAGTACTCACATAATTAGAGGCAGTCATCTTCGTCTTTTATAGGCACTGCTGGTAAGAGGCAGACTTTCCCCAAAGCCCTTATGAGGGAGAATTTAAAAATTGAGGCTCTGGCATACACATATGTGGAAGACCTCTTGTCTGGGGAGGGTGGAGGTACAGGAGACATCAAAATAAAAATGATGGTTTTATATGGCAATTCCATGTTGTTTCTCAGAAGTGAAGCTATTTATCTACAAAAGCAAAGGAAAACCAAACTCAACTCTCTTCTATCCAGAAATGTAAAAATGTCCATTTGATATGTATTTATTTATTCAAATAACATTTTAAAATATTTATTTATTTATTTGAAAGTCAGAGTTACACAGAGAGAGGATAGAGAGAGAGAAAGAGAGAGAGAGAGAGAGGTCTTCCATTCACTGGTTCACTCCCCAAGTGGCCACAATGGCTGGAGCTGCGCCGATCTGAAGCCAGGACCCAGGAGCTCCTTCCAGGTCTCCCACATGGGTGCAAGGGCCCAAGGACTTGGGCCATCTTCTACTGATTTCCCAGGCCATAGCAGAGAGCTGGATCAGAAGTGGAATAGCCGAGTCGTGAACCGGTGCCCACATGGGATGCTGGCGCTGCAGACCACAGCAATAACCTGCTTTGCCACAGCTCTGGCCCCTCAACTAATATTTATTGAATGCCCACTAACTTTTAACCTTTTCCCCTTGGAATGGGAAAGGAAATAGTGAAGGAAAAGCTAACGGGAGAAGACTGGTCATCTTGACACAGAAGGTGGGGCTTGGGGCCAGGGACACACACTGAACCAGGCAGTGAAATCCTCCAAAAAGGACCCAGAGCGTCACTGAGCACACCGAGAGGCCATGTGCCTGGATTATGTGTGCCCCCTTCATGCTTCCAGCTCTCAGAGGCACATCCCTGCCAAGTCACGAGATGCTGAGGCCCTGTACTGTGAGAGTTGGCAGGACGCCATCACACCCACATCACCCGTCTCACTCCTTGCTCTGTCATCCAGTCCCATGGAGTTCCCACATGTGCTCAGCCAGGAGGGTCAGCATGGACACATCTGTGTGTATCACAGGGTATGGCTGATGAGGACCAGCTGCTGGAGCCTACTGGACTCAGTGTGCCACATCCTCTCCCATATCAGCTGCAGCAGCAACACCACAGACCCGGACCATGAGCCTGATCAGGGCCAGCTCTGGAGAAGGAGAAAAAGAAATGGTGGGGGTGCTTGATTGAGTTTCTCAACAACCGGCCTCTACACCCCTGGTGTTGGTCCTGCTGCCGTCAGAGCGATGGGGAGGAGAGTTGGCACCCTTCTTCCAAGGCTGTGGCATGAAACCGAGAGGCAGGAGTATCTAACTGGTCAACCCGAGGGAATGACAGAAGGGCACAAGACTAGTCCTTCTCAGGCTATCATGGGACACCAGCCACTTGGGGATCTCACTGGATGACAGGTCTGTGATGCCGCCTGGGAATTTCTATTTGTAACAAGGTGATGCCTCCAAGGTGATGCCCAGGCTCATGTACCACACTTTGAAGAGCACGGTTCTGTTGTAGCCTTCCCAGCACCCTTTCCAGGGACAGGAACATGATCAGCAGCGCTTTGGACCAGTGATGATATGTCAGCATGGGTCCATGAGCCCCGGGGGGGAGGGGGGTGGCCAATCAGAGTTTTTTCCAGGGGGAGCTCAATGCAAAGTTGAGCAGAAGGAAGCTTTCTCCTCTCCAGTCGTGCAATGTGAGTGAGAGCCACTACCGGCAGTGGTTCCCATTCCATGGGGTATTGGTCTGAGGAGATACAGCAGGGGGTAGGAGAAGCAGGGCTTGACTTTGGTCAGTGTCCTGCTTCCCATTGTCCCTAAGCACAGCTCCGCCAGCCCTTCCTGTGGTTTTTCTCTAGGAGTCTACAAATCGGCCTTTCCTGCATCAACCAGCAGTTCTCAACCTGGTTACCCATTGGAATCTGATGCTGAATTCTCACAGCTAGGGCCTCTGATCTTGTTGGTTTGAGCTAGGTCCTGATTTTTTTTAAATTTGTTTAATGAATTTATTTGAAAGGCAGAGAGAGAGGATCTCTTTTTTGCTGGTTCATTCCCCCAAAGGCCCACAACAGCCAAGGCTAAGACAGACCAAAGACAGGAGCTGGAAACTCAGTTGGAGTCCAGTTACTTGAGCCATCGTTTGCTGCCTCCCAAGGTGTGCATTGTGAAGAAGCTGGATGAGAAGAGTCAGAACTCAAAGCCAGGTATTCCTCCTGGGATACAGGCATTCCAAGAGGCACATTGACCACTACACCACGTACCCTCTCCCAGGGCTCATTTTTAAAGTTTCTTATGTGCTGGAAAGCTACAGGTCTGCTGAGTGACACTTGTTCAAGTTGGGTGTCCACCAGCAGCAACTGTGAGAGGCTAACATGGGCTCCCAGGAAGCCCTGATCTGGAAGAGTCAGACTAAGCAAGAAGACTGGGACAGACTTCTAAGAGGTTTGCACCTGTTGAGCAAGATGCTGAGAGACGCCAAGGCCATGCACAGTGCTGCAGCCTCCCATGACCTCTCTACTCCCCAAGCTCTGGGCCATGAGAAGCCATCTCTGAGCTCTGTAGCGCTCAGCCTAGTCTTGGTCTTTACTTGTTTCCAAGGGATTAGCTCTCATCCCAGATCATATGCTCCTCAAGGGCAGGGGTGGTACCTGGTGCTGCTTCTGTTCCTGCCAAAGCACCAACACCCTACACGCCTCTACTGGCGTCCCCAAGCACAGACACCTGACGGGTGTCCAAGAATATGCCCTAACCGGTTGTCCTCAACTTGCAAACCCAAGTCTTCGCAACTTCCCCCTGGATGGTGGAGAATTCCCAAGGCTCCTCCTTGTGTTCTCAGCGTGCGTTTGAAGAGTGGAGGGAGGGTTCACGAAAGGCTTCTTTTATAGTCCAGATCCACGTCTTCATCTAGAGTGGGTGGAATGTGCCAGAAGTGGGGGAACAAAGAGTTTCTAACTTCTTTACCTCTTCAGATTCAACAACTTGTTCTCTTGAAATAGAAATAGCTGCTAGTATTTTTTTTTTTCCCCTTCAAGTTCAGGCCCTTTTCTCAGAAATGCAATTGCCTGTGGAAAATGGACACTCCCTCCTGCGTCCTGAGCAGCTGTCAGCCCCAGAGCAATAGTCCACAGCCTTCGTGCTACATTTCAGCAGTGGTCTCTGCCAGGGCCTGGGAACAGATGGTGGAGTCTTGCAGAGCTCTCTGGGTGGTATCCTCTCCTCTTCCCTCGGGAGGACTTGACCTGGGAGGCTTCCAGAGGGCCTTCCTCACCGGGAGGATGTGAGGAGTCCGGGGGAGTGGGTGTGGAGCGCTCACACTGAGCCTCTGGCGGTCTTCCCTACACTCAAAGCATCTTGCGTCCAACCTGGGGCTGGGCTCCTGGTTCAACAGGCATGCCCCTGGCCAAGAAACATGCGCCTGGAAGCTCCTTCCCTTGTAGCAGGCTCTTCCCCAATGTAGACAGTCTCCTTCCCTGGTGTTAGGGCAGGAGTGTACCCTCCCTCCAAAGCTGCCTGCTGGGGGTCCAGGGATCTGCTGGGATCTCCCGCAGGGTGGGGAATCTTTTTCCTGCCAAGAGCCATTTGGATATTTATATCATCATCTGCCGACCGTTCAGAATTATCAAGTTAAAAGTTCGCCTGCTGTAGATGGATTGAATTTCGAGTCTCGCCTACGGTTGCCTTGGCAGGGCCAGACCAGACAATTTCTCGGGCTTTCTGTGGACCAGGGGCCAGACATTCCCAACTCTGTGAATTTATTCTGCCACTATGTTCTCTGTGACCGAAGACAATTCAGTGGACTTTTCTGGGGCTCAGATTTCTTGTGGCTGGATGTCTACAGTCCATTCTAGCAACAACATTTTTACGCTGTGGCAAGTTAGCCATTAACTAAGGTCAATGGCTTCGAATAACATACGTAGGAAACTAATTAGAGTTATTGGTGGGATGGTAGGGGATGAGTTCCAAGTGGTTTGAATCTACATGGATGTCAATTCTTTTATTTCATAGAGCCTTGGCAAAAATAAGAGGCTATTTGGGAAGAAATTGTAGCCCCTAAGTTATAGGCGTGGTATATTAAATGCATCCTCTTTGGCTTAGTGAAACAGAGAATTCATTTTTCTAGCTCCTTGGAGAATCTCTGTGGTGCTGTTTCTTTCCTCCTCTTCCCCTTAGGCTAGGTGGGGTCCAGAGACAGTTTCTTCGGGCACATCTTGGACAGACGGGGAGGTGGAGGCAGAGGCGGGGGTCATGTGAGCAATTGCTTACCGCACAGGCTTAAAAGGCACGCGACATAAAGCAAGGGACACTTAGAGGACACTGCCCCTCCTGGGCTAATCTGTAGGGGTGGAATGGAGCCAGTCCTCCCCAGCTGGCTCTGGAATCAGATGCCTCAATGATTGAGCTTACTCCAAAAGACCAGCGTGCCACATGCCAGGGTGGGGATGGGGAGGGGGTGAACGGATGTTTCTTGAGAGTATGATAATCCACACTTCCTGATGCCCCGCTCGTGCCGGTTTCTGTCTCATGTGGCTACAGATCTTTCTGCTGGCAGTCTGGACACTCCTCCCAGTGTAAAGGGAAGTGGGTTTCTATTTCTTTCTTTCCTAGAATGGGAAGGATCCAGAACCCGCGGTTGTAGCCTGCATGCTCTCACAGGGTTTTCATTCGTGTGTTTACTCCTCCCTCATTTAATGACCCTTCAAAGATGAAAACGATGCATTCTTCATCCCTGGGTAGACCCAGCACTGAGTTTGTAGAACCCGATGGGTGTTAACTAAATGTTATTTGAATGACAAGTGCATGAATGACGTCACAGAACGTTGGTGATTCTCCAGGAAAAGTGAGACTCAAGAGCCAAAATATGAAGAAGGAGGGGTGGGCATTGTGGCACAGCAGGTCAGGCTGCCACCTGCAATGCTGGCATCCCACGTCAGGGAGCTGGTTCCTGTCCCAGCGGCTCCACTTCTGATCTGCCTTCCTGCTAATGTACCTGGGAAGGCACTGGAGAATAGGCCAAGTGCTTGGGCCCTTGCCACCCCTGGGGGAGACCCAGATGGAGTTCCTGGCTTCTGGTTTTAGCCTGACCCGACCCTGACCATTGTAGCCACTTGGGGAGTGAACCTGCAGATAGAAGATTCCTTTCCCTCCTCTTTCTCTCTCTTTCTAATTGCCTTTCAAGTAAATATCATATATATACATATATATATGTTAATATAGATGGTGGCTTCTAATAGATGGTGACTTAACTTGCTACACCTGTGCCAACCCCTAAATAAATCTGTAATTTTTTTTTCTGAGGCCAGCTCTGTGGTGCAGTAGGCTAAGCCTCTACCTGTGGTGCCGGCATCCCATATGAGCATTCGTTCTAATCCCAGCTGCTCCTCTTCTGATCCAGCTCTCTCTATGGCCTGGGAAAGCAAAGGAAGATGACCCAAGTGCTTTGGCCTGTGCACCCATGTGGGAGACCTGGAAGAAGCTCCTGGCTCCTGGCTTTGATCAGTGTAGCTCTGGCTGTTGTGGCCATTTGGGGAGTGAACCAGTGAATAAAAGACCTTTTTCTCTGTCTCTCCCTATCTCTGTAACTCTACTTCTCAAATAAATAAATAAAATCTTTTAAAATTTTTCTAAAAGGAAAAAGTACCCGGTTTTAAGATATCAGTAGAGGGAGTACAGTTGCCTCCTTGGGCCTCAGAGCCTGAGTTCACTTCTGTTGTCACTATAATCACAGTGTTGGTTAAATAAGTTTTCTGTCTTATAAATAAGACTGCAAGGTCTTCTAAGATAAGTAATCCTACGATGCTGTGAACATATAGCAGTAAATAGGCCTGAATGTTCTTTATTAAATGAGAAATGAACAAAAGGATGAGTCTCAAACTGAATATATTTAAGTTCCCTCTAATTTTCTTTGAAAACCAAAGAAGGGGCTGGCGTTGTGGCATCCCATATGGGCACCGGTTCTAGTCCCAGCTGCTCCTCTTCCCATCCAGCTCTCGGCTATGGCCTGGGAAAGCAGTAGAAGATGGCCCAAGTCCTTGGGCACCTGCACCTACATGGGAGACCCGGAAGAAGCACCTGGCTCCTGGCTTTGGATTGGTGCAGCTTCGGCCATTGCGGCCATTTGGGGAGTGAACCAATGGACAGAAGGCCTTTCTCTCTGTCTCCCCCTCACTTTCTGAACTCTACCTCTCAAATAAATAAATAAAATCTTTAAGAAAAATAAAAGAAAACCAAACAAAACTGTGCTTTTAAATGAGATAACATATATGCTTGGTATGGTGTGTAATGCATGTTAGTGATTTGTATTAGTTTAATGTAGGTGATGAAGTGGCATTCTCCCACAGTCAACACCAATCACAGTTAAGGCCAAGAACTCCCCTACCCTTTTGTAAAATTTAAAGTAGGTTAGAAAAATCAACTTTGGGAAGCAGGCTTTTGGTATAGCAGTTAAAATTCCCACATCCCATGGGCAGGTGATAGCCAGTGGTTAAGATATTGCTTGGGATGCCTGTATTCCACATCAGATCCCATGGCAGAGTGTCTGGGCCTGATTTCCAGCCCCAGCTCCTGGTCCAGCTTCCTGCCAGTGGGGACCCTGAGAGGCAGCAGTGATGGCTCAGAGACTTGATTCCCTGCCAACCATGTGGGAGACTTGGATTGAGAGCCTGGCCCAGCCCAGGCCGCCATGGGCATTTGGGGATTGAATAAGTAAGTGAGACCTCTCTTTCTCTCTCTTTCTCCCTCTGTCACTTGAATTTAAAAAACAAACAAAACTTTTTTTTAATTCTCTAGCTAAGTATACAGAAGAGATTCTTCTTCTTCTTCTTTTTTTTTAAGATTTATTTGTTTATTTGAAAGTCAAAGTTACATAGAGAGAGAAGGACAGGCAGACAGAGAGAGGTTTTCTACCCGTTGGTTCATTCTCCAATTGGCTGCAATGACCAGAGCTGTGCTAATCCGAAGCCAGGAGCCAAGAGCTCCTTCTCAGTCTCCCACATGGGTACAGGGGCCCAAGGACTTGGGCTGCCTTCTACTGCTTTCCCAGGCCATAGTAGAGAGCTGGATTGGAAGGGGATCTGCCAGGACTGGAACCTGTGCCCATATGGGATACTGGCACTGCAGGCGACGGCTTTACCCACTATGCCACAGCGCCGGCCCCCAGAATAGAGTCTTGTTTTATACTGTTTATTCTTCAGAGTGCTTTGCAAGGCAAAAAATATTACCTTCAATTTATAGATGACATTTTGGTGGTTTAGTAGCAGAATGTGGCTTATCCCAGGTCTTCTTACCCAATTTCTCTTCAAGGATATAACTTGGGGTTTGGTAGTTTTTTTCTTTCTTTTTTTTTTCCTAAGCTTATTTATTTTTATTTGAAAGGCAGAGAGAGTGAGTGAGTGAGTGACCGAAAGAGATTGAGAGAAAGAAATCTTGTATTTGCTGGTTCACTCCCCAAATACCCATAATGGCCATGGTGCCGTTGACTAGACCAGGCTGAAGCCAGGAGCCTAGAACTGCCTCTGGGTCTCCCTCATGGGTGGCAGGGGTCCAAGTACTTGAGCCATCATCTACTACCTCCCAGGGTCCATTAGTGGGAAGCTGGCTTGGAAGCTGTGATGGGTTTCCACAAAGCTTGATGAGGATGATTAATTGTGACCCTGAGCCCCAAAAGCTCCTCTAAAGTGGAGCTAGGTGACAAAACCTAGAAAAGAGTGCGTCTTAGGCTGTTTTGTGTTGTTGTAACACTGCTGGGTGATTGATAATGAAGAGAAACCCACTGGTCCGAGGCTCTAGAGCTTGGGAAGCACCTCTGGTGATAGCCTTCTTGCTATACTGTCATGAGGTGGGAGAGTGAGAGAGGACAAGGACAAGGGGCCACTGCCTATGTTCATAAAAGAACCCATTGTGGTGTTAGTAGCAGCATTAACCCCCCCCCCCAAAGGCATAGCCCTTGGGCCCTAACCACCTTTTGCAAGTTCCACATTTTAACTACTGTGACAATGGCAATTAAACTCCAACGTGAGCTGGGAGGGACCAAACATTCAAGCCATCACAGAGGGGAAATAGGAGAGAAGCTGTGTGCTTCAGTGCTTACTGATGTCAAAACTCCTACAGGGATTTTGCAACTCCATCGGGAATGGAGGGTCTGACGCTGTTGCTAACAGCCCTTGTTGGGGGTGGAGGGACTTCCCCCACTGTCTTCCCAGCCCCTTGGGGTTCCCGCATCCAAGCTGACTTCCCTTATGGCCCCCAGCCTAGGGTGGGTGTAGGGTGTAGTTCCCTCGGTAGGGATTTGCCACAGTGTTGGGCTGAACGTGGCCCTGGCATCCTTAAATATGCACTCAGGAGTCAAGCCCCTTTTAAAGATTAATTTGCTATTTGTGGACAGGAAGACAGGCAATGACAACACTTGAAGTGCCTAGAGCCACTTTGTGGGGGAAGCAGAGCCCGCCCCCCATTAGGGCGACTCAGCAAATACAGGGCAAGCCCTGTGCCTGTCTTCATTTACAATTTTGATATTCTGTTTGTGCTGAGTTTTTTGCATTAAAATACAAATTCCCTTACCCTTTGACTAGGTCCACAGGACTCCAGTTACCAGGGCTGTCAGGTTAGATTCTGTTGTTGCATTGTTTTCTTGGTGGTCTCAACCAGACCGTGCACTGGCGCTTCTGAGACAGGATGATGCATCGTCTCTTTAGAGTTAACGCAGATAAGGGGACGGTGCCTGGCACAGGGTCGGAGCTCAGCAAGGACAGGCCCCTGGCTGGGACCTGCTCACTGAGTGTTTCTGGAATGAAGGAATAAATGAAGCAGTATTTCTGGCACATGCAATGTGTTTCTGGACGTTACCTTATTGCAGTGCTTTTTGTTGCCATTAATTTTTGGTATAATAAATTATTTTCTCTTTTTTTTTAGGGTTTGTTTGTTTATTTTGAAAGTCAGAGTTAGAAAGGAAGAAATAGAGATAGAGAGATTGAGATACAGATAGAGATAGAGGGATAGAGGGAGGGAGGGGTGGATGGACAGATAGAAAGATAGAAAGATAGATAGATAGATAGAGATCTTCCATCCACTGGTTCACTCTCCAGATGGCTATAATGGCTGGAGCTGGGCCAAGCCAAAGCTAGGAGCCAAGAGCTTCATCCTAGTCTCCCATATGGCTAGCAGGAGCCCAAGCATTTGGGTCATCTTCCGCTGCTTTTCTCAAGCCAGGGACCTGGATCAGAAATGGAGCAGCCAAGACAAGAACCAGCACCCATATGCAATGGCAGTGTCACAAGCAGCTACTTTACCCACAACGCCACAAAACCAGCCCCTCGTAAACTCTATAATAAATCAGCAGCATGTGCTGCCTATGAATGCTATCCCGTTCTCTCACCCAGTATTTCTACTATATGTAGGTAGGGTCTGGCCATGTAGATAAATCCTCTCTGTAAATGGCCAGAATGTTGAAACCATATTTTAGTGACTGAAAGTTTTCTTCCATTAATCTTTGGATTGCAAGTGATTGACTCTACTTCATTAGCTCCAGGAAAAGGAGAATTGGCTCAGATAACGGGAAGTCCGGGAATAAACAGCAGCTTCGGGGCTGAAATGATGCCGTGAAGACCTCCTCTCTCGAATGAACAGTTGGGGCAGCAATTAAGACAAAGGCACTGCTTGGGATGCCCACACCCCCTAGTGAAGATCTGGGTTCAAGTCCTGGCTCCACCCTGAAATCCAGCTTCCTGCTAATGTGCACCCTGAGAGGCTCCAGTGCTTGGGTCCCTGCCACTCACGTGGGAGACCCAGATGGAGTTCAGGCTCCTGGCTTCAGCCTGGCCCAGGTCCAGCTGTTGCAGCCATTTGGAGAGTGAGCCAGTGGATGGGAGATGTCTCTCTGTCTCTCTGCCTTTGAAAAAAATAAAATGAATAAATACACATTTAAAAAAAGAAAGATGGTAAAGATGATTTGAACATCCCAAGGCTCATGTCAACCACTTACCCCCTGCCAGGGAGAGGGAACCTGTTCACACTAAGTCAAGGAAAGTGCTAGAAAGACTGACTGGCTGAGACTAAACCATGTGTTTCCCTGTAAGCCCTTCAGCAGGGCCACAGGGTTCGTGGGACAGTCCTGAGTCATCTTCCTGGGGCCGGTGGAAGACAGGGATGAAGAAGGGTCAGCTCATATCGGCGCCGCGGCTCAATAGGCTAATCCTCTGCTACCGGGTTCTAGTCCCAGTTGGGGCACCGGATTCTGTCCCGGTTGCCCCTCTTCCAGGCCAGCTCTCTGCTGTGGCCCGGGAGTGCAGTGGAGGATGGCCCAAGTGCTTGGGCCCTGCACCCCATGGGAGACCAGGAGAAGCACCTGGCTTCGGATCAGCATGGTGCACTGGCCACAGCGGCCATTGGAGAGTGAACCAACAGCAAAGGAAGACCTTTCTCTCTGTCTCTCTCTCTCACTGTCTACTCTGCCTGTCAAAAAAAAAAGGGGGGGGGGGTCAGCTTCACCTGCCCTGCACCCCGCGCACGGCCTGGCTCCGCCCCAGAAGAGAGCAGCAGTTCTGCACAGCAGCACCAGGTGCCAAATGCGCCATTCCACGCACACGGGACGGCATTGCTGCGCTTACGTTGCCCATTCGTTTTCATCTGTGCGTTCAGTCTCATCAACTCGAGTCACTAATTGGATGATTATGCAGCGTTTGTGTGGTTTGCACTTGATTCGGGCCTTTCCTGGGCCGGCTTATTCTCCTGTCCCCTGCCTTCTGTCCTCAGTTGGCTTCATTCCCCAGGCTCTGCCTTCTCATGGCTGGCTCAGGCTGGGCTTCCTCACCAGACTGTAGCTTGGGCTACTGGTCACTAACAGTAGTAGCGGTGTGTGTGCGTGTGCGTGTGTGTGTGTGTGTGTGTGTGTGTGTGAGAGAGAGAGAGATTTGGAGTCCTGACCATCTTCAGCCACACTCCTGATGGCTTCGAGCTAGTTTCAACAAGCAGCTGCCGCGCTGTGCAGGGCCTGCACCTGCTGCGTCTCCAGGGTGTGCCTGGACTCTCACCTCCCAGCATTTGCCTGTGCTGTGGTCTCTATCGAAAATGCCCTTGCCTGGTCCATTTCCACGGGCCCTTCTAGTGTCTAATCAGGCCCCACTTCCTTCAGGAAGTTCCCTGGCCATCCAGGCTGGGCTGGAGACGCGGTTCTTGATAACCAGCCAGCACCACCATTGAAGGAGCCAACTGCTTTCTGCCGGGCTCAGTTCTGATTGGTCAGTTAAGTAGCGTGAGTGTTTTCTATGCTTAGAGCCTCTTGTCTGAGTCCCACGGCAGCCCACATATAAAGGGACTTCAAAAAGTTTATGGACAATGGAAGCAAGTTTATTTGGTTCCACTATTTCTGACAACTCTTCATCACTTTCTCATCCTTTACCCTCCCCACAAGCTCTGAACAGACCTCTCGTCTGCAGAGATTTCAATTTTTTGGCACCCAGATGCCATTTTCCATGACATTTGGAAGTGCCTTCACTTATTGCTGCTTGTTTGCATAGTGACCTTTGGTACGCCCCGTTGGCTTACCTTGCTCTGTGAGTAACTGGCGAGCGCCTTGAAAACAGGGCTTGTCTTTTAACTATTTCTAGTGTGGGACACAGTAGGCTTTTGGCAAATGTGGAGCAGCCCTCTTCTCCACTCGGAGTGGCTGAGGCCCTGCTGCAGGTCCTGGTGCTCCCAGCACGCACATCTGTTAGTGGGTCATTGCCATTTGTTTGTGGGTCTTGTTTCCTCCCTTGCTCTTGTGGTAGCTTGCTTGTGGTAGCTGACTGTGTTTCTATTCATTGCTGTTATCTGCTACTCATTTCAATGCATATTTAGTAGACATTAAGTAAGTGTAGGGAAAGAAGTATAGAAAATAATATTGTTAAAGTTATACCTCTTTAACCAAAATGTTTCAACATGGCAAATAATTATATATCCTTTTGTTTGTATCCATTGACATGCTTGGCTCACTTGCTATGAACAAAAAACACATGCTTGGGGCTGGCACTGTGGCATAATGGGTAAAGCCACCGCCTGAGTGCTGGCCTCCCATCTGGGTGGTGGTTCGAATGCTGGCTGTTCCTCTTCCAATCCAGCTCTCTGCTAATGTGTCTGGGAAAACAGTAGAAGATGGCCCAAGTGCGTGGACCCCTGCACCCATATGGGAGACCCAGATGAAACTCTTGGCTCCTCACTTCTGCCTGACCCAGTCCCAGCCATTGAGGCCATTTAGGGAGTAAACCAGTGGATTGAAGATCTCTCTGTCTCTCCCTCTCTCTGTTTGTGTAACTCTGACTTTCAAATAAAAAAAATAAATCTTTGAAAACAACAAACCTTGTGCTGTTTATCAACACTTGCTTGGTGTGTTCCTCAAATGTCCTGAGGAGCCAGACTATTAAATAGCACCATTAGACTTCTGATACTCTTGATATTAGCAGAACTAACTCAGAGGCCATGGGCACAGTGTGGCCATCCTATCCTGGGATATGTCTTCATGCAGTTCCTTGGGGAGGTGCCCAGGACTCTGAGCTGGGATTCCAGGGCCTCAGACTGGTAGTGCTTGTAAATGGGGCTGGAGATGGGGCCCAAAGGTGAGCCTAGGGGCAGGTGCAGAGCCAGACCTGTATCAGGTCCACACTGGCAGGTGGAGAACCAGAACTAGATTCCAAGCGGAGAATCTAGAAGGAGCTAGAGAGGAGGTAATAGAATGAGTCCCCAAGGCACGAGGAGCAGCAAGGGCCTTGTCTCGGCACACCTGCCGTGAGTCCGTGGGTGGAGCGGGATTGTTGGGGGCTTCTTGGCTGCATGCAGTGGCCAGCTTGAGCGGCACCACAAGTGCATCACATGTGTCAGTGGTCATGGTACAGATAGAACACCCTAGTCTCAGCCAGGCTGCTTTGGGTGCCTAATGGCAGAGGCCATTTGGATTTTTTTCTTTCAGTTTTAACTTATTTATTTGAGAGGCAGAGAGACAGAAACAGAGAGTCCTCGCATCCACTGGTTCACGCCTCAACTGCCCAAAATAGCTGGGGCTGGGCCAGGCCAATGCCAGGAGCCAGGAACTCAATCCAGATCTCCCACTGTGAGTGGCAAGAACCCCACTCCCTGAGCCATCCCTGTTGCCCGCCAGGGTCTGCAAGCAGAGACCACCTTCGCAAAGACGCTGCGCGATCCGGAGTTGCAATTCTCTTCAAACTGTGTTCTGAGCCACACTGAGAGCCATGCTCCTTCTCATCCCAGATTAAGGCCGAATCTGTTTAAACAAATCAGATTAACAACATAGCGGCGCAGACCAGATACAGGAGCGCAAGCCCAGTCTGTGATGCGCACTCACTCAGCCGCAGCAGCTTCACAGCCCGTGCTGGCCGAGACGAGGAGCTGGGAAAGCTGGCCTTGGGGTCCTGATCATGCCCACTTTCTCAGTCTGGAGAACACAGACTGGAGCCACTTTCCTCTCGGAAAGAGACACTTTCTTTCCCAGCCAGCTGACGTCAGAGTAGAAGATGAAGCGTTGATAAAACAATGTCTTTATTTCCTATGTATATTTCTTTGTTCCAAAAAGAGCACTGCTGTGTTTCATGTTGGGTTCAAAGAGGAGATTGTCCGGGAAAAACTGCTGCTGCTTTCCGAGCGTGGACAGGACGCGAAATCCCCTCCACCACACCTTCAACCCTGCTTAGCACAGGGCGGGCTTGGCTGAGCCGGGGTGCGCCTTTGGCCCACGTGGTTTTTAATTAAAGCGATTTATATTCAAAGAATGTGCACACATGCAGGCTCACACAAAATCAATGAAGTAACAGGAAAAAGCCACCATAGCTGAGAAGCAAGGGCAAAGCAGTTTTTTTTGAATTTGTGTTTGAAATATTCGTGTGGGTAGCCTCATCTCAGCCAAAATTCACAATGCGCTGCGCGTAGTTTACAATTCTGCCCCTCTTACTGCTCTACACTCCCACCACACAATAAGACTGAGTTGTACCCTAAAATAGGCCTAGCTCCTTATTTTTCTTATGTTCATACAAATACCCAGTTTGAGTGTCTAGCAAAACACGTGGAACAATTTGCTGCCACTTCTCTTCAGCTAACCCAATGGGAAGGAGATGTTATTGAGAGTGTCCCCTTAAACAAGTCTTATTATTCTGTCATTTCCATGAAGTTTGCTGGATTATAAATATAACCCCACATTCTTTTATGCAATACACAAATGCAATCAAATAGTTGCCTTGCTGCTTTTCTGTGGGCCGAAGGAGAAAAATGTCAAGCTCTCATTGTGGAGTGTTTCTAACAGACCCCTTTTGTATCGCTGCTATGAATTTCCAGTGCAAAGTTCTGAACTGCAGATGATGGCTTACAAGGCTATCAGAACCCATGCTGTTACGAAGATGAAAGAAAGCCTTTAAAATTAATCTATGGCATCTCAGAAGAAAAAAAGGAGGGCGCTTACCCAACTCATTTCCTTGGGCAAAGCAGTGAGTGAGCAGATTAAAAATGCCAAAATTGTGCTGCTCAAAAAGCTAGAGTTTGACATGGTACAAGTGTGGCAGATTAGCAACCAGACTTTTGCTTTGGACCTGTTGCTGCTTGGAAACATGCAGGAGTGTGGCCTGTTACTCAGCACCATCACAGAACTACAGGCGTGAATGAAACTCATCTGAATGTAGTATAAAAACTAAGACTGTTCCACTGTTGTTTTGTTACAAAGGATTGTTTTATGAGATAGAAATATTTAAAGAAAGATAAAGGGGTCTGTGCTGTGGCATAGTGGGTAAAGCCTCTGCCTGCAGTGCCAGCATTCCATATGGGCACCAGTTCAAGTCCCAGCTGTTCCCCTTCCGATCCAGCTCTCTGCTATGGCCTGGGAAAGCAGTAGAAGATGGTCCGAGTCCTTGGGCCTCTGCACCTGTGTAGGAGACCTGGAAGAAGCTCCTGGCTCCTGGCTTTGGATTGGCTCCGGCCATTGGAGCCATTTGAGGAGTGAACCAGCAGATGGAAGATTTCTTTCTCTCTGCTCTGCCTCTCTGTAACTCTACCATTCAAATAATAAGTATATAAATATTTTTAAAAATAAATATAAAATTATCTTTATTTAAAAATTAGGGGACTGGCTGGCGCCGCAGCTCAATAGGCTAATCCTCTGCCTTGCGGTGCCGGCACACCGGGTTCTAGTCTTGGTCAGGGCGCTGGATTCTGTCCCGGTTGCCCCTCTTCTAGAGCAGCTCTCTGCTGTGGCCCGGGAGTGCAGTGGAGGATGGCCCAAGTGCTTGGGCCCTGCACCCCATGGGAGACCAGGAAAAGCACCTGGCTCCTGCCTCCGGATCAGCGTGGTGCACTGGCCGCAGCGCGCCGGCCGTGGAGACCACGGGAGGGTGAACCAACGGCAAAGGAAGACCTTTCTCTCTGTCTCTCTCTCACTGTCCACTCTGCCTGTCAAAAAAAATAAATAAATAAAATAAAAATAAAAATTAGGGGACTGTCTAACCCAAGGGAAGCAACTGAAAGCTGTTGTTTGTCAGACTTGGATGAATGCTGAGAAATGTGTGTGATGCATCACAGTATCAATTGCATTAAGGGACTCATACCTCCAAATTTATTTGTATAGCAACAAACACTGTATTAAGGAACTGCATGCATGTAGCACCTGAATAAGAGATGTGGAG
Source organism: Sylvilagus floridanus (assembly GCA_949820135.1). Classification (NCBI taxonomy): domain Eukaryota; kingdom Metazoa; phylum Chordata; class Mammalia; order Lagomorpha; family Leporidae; genus Sylvilagus; species Sylvilagus floridanus. Next base: position 115,441,510 of record OX463236.1, read on the forward strand.
TGTTTTTGAGTTAGTCATATCGTGTAAAATGGCATTTGCCGTTAGTGGCATCCCGGTGGAATGGTTTGGAAGTACTCAGTTATCAGAACTAATGAACATTCAGGGGACTGGTTACCAGAGGATTATGCAAATCAGTACTATCGCAGGCAATAAACAGAAATGGAATAAACATAGATCCTGTTCATGGTGAGATACATGTGGTTAAAATGTACAGTGCTATGGCTGTGCACTCCAGAACCCAGATGCTGAAACTTGGACCCAAAGTGGCTCTGTTGGGGGAGGGGCGTTTGTCCTGAGGGCTCCTGCCTCATGAATGGGATTAGTGCCTGTGTTCGCCTGGGTCCTCGGGAGAGACAGAATCAATAGGGTGTGTATGTAGATATATGCCGGGGGCTTATTAAGGGTTTTGGCTTGAGTGGTTATGATAGCCTGGATGTCCCACAAAAGCCACGTGAAGACAGGAGGCACTGTGATGCCGGTAGCGTGGCTCAGTCCAAGTCTGAGGGAGTCAGAACCGGGTAAGTTGGGGCTGTGACTCTCAGCTGGAGGCCAGAAGCCTGAGTGTCAGCAAGGGGGCCACAACTGTGAGTCCCAGGGCTCCGAGGCCAGCAGCTGATGACCAGGGCAAGAGCCAAGTGTACCCCAGCTTTCAAAGTCACCCCGTGGTTAGTCTCTGCACACCCTCCTCAAGTGGCCGTGCCTGCCCACAAAAAGTCCAGCTCTTCCCACCTGGTCCACTCAGACTCACAGGTTCATCCTGTTTGGAAACATCCAAAATGCTGTTTTCCCAGGTTTCTGGGTATTCTTTAACCCAGTCAGGTTGACAACATTAACATCACAGTGCCCTTATAAAAAGAGACCCCAGAGAGCTGGCCAGCCCCTTCTGCCACATGAGGACACGGCAAGAAGGTGATGCCCATGAAGAAGGGCCCCCCGCCAGACGCTGACTCTGCTGCCCACCCTGACCTTGAACTTCCTGGCTACTAGAACTGAGAAGTGAAGTTCTGCTGTTTATCCACTCCCAACTTCTGCTATTGCAACCTGAACTAAGACACACAGGAATAGAAACATGTTAGACCTATATGTAAGAAGAAGCCCAATGTTTTTTGTGTATTTAAGGGGAGGGAGAGAGAGAGAGAGAGAGAGAAGAGAAGAGAGATTGATTCCATACCCTGGTTCATGCCTCATCTGCCTTCAACAGCTAGGGCTGGGCTAGCTCAATACTGGAAGCTGGAAACCCAACCCAGGCCTCCCACATGCCTCCCCCAATTGCGACAGGAATGCAGCTCCTTGCGCCATGGCCTGCTGCCTCCCAGGGTGTGCCTCAGCAGGAAGCTGGACTTGGGAGTGGAGCCAGGACTTGAACCCGTGCTCTGCAATATGGGATGCAGGCATCCCCAAGCAGCATCTTAGTGGCTACTCCAGATGCACACTCCTTGTCTTATTTTTGCAAAATATGAAAGAGGATTTGAATACATGGAAAAATATATACTTCTACCAGAAAAGACACAATGTTACTAATAATTCAACCCACTAAAATAAGTTGTGATTTTTCACATATTGGCAATTAGAAGTGTCATTAGGATTTTAGGGGGAACTTGACAAAAATGTTCTAATGTGCTTTTGAAAAAAGACCCTTGTAAAAGTACCTAGGAAAATCCTGAAAAAGTGGAATAATGATATAGCATTTGCCCAGGCTTAAAAATGTATCATGAGGGACCGGTGTGTGGCATAGCTAGAAGGGCCACTGCCTGCAGCGCCAGCATCCCATATGGGCACCAGTTGGAGTCCCAGCTGCTCCACTTCTAATCCAGCTCCCTGCTAATGCACCTTGGAAAGCAGCAGAAGATGGTCCAAGTCCCTGGGCCCGGCACCCACAGGGGAGACCAGCATGAAATTCCTGGCTCCTGGCTTTGGATCAGTGCAGCTCCAGCCGTTGCAGCCATTTGGGGAGTGAGCCAGAGGATGGGGAATCTCTCTCTCTCATTCTGCCTCTGCTTCTCCGTAACTCTGTCTTTCAAATAAATAAGTAAATATTTAAAAAAAAAAAAGCATCACGAGGGCCTGGCATTGTGGTAGAGCCACCACCACCTGTGATGCTGACATCCCATGTGGGCGCTGTTTGAGTCCTGGTTACTTCACTTCTGATCCAGCTTCCTACTAAAGCGCCTAGGAAAGCAGCGGAAGATGGCCCAAGGACGTTTGCCCCTGCACCCATGTGGGAGACCTGGAAGAAGTTAGCTGCTCCTGGCTGTGGTCTGGCCCAGCCCAGGCCATTGCAGCCATTTGGAGAGTGAACCAGTGAATGAAAGATCTCTTTCTCTCTCTCTCTCTCTCTCTCTCTCTCTCTCTGAGTCTCCTTCTTTCTCTGTAAACTCTGCCTTTCAAATAAACAAATAAATCCTTAGAAAATGCATCATGAACTTATTTTGATTAAAACATTATGATGCCGTTACAGGAATAGATGATAAGACCGAAACAAATCACGTGTTAATTGGTCACCAGTTCTCTGGACATGCTCAGAGGAGAAGCATTTAGTTGGGATTTTCCTCACCAAAGAATTCTCACCTCCCAGGCCAATAGCTCTCTACGCGCAGTTCTCTGCTGTGGACTCTCAGGAAAAGGACACCATCGCATTCCTCTTTCTGTCCCTGCTATCCACACGGTGCCTGGAAAATAGCAGGTAGTCAATGTTTAATTAATGAGCACATGATGAATGAAGATGTTTAAGAAGAAAACTCTGGGGGCCGGCACTGTGGCTCACTTAGTTATTCCTCTGCCTGCAGTACTGGCATCCCATATGGGTGCCAGGTTCTAGTCCCGGTTGGGGCGCCGGTTCTTTCTGGTTGCTCCTTTTCCAGTCCAGCTCTCTGCTGTGGCCCAGGAAGGCAGTGGAGGATGGCCCAAGTGCTTGGGCCCTGCACCCGCATGGGAGACCAGGAGGAAGCACCTGGCTCCTGGCTTCGGATCGACATAGTGCCAGCTTTAGTGGCCATTTGGGGAGTGAACCAACAGAAGGAAGATCTTTCTCTCTCTCTCTCTCACTGTCTATAACTCTGCCTGTCAAATAAATTAAAAAAAGAAAAGAAAATTCTGAATAACATCAGGAAGATCCACCACTTTCACATCCCAGCTTGAAAGTTTCTGGCAAAATTCCTTTATTATAGCTTATGTAGGATTGAAATTATTTCTATTTAATAAGACCCCCAAGTCCCAACTAATGCCCTCCTTCAGTGTTTTTCCAAATTTAATTAATTTAAAGACTTATTTTTGTGAAAAAAATCCTCTTTTTAAAAATATTTTGTTGTTTATTTACTTGGGAGACACAAAGAGAAACAGCTGGACCTCCCATCTGCTGGTTCACTTCCCCAGCGTCCCAAAGGCAGGGTGGCACTGGAGCCAAAGCCAGGAGCCAGGAACTGAACCCAGGTCTCCCGCGAGGGTGGCAGAAACCCAGTTACCTGAGCCATCACCACTGCCTCTCAGCAGCCACATTAGCAGGAAGTTGGAGTTGGGTGCCAGAGCCAGAACTCACGCACTCCAATATGGAACACAGGTGTTTCAACCAGCATCATAACTACAAGGCCAGGTGCAGAAAAAGTACTAGTCCATGTGGCAACTCAGAATTATGAGTTGTTGTTGTTGTTGTTGTTTTTGCCACGCAGAGTTAGACAGTGAGAGATAGAAAGAGAGAGTTAAAGACAGTGAGAGAGAGAGAGAGACAGAGACAGAGAGAAAGGTCTTTCTTCAGTTGGTTCACCCACCAAATGGCCACTACGGCCGGAGCACTGTGTCCATCTGAAGCCAGGAGCTAGGTGCTTCCTCCTGGTCTCTCATGGGGTGCAGGGCCCAAGCACTTGGGCCATCCTCCACTGCCTTCCTGGGTCACAGCAGAGAGCTGGCCTGGAAGAGGAGAAACCAGGACAGAATCCGGCACCCCAACCAGGACTAGAACTCAGTGTGCCAGTGCCACAGGCGGAGGATTAGCCTAGTGAGCCATGGCGCCAGCCAGCTCAGAATTATTTGTAAGTAATGTTACTTGAATATAGACAAACACAAAACCAGTAATATTTCTTAGTTTTTGAGCCTAAATTATAATACTGAAAAATATTTATCAATTAAATACCATAATTGTAAAATCAGTAAGATTCAAACGAGTATCATTTAAGGAACGTGGTAGATGGTATTTAATGGAATCTAAGTTGCTGATGTTGGAGTCAGTAACAGGATGTGCTGGGTTGTTTAGATTGCACTGGCTGACTAGATTCTTCTGATCTTGAATATTATGGGCCCTGACTGAAGCTTTATTGTTGTCATTGCCTCTATCTTTAGTTCTTGTATTTCTGATTTTGCCCATTGATTCACTCCATCGATTGTTCAATCAACTTAGTAGTGCTCTTGTGTGCAGTGTAGTGTTTATACGACACTGAAAGTTAAGCACCCGTTCTTTTGGAAAGACAATGGCAGATAATGAGCTCAGGCAGTATTTAGTAATAAGATGGTGCATCCTGAGAGCCAGAACGCTTATATTACTTTTCTTGGCTCATAATTCAAAAGAAAGCCCCAAATTAAAAAAAATTTTTTTTTCAGAATTCATGAATCTCAGTTTGGAAAACATTGCCCTTGCTTAATTAAATATTAATAATTTTTAAAATTTTAAATTTTTTTAAAAAAATGCCAGGATAGTAGAAGAAATTGGGTGATCTTTTGTGATCATCATAAATGAGATGTTGTGACATTGATCAATGTTATTCTCGGATATGAAACTACCGTTCTCCACCAGGGAAGCAGAAAAAGTCTCAAGCTGAAAAAGTGGTGGGGGAACTGAGATTAGAAGTCAACGTTGTATCTGCCAGAAAGGGGGAGTGAGGGGTCACCTCCCATGCACCTGGCCTTCGACTTGCTCTGACAGCCACCCAGGCTTGAACTTTTTTCCTTTCCTGGCTGAGAGGACTCATTGGTGTATCAGACCACAATGCAGAGAGCCTTATCTGGCACTTGTGCTAAATACACACCCTCTGTACTTCACACCCTGTGTCCTGCTGCCTACAAGGAATTCAGTGGAAATTAACGGATCTGAGACGGGAGAGGCGGCAGTCAGCTCCCCGGGTGTTATCCTCTTCTAATTATAGATCCGAAAGTGGAGGATTCTTACCCCAGGAAGCTGCTAGTCTTTCCCAAGTACAGGTATCCCCGCTTCTTGCACAGCTGCCAGGTGCTTAGCAGGCTCGGGAGCCCTTCAGATAAATAGCACCTGGAGTTCCGTTGCCACAACAACAGCCTGTGCAGGCACAGCCCTCGGGACCTGGGCGTGGACTTGCTTAGAGAGACTGGAGAGAACCTTCCTTCCAATCAGACTGAGTTACAAGGACCTCCTCAAATATCAGGAGAACATCATCCTAGCCGTAGTTACTATTTCTTTTAAAAAGATTTATTTATTTATTTGGAAGTCAGAGTTAGAGAGAGAGAGAGAGAGAGAAAGGTCTTCTATCCGCTGTTCACTCTCCAATTGGCTGCTACGGCCTGAGCTGAGCCAACCCAAAGCCAGGATCCAGGAGCTTCTTCCGGGTCTCCACATAGGTGCAGAGGCCCAAGGACTTGGGCCATCTTCTACTTCTTTCCCAGGCCATAGCAGTGAGCTGGATCGGAAGTGGAACAGCTGGGACTCGAAACGGCGCCCATATGGGAAGCCAGCACTTCGGGTGGCGGCTTAACCCACTATGCCACAGCACCAGCCCCTGTAGTTACTATTGTAACCAAAGGACATCACCAGATAATGTGGAACACCAGAAAGACTGTGCCAAGTAGATTGGTGATTGTTCACTGAGATAACATCTAGTGAAATTGAGCTGTCCCAGGCTTGAGACTTTTCTGCGTCTCAGCAGAATAGCACTGGAGAATATTTTCAGTTCCATGGTTCTTATTATAGTTAATAAAAGTACATAGTTAATATGATATATATAATAATATTGTTATTATAGTTATGAAAGGAAGAACCGAAGTCTTATTTTTAAATGATCAGATTCTGCTTGTTTGCACATTTGGAGCAACCTGCCCAAACTAGTCACAGCAAACCAGGTTGTCATCATGCTGCAATGACACCCTTATTTTGTTTGTAGGATTCCCATTGTAGGACATATTACCTTATCAAGAGGCCAGTTAACTTAGGACCTTTATTAAGGAGGGCTTTAACATTAGTCAAGATTTGTAAGCCATATATTTATAATCATGTCCCCACATGCTTACGAGAGGGAGGATGTAGACCCAACTGTTAACAATGATTATCTCAAGGGCGTGATCTTGGACAGGGTGGAAAGTGTCACCTTCCGTTTTACACACTTCTATTGTCTAAGTTCCTTTGATAATGAGAATGTGACTCACACTCTAATTTTTTAAAAGCATTGTTTGTATTTAGAATAATTTCATTCACTTATAAAAATCAAACTGGGTTCACACTCATGCCACAAGCAAATATGATTCCAGGCATATTAGAGTAAGTTGATTGGATTTGATTGACATTAGGGGGATGTATGGAAACAGACTCATGCCATGCAGGGTAGTGCTTCACCACACAGGTGGGAGAGAAGCTTTTTCTCTGTTTCTTCTCCCCCAAACCCCAGGTGAGAAGTAGAGTGAAACCGCAGGTTGCCAGCCCTTGTAGGAGCTTTGGTGGCAGTGACTGGTGATAGATAATAGACCCAGTGATAGCAGAGGATCCAGCCTCAGGGGGAAGACAACAGCAGCAGCCAGCACGCCATCGCCTCAGCCTCAGCCTCTGCAACATTGTGTTCCTGGCCAAGCACAGCCCCACGGCTGAGCGCTGCTGCGGCGCCCCACGCATCCCGGGGAGCTGGGCAAAAGCAGCGTGGCGCTTCCATGTCAGGTTTTGTGGTTTTTTCCTAAAGATTTATTTATTTTAGATTTAACATTCTGCCATATTCACTTTATATCTAAATATCAGATACATGCATATATTAATTTTTGAAAGTAGGGATATTAATATCATAATGTGGGATTCATGACAAGAATCACAAATGGAGGAAAGAATGGTATATTATTATGTGGAGGGCATACTTTGTGAAGACAACATTTGTAGCTATATACAAAGTAATATAACATACAAATCTTTTTAATACTCTATATATTAACTTCCACATATGAGACAAAACACATGGAATTTGTCTTTCCTTGCCTGGCTTATTTCACTTAGTATAATGCTCTCCAATTCCTTCCATTTTGTTGGAAACGTCCAGATTTCGTTCTCTTTTATGGTTGAATATATTTCATAGTGTATATACACCGCATTTTCCTTATCCAGCCATCAGCTGACGGGCATCCAGGTTGACTGCATACCTTCGCTTTGAGAACTGGGCTGCAGTGACATGGGTATGCACTTATCTTTTTCATGTACTGACTTCATTTCCTTTGCCTATGTTCCCAGAAGTTGGATAGCTGGGTTGTAGGATAGATCTTTAATTTTTAAGAAATAGTCACGCTGTTTTCCATAGTGATTGTACTGATTTGCATTCCTACCAACAACATATTAGAGTTCCCTTTTTCTCCACAACCTCTCTAGCATTTGTTATTTTTTGACTTTTGGATGATAGCCATTCATTTTTTTTTAAGGCTTATCTGAACAACAGAGGTACAGAGAGCTAGAGGCAGAGAGAGAGAGAGAGCGCGCTCGAGCGAGCGAGGAGATTGAGAGAGAGGTCTTTCATCTGCTGTTTTACTCCCAGGATGGTCACAACAGCCAGAGCTGAGCTGATCTGAAGCCAGGAGCCAGGAGCTTCTTCCAGGTCTCCCACACGGGTGCAGGAGCCCAAGCACTTGGGCCATCCTCCACTGCTTTCCCAGGCCATAGCACAGAGCTCGAAGGACACAAACTGGCGCTCATATGGGCTGCCAGCCCTGCGGGCAGCAGCTTTACCCGTTGTGTCAGCCACAGCGCCGGCCCGATAGCTACTCTCACCAGAATGAGCGACACCTCATTGTGGTTTCCATTTGCATTTCTCTGATGGCTGGTGATACTGAGCTTTTTTTTTTTTCTGTGTTTATTGACCATTTCTATTTCTTCTTTCGAAAAAAATATTTATCTTCCCCTTGCTCCCCCATTTCTTAACTGGAGAGTTCGTGTTTGTTGTTGAATTTCTCGGGCTCCCTATGTACGCTGGATGCTAATCCTTCATCAGATACTTAGCTTACAAGGACTCTCTCCTGTTGTGTTGTTTCCTTTGCTGAGCAGAAGCGCCTTCATTTGACTTCACTTGTCTATTTTTGCTGTGATCACTTATGCTTTTGGAGTCTTCTCCAGAAAGCCGTTGATTATGCTAATGTCTTGGCCTGTTTTCTCTGTTTTCCTCCAGTAGTTTGATAGCTTCAGGTCTTATATTTAGATTTTGATCCATTTTGAGTTGAGTTTTGTATAGAGTATAAGGTAGAGAGAGGTCTTGTTTCAAACTTCCATGTGTGGAAATCCAGTGTTCCCAGCAGCATTTATTGAAGAGACTGCCCTATCTCCAGGGAATGTTTTTAGCACATTTGTCAACGACAAATTTGTTCTAGATGCATGCATTTATTTCTGGGGTCTCTATTCTGGTCCGTTTGTCTATGTGTTTATTTGTATGCCAATACCATACTGTTTTGGGTTAACAGCCCTGTAGTATGTCTTGAAATCTGATGTTGTGGCATTTGGTTATCTGAGGAAGATACTTGCTGAGATAAAGAAGATACTTGCTAGATATAGGCTGGGCCTGGTTCTGCCCCTTATCTTTTATGAGTTTCAATTTCCTCAACTCCATATGTGAGAAAATTGATTTTTAATTTGTATGTGTGATCTCTAAGTTCTTTTAGTATGAAAATTTTATGATCTCTCAAGTGGTCCCTAAACCAAAAATTTTTAGTAGTTCCTTTTTCATCCTGCTATTTTTTTAAAAGATTTATTTATTTATTTGAAAGGCAGAATTACAGAGAGGCAGAGGTAGAGAGAGAGAGAGAGGTCTTCCCATCCCTGGTTCACTCCCCAGATTGGCCACAACAGCCAGAGCTGCACCAATCCGAAGCCAGGAGCCAAGAGCTTCTCCTGGTTCTCCCATGTGGGTGCAGGGGCTGAAAGACTTGGGCCATCTTCTACTGCTTTCCCAGGCTGTAGCAGAGAGCTGGATTGGAAGTAGAGCAGCCCGGGACTTAAACCAGCGCCCATATGGGATGCTGGCACTGCAGGTGGAAGCTTTATCCGCTATGCCACAGTGCCAGCCCATTCATCCTGTTTTTAAAAATCTTAACTTAAACACAGGAACCCAGTCATATATGTAATCACATATGTCTAGGTCATATATCCCATGTGGCATGCTTCTGCAGTCAGAGAGAAAATTCAACCCAACCTGCTTTGTAGGGACAGAGGTGGAGGAACGGAGAGATGTCGTGTGCTCATGATTTCTCTTGAAACAAATACAGATTTGGAATTGAAATTTACCTCCTTTAAAGTATGCCCAACTCAGGGACAAGGCTGTGTATAGCATGAGAGGCACAGAATGGCACCACAGGTGACATTCTCTGGCCAAGCCATTCCCACTGTGGTGGGGGCCAGCTTGGAGCCACCAGGGGGTTTCTGCAGTGAGATGATGAGTCTGTCTTGGCCTCACTCCCTGGAGCTGAGGCTGCTCCCCAGGAAGTCTTGTGGGGATGTTACCGGAAAAAGCAAGGGTTCTTGTCTTTGCACAAGAAAGAATTCAGGCGTGAGACAGAGAGCAGTGGAAAGCAAAATAGCAAGGTTTATTAGGGAAGGGACATCTGTAAGAATGGATGGGCACCTCTCCAGACAGGACCTGAGAGAGAGTGCCCAGTCACTCAGACTGGGGGAGCTCGAGGCTACATGGTTGAGTGGAGAGAGTACACCTGGCCGGGCCAGGCAGGCGGCTCAGCAGAGAGGCAGAGGGCTGAGCGCACAGTCCGGTTGAGTCCGGGGATTTTTAAGGCGATGGGTCTTGTCCTCTACTCCTGGAACAAAGGACTTTTTGGATGTAAATACTAAAAATTACTTTCTAAATTTCCCCTCTGAAGTTATCAGACAGGAGGAAGCCTGGCTGGCATCGCCAACACACACACACACACACACACACACACACATACACACACACGTTAGAGGAAGGATAGGCAGGACCCCCTGGAAGATCAGGATCCCTGGTAGGATGTTTGAAGTGCAGATACTGGGCTGCACCTGGAAGGTTATTGGGATGACTTTGAGATGCAGATGTTGGACCTGGATGTCAATTCCTTAGGCCTTTGTCACACACACATAAGGTCATTTCTGACTTCCTACCTAACACTGAGAGAGGAAGGGAGACTGAACACGAAGTGCCTGTACTCTTGGCCGCTCTGTCGTGCTTGATTTGAGTCACTTTCAGCAGGATATGATGGTATAATGATCATCCCATTGCAGATTACATTGTGCAAAGTGGGAGCCCTGAGTGACCTTCAAGCATCCTCTGAGAGGTGAATGTGACGACCACTTTCTCTGGCATCCTTCCCTCCCTGCGTGTTCCTTCTTCCTGCTCCCTCCTACTTCTTATCTGACTCAGAACCTCCTGTGGCATTTATGGTGGCGGCTACCTACTTCCATCTGCAGCTTAGATACAAAGATGCCACGAAGACCTTGTTGTCAAGCCTTTCAGGTGTTTTTTTTTTTAAACTTTTATTTAATAAATATAAATTTCCAAAGTACAGCTTTTGAATTACAGTGGCTTCCCCCCCCATAACTTCCTTCCCACCTGCAACCCTCCCATCTCCCGCTCCCTCTCCCATTCCATTCATATCAAGATTCATTTTCAATTATCTTTATATATAGAAGATCAATTTAGTATATATTAAGTAAAGATTTCAACAGTTTGTACCCACACAGAAACACAAAGTGTAAAGTACTGTTTGAGTACTAGTTATAGCATTAATTTACATTGTACAACACATTAACAACAGAGATCCTACATGGGGAGTAAGTGCACAGTGACTCCTGTTGTTGACTTAGAATTTGACACTCTTGTTTATGGCATCAGTAATCACCCTAGGCTCTTGTCATGAGTTGCCAAGGCTATGGAAGCCTTTTGAGTTTGCCAACTCCAATCTTATTTAGACAGGGTCATAGTCAAAGTGGAAGTTCTCTCCTCCCTTCAGAGAAAGGCACCTCCTTCTTTGATGGCCTGTTCTTTCCACTGGGATCTCACTTGCAAAGATCTTTCATTTAGGTTTTTTTTTTTTCCTTTTGCCAGAGTGTCTTGGCTTTCCATGCCTAAAATACTCTCATGGGCTCTTCAGCCAGATCTGAATGCCTTAAGGGCTGATTCTGAGGCCAGAGTGCTATTTAGGACATCTGTCATTCTATGAGTCAGCTGTGTATCCCACTTCCCATGTTGGAATGTTCTCTGCTTTTTAATTCTATCAGTTAGAATTAGCAGACACTAGGGCCAGCGCCATGGCTCAACAGGCTAATCCTCCGCCTTGCGGCGCCGGCACACCGGGTTCTAGTCCCGGTCGGGGCTCCGGATTCTGTCCCGGTTGCCCCTCTTCCAGGCCAGCCCTCTGCTGTGGCCCAGGAGTGCAGTGGAGGATGGCCCAAGTGCTTGGGCCCTGCACCCCATGGGAGACCAGGATAAAGCACCTAGCACCTGGCTCCTGCCATCGGATGAGCGCAGTGCGCAGGCCGCAGCGTGCCGGCCGCGGCAACCATTGGAGGGTGAACCAACGGCAAAGGAAGACCTTTCTCTCTGTCTCTTTCTCTCTCACTGTCCACTCTGCCTGTCACAAAAAAAAAAAAAAAAAGAATTAGCAGACACTAGTCTTGTTTATGTGATCCCTTTGACGCTTAGACCTATCATTATGATCAGTTGTGAACTGAAACTGATCACTTTGACTAGTGAGATGGCATTAGTACATGCCACCCTTATGGGATTGAATTGGAATCCTCTGGCACGTTTCTAACTCTACCATTTGGAGCAAGTCAGATTGAGCATGTCCTAAATTGTACGTCTCCTCCCTCTCTTATTCCCACTCTTATATTTAACAGGGATCACTTTTCAGTTAAATTTAAACACCTAAGAATAATTGTGTGTTAATTAAAAAATTCAAACAGTAGTATTAAGTAGAACAAAAAAAATACTAAAAGGGATAAAGTATTAAGTTGTTCATCAACAGTCAGGACAAGGGCTGATCAAGTCACTGATTCTCATAGTGTCCATTTCACTTCAACAGGTTTCCTTTTTGGTGCTCCGTTAGTTGTCACTAATCAGGGAGACAACTCCATTTTCCAAAGTAAATTCTCAAGGGTGAGGATCTGATAGGCTCAGCTCTTTGGTTCACTCTAGCTTATCGAGTGACTGTGACCTAGGGTGACTCAGCACCCTGGGTCAGGTGTTCCCCCATATCCGGTCATCTATGCTGGACCCTGAGCTCATCTTTCAAGGACATGCAGCTGGGAGTGGCTGAGAAGGCACTGTCATCAATAAACATCTCTGGCATGTCTCTGTCTTTATAGAACTGTTCTACCCTCCTGAGAGTTGAATTTCCATTATCTTACAGAATATGATCCATCTCACTAAATTTATCATTGCAGAAAAACTGAGTGCTTATATGCTAATACTCTTTGTCCACCTCATAAACACTGATGTTAAATAAGATAAGAATTATAAGAATAAACCCCAAGGGACTTCCTTCAGTGTCTGGTGGAACACTATTAAGTTTTGAGTTCAATCCATATGCCAGGATGCTAGCTGATATATAAAAAGAGTCAAAAGGCAGTACTTTTGCTTGAATGGTAACTGAGAATCACTCATTCCAGGGAGCTGTTGGGTGTGTTGGATCATGCACACAGCTCTGAAGCCAGCTGGCCTGGAGCCTAATCCTGGCTCCAACGCTTCTGAGCTGTATGACTTAGGGGTTGTAGGTGTCCTGGGGCTTCTTTTCTCATGTGCAAAAGGAGACACTGAGAGTACTTATGATGTGGGTTATTGCGAAGATGAAAAATAGCCAGTGTAAAATATTTTAAGCAAAATACCCTACAAATGTTACTTATTATCATAATTAATCCCATAATCTTTTGTTGAACACCAGTTATAGAACTTAAGCTAGTTTTGGGTGGCATTTTGTGATTTTTTAAAATATATTTAGTTCTTTAAAATTGTACTCTTGAGGTGGGCATTTGGCCTCATGGTGAGGATGCTCGCGTCCATATCACGGTGCCTGGGTTTGACTCCAGCTTCTGGCCGTGCAGATCCTGGGAGGCAGCACTGATGGTTCAAGTGATTGGGTCCCCCAAATGGGTAGGAGACTAGGATTGTGTTCTGGTTTCCCAGGTTTCAGCTTTGGCTTTTTGGTTTGGCCTAGTCCCAGCCCCAGTCATTGTATGCATCTGAGGAGTGAACCAGCACATAGGTTTTCTCTCTCTCTTTTTGTCTCTCTGCCTCCCAAATTTAATAATAATAAAATAATAATAATTATAATAATAATAAATGTTATTCTTTAATTAGCAACATGGGAAAAAGATACTCACTTCAGGATGCAAACCAGAGGCAGAAACCCCCAACCCCACCCCAAACAGCTGGTTTTCCTTAACTAGTTAGGCTGGAGCAATGTTTAAACCATGCCAGAATCACTCCAGCTCTCACCACCGCCTAATCTCCAGATCCTGGTCGCAGTCATCTTGGCTAGAGATTGGCTTCACTTCATCCTAGAGCCTAGTTCAAGGGAATCCATGGCTTCCGCAAGTTAAAGCCTTCTGTGCTCCTGCTGCTGGCTGTGCCACTCAGCCATGGGCAAGTGGAGCTGTAAATCACATCCTTGGTGAGGGTCAAAGATTCTAGAACCTTCAGCTCGTGCATGTCTTGCTCACTAGCTCAGGGTATGGGATTTGAGGTACATTCAGCAGCCATTTGTTGACTTGTAACACCCTTGGATCTTTTAGGTCTTTCCAGAACTAACTAACTAACTAACTAATTTCCTCCCTTCCTTCCTTCTGTCCATCTTTCACATTTATTTACTTATTTGAAAGACAGAGTTACAGAGAGGGAGAGAAGTAAGGCAGAGAGAAAGAGAGGTCTTCCATCCACTGGTTCCTCCCTAAATGACCACAATAGCTGGGGCTGGGCCAGACCAAAGCCAGGAGCCAGGGGCTTTATCTGGGTCTCCCAAGTGTGTGGCAAGGGCCCTAGCACTTGGGCCAATTTCTGTTGCTTTCCCAGGCCATTAGCAGGGAGCTGGATTGAAAGTGGACTCAATGGCCGGCACCATAGCTCAATAGGCTAATCCTCTGCCTGCGGTGCCAGCACCCTGGGTTCTAGTCCCGGTCGGGGCGCTAGATTCTGCCCCAGTTGCTCCTCTTCTAGGCCAGCTCTCTGCCATGGCCAGGGAGTGCAGTGGAGGATGGCCCAAGTGCTTGGGCCCTGCACCCTCATGGGAGACCAGGAGAAGCACCTGGCTCCTGGCTTCGGATCAGCGCGGTGTGCTGGCCGCAATGCGCCAGCTGCAGCAGCCATTGGAGGGCGAACCAACAGCAAAAAAACGGAAGACCTTTCTCTCTGTCTCTCTCTCTCACTGTCCACTCTGCCTATCAAAAAAAGAAAAGAAAAGAAAAGAAAATTTGATGCCCATATGGGATGCTGGTGTCTCACGCAGCGGCTTTACCTTTTGCCCCACAACACTGGCCCCAGCATTCCTATTTTGAGTCTTTTTAAAAACAACCACTCTATGGGGCCGGCACCATGGCTCACGTGGTTAATCCTCTGCCTGGGGCACCGGCATCCCATATGGGCATCGGGTTCTAGTCCCAGCTGCTCCTCTTCCAGTCCAGCTCTCTGCTGTGTCCCGGGAGTGCAGTGGAGGATGGCCCAAGTGCTTGGGCCCTGCACCCACACGGGAGACCAGGAGGAAACACCTGGCTCCTGGCTTCTGATCATTGCAGCACCAGCCGTGGTGCCCATTTCGGGGTGAACCAACAGAAGGAAGACCTTTCTCTCTGTCTCTCTTTCACTGTCTAACTCTGCCTGTCAAAAAAAAAAAAAAAAAAGTTCTTTAAAAAATCACTCTCAATGGGGCCAACACTGTGGCATAGTGTGTTAAAGCCCTGGCCTGAAGTGTCAGCTTCCCATATGGGCACCGGTTCTAGTCCCAGCTGCTCCTCTTCCGATCCACCTCTCTTGTATGGCCTGGGAAAGCAGTAGAAGGTGGCCCAAGACCTTGATCCCCTGCAGCCACATGAGAGACCTGGAAGAAGCTCCTGGCTCCTGGCTTCGGATCGGCACAGCTCTGGCTGTTGTGGCCATCTGGGGAGTGAACCAGCGGATGGAAGACCTCTCTCTCTGTCTCTACCTCTCTCTGTAACTCTGTCTTTCAAAGAAATAAAGTAAATCTTAAAAAAAAAAAAAAAAACCTCTCTGAGTAAGCCTAACTGTGAATTTGTGAGTTTCATGAGGATGGTAGTCTTAAATGAAAAAATTCAGATGCTATTCCCTTGTTACTTTCTCCCAATCTATATGGTCATAATCTTATCACAGAAATCAGACTGATTTAGTTATTCCAAGCTCTTCACAGAGCCCTATCCCTGGTTGGCAACTTTCTGTCATCTTCATGTGAATATATATAGTTTCATAAATTTCCTGTTTGAACATTTTCAACTGCCTGGGACCAAACCGAGAGCAATTGCATGAATCGTGTGGCCGTCTAGAATATCAGAAAGTCAGTTTAGTCCAATTATAATTTTCTCAATTGAATATGAAATATTTTAGAGAGCTAATTCTTTGACTCTTACAGTGACATTTCCCCTTGCCTCGTTTTCTCCTGTAGGAGGGTGTCTTCAAACATGTCATGAAAGGTGACTGTGATGAAAAGCTTGCATGGATTTCAATTTACTTTGCATGAAAATAACTTCGGTTTTAATTCCACTTTTCCAGGAGCTTTTCGAAGCGCCCTTATATTGCCGTTGGGCATCGTGACTTGAAGCTGTAAGTCTAACGGTTGAGAGTCTGTTCCGAAACAGACACAGCAGGCACCCTCGGATCCAAGTTCATGAACTGCCAAAAGCCTAATTAAACAATGAAATGTGGTGTTGGTTAGTGATCGTCTTGAACTGAAGCTGCACAAGTTCTGCTCCAAGGTTCTGTCACACTCAATATACTCTTCTCACCAAGTACACATATCAGGTTCGCCGCCGCTGAGCAGGCAGCCTCTCATAATGTAGTGGTAAACATTTTGATTAGTGACAAGTGTTTTCACATCTGCTTACTTCAAGCATAAGTGCTTTTCTCCTTCTCACAGAAAAATTGGGATGAGGAAAATATCATCAGCCCCATTCATTTCCACGTGCCGTTTCAGCTAGTATGTAAATACAGGGCTGGGAGGACTAGAATTTGTCTTACATTAACACAGCATTGCCCCTGCGTCGGCCCATGCCAGGGAGTGATGGGAAATTGGCATGCCTAATGGAGCTGTGGTGAATATTCATTTTTCCATCTGGAAACTTAGCGTGTGTGTTTAGGAGACTGAAAACTGGTGTGACTTCAGTGCTGTAACTCCATCAACTTTACAGTCTTGGGAGAGAAACTCACATTCAAAAGAAAATGTGTTTCTGTAAAAATATATAAATGAGAACTACAACGGAAACTAAATATGCCCATTTCTTCAAGGTAACCTGGGGTACAACTGCATCTCAAAAAAAAAAAAAAAAAGTGGGAATCCAGAACCACACTTTGGTCACCATCGTGGAGGTCATAGGAACTTGGAGAAGCTTTTTGCTCATTCTCCACAGGATTGCAATTTCATCAAAGGTTGCCTGAGAAATACAGAATTGGAAGGAAATTGAGTAAGGAAGACACACCTTATGCCATAAATAACATCCTGACGTTAGAGCTTGGATTGAAAGCCTCTTGGGGATGGACAGCTTGTTCCACTGTTAGAACTGCTCTTTGGAAACTAATGGGCTTGGCTTTGCATCTCCCACTGTTCTGCACAAATGAACCAAACTGGAAATCAGTTGGAGTCACTGAAGCTTAACACAACTCCAGCTATTGTTTACATGGCTCCCATGAAACCCTTATGCCAAGCTGATTAGATGTACAGTTCATTCGATAAGCTTGTCTGCTCACGGCGCATAAGGCAGTGAACCTTTTCACAAAATGAAACTGGAGCTGGGGAGGGGAGAAAGCCAAACAACCTTAACGAAGAGGGAGGCTGGAGCCCGTGGTGGGGGACCATGTCAGGTGTTAGGAAGCTCCTTTGCGCTGGGATTCTTGAGATGATGTTTTTGGGATTTGCCCTCCTGCTTACCAAAAACTCGTTAGTGTCATTTTAAAAAACTTCTTTGTGATCACGGATATGCTTGATGTGAATGGAAGCTGAGGACTAGAAAAGATTCCTTAAAATAAAGATGACGGGGGTGGGGGGAGCACTCTGTGGATCCGTGGACGTCATCACCCCCTGCACAATGCCAGCACTTTCCTCTCTGGCTCCCTCCCGCCTCCACCCCAAGCTAGAGGTTTGGGGGGGGGGGGGGGGTCTAAAACCTACCTCACCGACATGTGCTCTGGATCTGTCACTGAGTGGTTGGGAATTAGTCATCAAACCATGAATTCATCATCCCCCAAACTCTCCCTGGTCACCTTTTAGCCACTGTAACTGATCTCATTTCTCCAAGAGCATGACTTGGTGGCTTTGTGAACCATGGTTCAGCACTATGGGCTTTGTCCCACTGTGACAATGGCAGAGGGAGTGGCCAGCTGAATAGAAGCCTGTGCCACAAACAGGGGAGCCCTTTATGGGAAATTCATGCCAGATCTGTTTGGGTTGTCCATTGCTTCCTCACAAACTGGCCTAAAACTCAGTGGCTTAGACCCAGCACCATTTTATTAACATCTTGCAATTCTGTGAGTCTTAGTTCAGGTCTATAGGGCTTGGTGGGGTGATTCTTCTGCTGCACTTCATGTCAGCCAGGTTACTCAGTGGTACTCACCAGCGGCTGGGCACATTCATGAGATCCAAGATAGCTTCACTCCCATAACCTTGGTGTGGATGGCTGGAAGGCTCAGCTCAGAGGGCCATCTTCCTGTCTATGTGGTCTCACATCCACTCCACCATGGAAGCTGGACTGCTTACATGGTAGCTCACCATCTAAGAATGAGTGCTATCAATGTGCCAGGAAGAAGTTATAAGGCTCCTTGGGTTTTTAACTTTGGAAGTCCCAGGACATTGTATCTGTTCATGTCTGTTGGCCAAGAAACTGAGGAAGGCCAGTTCAGATCCCTGAGAAAGGGAAGCAGAACCCTCCTCTCAATGAGAGCAGAGTCGAAAAAACTGCAGCCATTTTGAATCTACCTCCAAGCACTTTCTTGCGACCTTAGAAAAAGGATTCAGACAAGTCATTTTTCAAATCTCTGACCCAATAATGGGAAAAGATGAAGCAAATCCTTAAGAAACCCCTATGTGACCCCAAATGAGGAAGGTATATCCCTTACTGAAAAATATGATATTCCATGCCAGACTTGGTTTCTCTTATAATACAGGCACTAAATTTGTTTTCATTGGTGCCTCTCCCCACCATGGTGTCTTTTAATCCTGATAGGCACCGAGTACTTAATAACAATTAGTGGGGCCAGCACTGTGGCGTAGCACATAAAGCCGCCACCTGCAGTGCCAGATCCCATATGGGTGCCGGTTCGAGACCCGGCTGCTCCACTTCCGATCCAGTTCTCTGCTATGGCCTGGGAAAGCGGTGGCAGATGGCCCAAGTCCTTGGGCTCCTGCACCCATGTGGGGGACCTGGAAGAAGCTCCTGGCTCCTGGCTTTGGATCAGTACAGTCCTGGCCATTGTGGCCAATTGGGGAGTGAACAAGCGAATGGAAGATCTCTCTCTGTCTCTCTGTCTCTGTCTCTGTCTCCGTCTCTGCCTCTCCTTCTCTCTGTGTGTAACTCTGACTTTCAAATAAATAAATAAATCTTTAAAAAATAATAATTAGTAGCAGTTTGAGAGAGCCATTAAATGGAATATATGGTTGAGAGTAATTACACAGCTTTCAAATGGATAACTCTTGGCTTGGAAATTTGGCTGTCAACCTTGAATAAATCACAGAGAAAACAGGTGTTTACGTAGAAGAGCAGAGTC
The DNA here is from genome assembly GCA_949820135.1 of Sylvilagus floridanus. Lineage (NCBI taxonomy): Eukaryota > Metazoa > Chordata > Mammalia > Lagomorpha > Leporidae > Sylvilagus > Sylvilagus floridanus. Next base: position 115,460,649 of record OX463236.1, read on the forward strand.
TGTAAGCATTAAACTGGGCTGCCCTTTTCCATCCTTTGCCTTGTGGCCTGCCATCTTGTTACTGTAACCACACTCCCTCATACACCACCCATGTCCCCAGAATTCTTTGTGAGTCATAGCTGTGGCTCTGAACCACAGCGTGTCACCACTGCAGGTACAAACTGAGCCTGTTTCCTTCAGTCTTTTTATTTTCAGTTTCATCATAACAAAGTCACTTCTGTGGCTCATAAGCCTCCGCCAAGTCTGCTATGGTGCTCAATGGAGGCTCCTCCCAACAATCTTTTCCTGAGGAGGCCTAACAGGCATTGAGCCTCCTTCTGTCACACATGCACAGTTGGGATGAGGAGAGGGAGGGTGCAAGACTCCCAGCTACACATTGTTGATGGGTTTGAAGGGGAGGTGGTGGTGGTGAGGGGAATCTATCATCCTGCACCATTTCCTTCCTACTCCATGTCACCGTGTCTTCTCTTTGCTTGGTGATTAAAGGGTAATATACACTGGAGGAGACAGCGCTGTGGCTTAGTGGGTAAAGCCACTGCCTGCAGTGCTGGCATCCCATATGGGCACCGGTTCGCATCCCGGCTGCCCCACTTCCAAGCCAGCTTTCTGCTATGGCCTGGAAAGCAGTAGAAGATGACCCAAGTGCTTGGGCCCCTGCACCCCAGTGGGAGACCCAGAAGCAGCTCCTGGCTCCTGGCTTCTGGCTTTGGATCAGCCTGGCTCCGGCTGTTGCAGCCAGCAGATGGAAGACCTCTCTCTCTCTGCCTCTGCCTTTCTGTAACTCTGCCTTTCAAATAAATAAATCTTAAAAAAAAAAAAAAAAAAAAGATAAACTGGAGGGCTAGCTTTGTGAGTCCCTTGGGACAGTAGACCAAAGAGTGAAACAAACACATTTTCCAGTTCGGGAACTCTAGCCCTCTCAGATCCCTCCTGCTTTGTTCAAAAGATTCTGGGTTTGCCATGGCCCCTCTCAGTCCATGCAAGTTGTCTCTATTTCCCCCCAAATCCTATGCTAGGGATTTCTTTTCCCAGTTATATAGTTCACTTCCACTTTTCCCTAGTCAGCTTTGACTTGTTAGCAGCAATGTAGCCTCAGAGGCCTTGAGTCCACAATGGTGCCTTGCTTGTGGGCCATCCTGATCTAGGGGTTTCCTATGTCCAGGAGAATTACTGACTTGGGCAGGGAAGAGGTATCCTCCGGACACAGTGCACTGCTGGGTATGCCTCATTTTAAGCATATAATGCAAGGGCAATACTTTGCCTTAAAAAACAATCCCTCCAACTTTAAGTAAGTCGACTGGCATAAAAAATGATTGGTGAAAACCTGTAGGTACCTCATATAGTTATAGCTTCTACTCCCAGACTCAGAGTTTGGGACTAGGTATACAAGAATGACTAGGACATGGTCCCAACTCTAACAGAACCAGCAACCAGCCATACAAGCCCATGAATCAGAGCAATGAACAGCTTGATGCAGGCAAAGGTACAAGCGAAGGCCGAACTGGTCTAAGGAGAGGGAGCCTGGGAGATGGAAAGGGAGCTACTCAGTGCCTAGCTTGCCTTTTGAATAGTTATCCTAAGTGGCTGATGGCCTTTTTTGGGAATTTTGTTATCATTTTATTTGAGACAAAGAGAGATCTTTCGTCCACTGGTTCATGGTCTGGTTGTCTGCAACTGTCAGTTCTGGGCAAGCTGAAGCCAGGAGCCAGGAGCTCCCTCCAGGTCTCCCACGTGGGAGGCAGGGACCCAGCCATCGTTGCCTGCTGCCTCCCAGAGTGTACAGTAGCAGGAAGTAGGAATTGGGAGCAGAGCTGGGGCTCAAACCCAGGCTCTCCATTACGGAGTGTGGGAGTCCAAGAGGTGTCTTAACTGCTGCTTGAAGCTCCTGCCTCATTTTATGAGCATTTGAAGATCCTTTGACTTTGGAATCTCTTTAAAAATACACATAATTCCCAAATCATTGTTCTTGCATTTGAATTAGTTACAAAATACAAATTGAAACGGTTGATGCCCCCTAAAATCATCATTAGCTGACTGTAGTCAGTACATAAAGCCTCAGAGAAATAGATGCATGCGAGTTGTTTACCGAGGGTAAATATGGAAATTCTAAAAGCCCTTCAGAATCAAAGAGGTGACTGTCTCCCTTGCTCTCTTACCTCCTTTTCAACCAACGTGGCGTTTACCCAACTATTTCTGTAACCAGCAGCAACGGACACTGGGTTGGCTACTTGGGGACAGTAGTGGGGTGGAGGTTCCACTTCCCAGTAGGGTACACAGCTGGAAAAATTCCTCCAGGCTCTCTGGGCCGAGTGGGGGCACGACCTCCTGGCCTGCTGGGCATTCTGAGAGCCCCCTCCTTCTAGAAGCAGGAAGAGCAAGTAGCATGTGTTTATGGATGATCCGCCCAGCCTAATGGGACGGTACTAGGGGGTTTCCTGCCAGAAGTCAGATTGGACACAGATCATGCTTTTCGAGCTGCTACAGTTCCTTGTTTGGGAAGCAGGAAATGTGGTCTCGGTGGATTATTTGTCTGCCAAGGCTGAAGTGGGGTCTGAAGGAGTGGTCCGGGTTATGAAATCAGAAGTCGGGAAATCCTGAATCTTAATTTGGTCAGGGACACCCGCATTCTCTCTCACAAAAAGTCCCTGTTGCAGGGTCTCCAGACATAAAGTCGAGAGAGCAGCTATTGCCTAGTGAAAATGTGTGGACCTTAGTGATCTTTGAAATGTGCTAGAAGTATCAGCGAGTCTATTTTTCTCCTTTGTCACCAGGGAATGTCCAGAAATACATACTACAGAAATGCTTGGGTTGGTCACGTGGTCTGGGACAGCAAAGCCATTGTTATGGGGACCTTCTCAGCTATTTGGTGGCCTACATTTCTGCATTCTTGCCCTCTTTCCTTTGTTATTTGTTTGTTATAGTAGTATGTTCACAGGGCAGAATCTACTGTGCTGTCTTCAGACGTGTTGTTAAAGTGTCAGTAGGACGGACCGATTTAATATCTCGAGTGACTATTGACTTACCTGGTGCCAACGACTTGCTTTTCAGATTCTAAGAAATTCTAAACTATAAGAGTTGATTTCGCTGTCAAGTGGTGTGTTCTCTTAACCTGCCAATGTACTTTAGGTTATTTAAGCTGCTTTAATGTTAGCAACAGGATGTATTCCACAAGGAAAAGCTCCCAACAAAATAACAGTTGACTTACTGGCAATGGTGTTGGGTCATTTAGGCACTAACTCTCCTCTCGGCTGAGTGGATTGTGCAAAGAGGGAGAGAAGGATGTGTTTGCAAATGTCCTTTGCTCTCACCTCCTGCGCCCCACCCCGGGCCTCCTGGCCAGCTGGTCCTTGGAGCTTCTGAAGTTAGGATGCTGAGTGGGGTTCCTCTCATTGCTTCTCCAAACACTGGCCGCGGCAAAGCGGCCCAGCCCAGAGAGCAGCACGGATTTGCTTCTATCCATACCTCAGGTGCTGAGAAACGGGGCTGGGACAGGATGGTTTACCGAGCCTTGATCGGAAGGTGTGGTCGGTCCTGTCGAAGGGAGTGGGGGACACTCAGTGTGGCCTCCCTTGCATGTTCTCTCTCTGTGTGACGCCTGAAGCAGTCTCACTTTGTTTTCTAGTGTTAGTTCTTCTCCTTCATGTTCACGGCTACCGTTTTATTCCACACACATGTGATAGTAGACCATGCTCTGAACCTCGCACATACCGGCTCCTGTAATCCCTGTAACAGCTTGATGAGGTGAGAATTCTGGCCATTTTATGGACTAGAAAACTGAGTCCTAGAACAGTAGGATAACTTGCTCTAGGTCCTGCGAGTGCAGCTGGGCTGCCTTCCGTGGGTGCTTGCTTTGAGATGAGCTGATGGACTCCAGTGATCCCTGGATAAAGTCCTAACTTGTCTTTTATTTTCTCACAAAGGATGGCTTATAGAAAGCAAGTTAACTTTTTTTTGAAGACATTAATTTTTGAAACCATTGGCTCCATGTTTGGCCTTTGCATACTGCTTGAGACACATACAGCTTCATGTTGGTTTTGACAGTGGCCGCCAGGCTGGAAAACCAAAGCTGCCACGTGTGGATTTCACCCCAGCCTTGAGAGCTCAGTTTTAAATTTAACTTGATTAATTTAAGGTTTGAGTTGATTTCTGGCGGCAAACTGTGTCTCCCTGGCCTAGAAAAATTCCCGCAAAACAAACTGGGAAAAGAATCCCACCCAAAATGGCAACACGAAATACTCAAAATACTCGACAACATTTGTAAGGAGCTCACTGTCAGGGGCCTGGAGGCATTCAAGTGCAATGGACTTTAAAATAGAGCTGGGGGCACTTGGGTGGCTGCTGACCACAATCCAAGGAGGCTTTGTTCCTAGAAAATGTGCTGTGAGTTACAGCTAATAAAGTATCATCTAAAAAAAATACGAAGAAAAAAACAAAAACAAAAGCCTTGGGGCAGGCATTTAGCCAAGGAACAGTTAAGACACCCACAACCCATATCATCAGAGGGCCTGCGTTCAAGTCCCAGCTGTGGCTCCAGATTCCAACTTCTTGCCAAGGCACACCCTGGGAGGCAACAGGTGACGGCTCAAGTAGTTGGGTCCCTGCCACCTACGTGGGAGACCTGAGCTGAGTTTCCAGCTCCTGGCTCCCTCCCTGGCCCTTGAGGGCGTTGGAAGAGTGAGCTAGAACAGGAGAGCTCTCTCTGTCTCTGTCTCTGGCTGAGGGTTGGGGGTGGGAAGCGTTAAGTTTCATCGTGGAAGAGGAGATCCCTAGAGCAGTCTTAGATTAAGAGAAATAAAAAAGTAATATGGAAAATTTTCCTTTTCTTAACACACACACAAAAATTTGCTGTGCAGCAGTAGAATCCTTACTTAAAGCGGTTGACTATCCCTCTCTGGTTCACAAAGCTAGATCCTGGGTCAACGCTCTTCTCTTTTGCAAGCCTGTGCACAGATGGAAGTTCTGGTTTTGACACAACATTCTGTCAGGACTGTAGATCGCATCAACCCTACCAGGCAAGGCAACTCAGCATTCCCTACGCATGCGTGTGCACCACACACACACACACACACACACACACACGCTCCTTGCCCTAAATGGCTAGTGCGTCTTATCACCCATCTTTCTCCCTTTGATTCAAGACAAGTACCTTCTTGTCTCGGATTTTTTTTCCCTCATTAAAACCATGTGCCTCCCTTCCCCAGGCCTTTACTTCATACTTCTTAGGGCTCTTGCTTCTTCCATCCCTCTGGCTCCAGAGATGGACATGTCCTCAGTGAATCCTAAACGACCTCGAAAACTCCCTTCTGGAAGACACTTGTGAAACCCCCAACTATGTTTTACTTTGGAAACGACAAACTTTGATTGTTGCAGTTGGGAAAAGCGGACACGCTTCGAAGAGATTGCATCAGGAGCTGAGAGCTTGACTCCACTTCAAGCATGTTCGGCATCCGATGCAGGAGATAATTGGAAGGAAGAGTGTGGCTGGTAGAGGTTTCCTTTTTGATGGGCACTTGGCATCCTCCAGAGCAAAGCCCTCACCCTTGATTTTCTTTGTCCCTCCTCCGGCACGAGCATCATTCAATTCAGTCGTGCGACACGCGGAGTTAGGGTATTCAATGTTACTTAGAATTTGATTCTGAGCACAATCCGTGCTTGGTAATCAAATAAATAATGCCTGCCTCTGCACGTTACTCACTAGATCATCTCAGGAAGGAAGCGATGGACACTCTATGGAATTCCTCTTTGCAGCAAGGAGTGAGATCGGAATAGTTAACAGCGGGTGACATGGGACCTGCAGTGCCAGGGCATAAGGGCTCAATGCCCCAGTTGCTGGGTTGAGAGGAAGTTGGTGAGTCCAGTTAAGTGGGCAAGCGAAAAGGCTGCTGCCATGGGGGGGGGGAGCCCAGGGCAACAGCTTCTCAGCCAGTTGGGGGTTTCAGCCACCACGGCAGCCACATCACTGGCTGTGTGCCACTCTGCAACAAGGCTCATTACATTCTTTTTTTTTTTTTTTTTTTTTTTTTTGGGACAGGCAGAGTGGACAGTGAGAGAGACAGAGAGAAAGGCCTTCCTTTTACCGTTGGTTCACCCTCCAATGGCCGCTGTGGCCAGCACACCGCAGCTGATCCGATGGCAGGAGCCAGGTGCTTCTCCTGGTCTCCCATGGGGTGCAGGGCCCAAGGACTTGGGCCATCCTCCACTGCTCTCCTGGGCCACAGCAGAGAGCTGGCCTGGAAGAGGAACAACTGGGACAGAATCCGGCACCCCAACAGGGACTAGAACCTGGGGTGCCAGCGCCGCAGGCGGAGGATTAGCCTATTGAGCCACGGCGCCGGCAGAAGCTCATTACATTCTAAGGACAACAGCTTGCACCCTGTCTCTCTGGAATACTGTGTGTTTATCATGAAAAAGAAAAGCCATGGTGCATAAAAAACTTGCAATGCAGCTTTCCCTATTAATTAGTTTACTTCTCCAACAGTTTCTCAAACTTACCACTTATTAAATGCAAAACAATGTGATCACCAAGATCATCTACTGAGTTAAACCCACTGCTTTCCACTTTGGACTTCCTTTGACGGGGAGCTCCTGATGGGCAAGCCGTGGCACACATCTCTAAGAAGCTGAGGGATGTACTCTGGCAGCTGCTACCAGCGGGGGGACACCTGATGATGTCCTTGCAGCTTTTCTGAGTGGCACGGGCTGCTCCCTGGGTACAGATACTCCTTAAGGGGAAAAACAGCATCCCCTATGCACACCCACACACGGGCACCCCCGGCCCCCGCTCTCCCCTGGGACGTCACCCTGCTGTGTCCAGTGCAGGGGACTCAGATTCCAAGAAGGGCTCAAGTCACTCAGCAGCCTTTCCTGTGCAGGCTGCCGAAAACCGTGGCTCTCTACTCAGATCAAGCTTTTTTTTTTATTTTTTAAGACTTATTTTATTGGCCGGCACTGTGGCTCAATAGGCTAATTCTCCGCCTTGTGGCGCCGGATTCTGTTCCGGTTGCCCCTCTTCCAGGCCAGCTTTCTGCTGTGGCCCCGGAGTGCAGTGGAGGATGGCCCAAGTGCTTGGGCCCTGCACCCCATGGGAGACCAGGAGAAGCACCTGGCTTCGGATCAGCGCAGTGCAGCGTGGCGCGCTGGCTGCAGCGCACCAGCCGCGGCGGCCATTGGAGGGTGAACCAACAGCAAAGGAAGACCTTTCTCTCTGTCTCTCTCTCTCACTGTCCACTCTGCCTGTCAAAAAAAAAAAAAAAAGACTTATTTATTTATTTTGAAAGTTAGAGTTACAGAGAGAGAGATCTTCTACCTGCTCGTTCACTCTCCAGATGGCTGCAATGACCAGTGCTGGGCCAGGCTGAAGCCAGGAGCTAGGAACTTCATCCAGGGCTCTCACATGGATGACAGGGGCCCAAACACTTGGAACATCTTCCGATGCTTTTCCAGGTCATTAGCAGGGAGCTGGATTGGAAGTGGAGCAGCTGGGACAAGGAATCAGCACCTATATGGGATGCTGGCATCGCAGGTGGTGGCTTTACCAGCTATGCCACAACGCTGGCTCCAAAGCAAAGTTCTTTTTTTTTTTTTTTTTTAAGATTTGTTTATTTAAAAGTCAGAGTTACACAAAGAGAGGAGAGGCAGAAAGAGAGAGAGGTCTTCTATCCTCTGGTTCACTCTCCAATTGGCTGCAATGGCTAGAGCTGTGCCGATCCAAAGCCAGGAGCAAGGAGCCAGAAGCTTCTTCCAGATCTCCCGTGCAGGTGTAGGGGCCCAAGGACTTGGGCTGCCTTCTACTGCTTTTCCAGGCTGTAGTAGAGATCTGGATCGGAAGTGGAGCAGCTGGGACTCGAACCAGCACCCATATGGAATGCTGGCACTGCAGGTGGCAGCTTTACCCGCTACTCCATAGCACCAGCCCCAGCAAGGTTCTTAAACCCACAAAATACATGGGGATTACAAAGGAAATCATTTATATCAAAATATAGGTTAACAAAATGTTTTAAAAAAATTTGTGCTCCAGCAATATATGATTCCTTGTTGCCATACAACAAGAGCTAGCTGAGGCTGTAGCTGGTCATTTGAGATAGCTGCAAAAATTGTGATGTGGTGTAAGGTCTTATATTTAATTTTAAAAAATTTATTTCAAAGGCAGAGAGAGCAAGAAGCAGATACAAAGAGATCTCCTATCTATTGGGTTATTCCCCAAATGTCCACAAACAGCCAGGAGCCAGGAACTCAATCCAGGTCTCCCACATGGGTGGCAGGGACCCAAGTACCTGAGCAATCATGAATGCCTCCCAGGTGTGCGTTAGCAGGAAGCTGGATGCAGGAGCCCAGTGGAGACTTGACCCTGTGCACTCCCTATAGGAGGCCTGAAGGGATGTGGGTGCCTCACTTGCTGCCCCAAACACTCGCCCTCAAAACTTAGGGTTTTTTTTTTTTTTTTTTTACAGGAAGTTAGTGTGAGAGAGAGACAGAGAGAAAGGTCTTCCTTCCGTTGGTTCACCCCCCAAATGGCCGCTACAGCCGGTGCACTGCACTGATCCGAAGCCAGGAGCCAGGTGCCTCCTCCTGATCTCCCATGCGGGTGCAGGGCCCAAGCACTTGGGCCATCCTCCACTGCACTCCAGGGCCACAGCAGAGAGCTGGCCTGGAAGAGGGGCAACGAGGACAGAACCTGGTGTGCTGGCGCCGCAAGGCGGAGGATTAGCCTAATGAGTCGCGGCACTGGCCAAAACTTAGGGTTTTTAACAGCGACTAATAATAGATACTTACCTTACCTCCACTGTGGTTTGTTGCTCACATTCATAAAGGAAATGCTGAAAGCCAGCAAGAGCTTAGTGAAAAGAAAAATGCTATTTTTTTTTCTAAGCTAACACCACTGCTGTTTTTTTCCTTTTCCATGGCTAAGAATCCCTGCAGGCTAAGGTTGTTCAAGGCCCCACACCTCCCAGGTGGCCCCACTCCACGCCCTTAGACACAGTCTTTATGCCACCCTCATGGACCTCAGGGATGCCTCTCGGCCTGGAAGCCATGCCCCAACACCTGGAGACCACACTTTGCCTTTCTGACTTCACTGGGTGATGGGGGGACGGGGGGGGGGGGGCAGCTGAGCTTGGGTTTCCTCATCTGCCAAAAGAAAATGCCCGGGGCCAGGGCTTAGCGGGTAAAGCCGCCGCCTGCAGTGCCAGCATCCCATTTGAGCGCCTGTTCAAGTCCAGGCTGCTCCACTTCCGATCCAGGTCCCTGTCAATGTGCCTGGGAAAGCAGAAGATGGCCCAAATCCTGGGGCCCCTGCACCTCCGTGGGACACCCAGTGGAAGCTCCTGCCTCCTGGCTTCGGATAGGTGCAGCTCCAGCCTTTCTGGTCATCTGGGGAGTGGACAAGCGGATGGAAGACCTCTCTCTCTCTGCCCCTGCCTCTCTGTAACTCTGCCTTTCAAATAAATAAATACATCTTTTTTAAAAAATGCCCACCAACTAGGCTGTTAGGATTCGAGGAGACGAGAGATGCTCTGGAAATTGTCCAACACTACCCAAGTGTGAGTGCCCTCTTTTCATGTTTGACGGCGAGGCTTCAAGAACCCACAACAGTCTGTGTAGCTCCGGTGTCCCAAGTATCCGGCACGCGCGTCCGGCATTCCATACACACTTGTGGAATGAATGAATGCACCCTGCTTGTGCACAGGGGCCCACGTCTGCAAGGCCAGGCTGCTGCTGGCCGTGAGGCCCGGGGCGTCACCTGCGCCTTCTGCTACCCGCAGGTAGGAGCCGCCTGCCTCGCTCTGCACCGCTCGGCAATCCGAGCGGCCGCGCTTCCTTGCAGGGGCGCCGCGGGGTGGGGCTGCTCCGCCCCGAGCTCGCCTCCGCGTCTCCCACGTCGCGGCTTCCGGGCAGGTGAGGGGCGGCGGGAGAGGCGTGGGGCCGGGCCGGGGCGGGAAGGTGCGGGCCGGGCGGGCCGGGCGGCGGGCGCGCGAGGAGGGGCTGGGGGTGGGCAGGGGCGGGGCCGGCGTCCTCGTCACTAGATAAAACGCCTGCGAGTCTCCAGAGAACAACGGGCTCATTCAGCGATCCGGAGCTGCCCGCGAGGGGGAGCGGCCGGGCGGAGAGCGCGACCCGTCCCGGGGGTGGGGCCGGACGCAGTGGCCAGAGGAGGCGGAGGTGGCCGCGGCCGCAGCAGCGCGGCAGTCTCGGACCCGGCCCCGGCCCGGAGCGCAAGGCGGCCGCCGCAGGTCCCCGCGCCCCTCCCCGTGCGCCCGCCCATGGCGGCCGCGGGGCAGCTGTGCCTGCTCTACCTGTCGGCGGGGCTCCTGCCCCGGCTCGGCGCAGCCTTCAACTTGGACACCCGCAAGGACAATGTGATCCAGAAACTGGGGGACCCCGGCAGCCTCTTCGGCTTCTCGCTGGCCATGCACTGGCAGCTGCAGCCCGAGGACAAGCGGCTGTGAGTTCCCCGACTCTTCCCACCCCCCACCCCCGGGGCGCCGGCCCGCGCGCGAGGACGGGCGAGGGCGCGCCCTGTTCCCGCCGGCTCGGCGCGCCCGGAGCCCGCTGGCCCGCCGGCCCTACCCCCGCCCCGCTCCGGCCTTCGCCGGCCCCAGGGAGGAGCTGGGGGCCCGCGGGTCGCGGCTCGGGCCGGACGAGCCGCGCCTGCCGTCCGCGCGCTGCGCTCCGCTGCCCTGCCGTCCCGCGCGGCGCCTCCCTCGCTTTCAGCCGGGCGGGAGGGGAACCCGAGGGCCGACCTGGGCCCCGGGAGAGTTTACTTAAGAAAGAAAAAAAAAACAAGAGCTAAGTGCTTTCTGCCGGTTGTTCTCTCCGGGCACGTTTGCTGGGACCCCGGCAGGTGGCACGCCGTGCTGAGCTTCACGCGTGGGTGGGGCGGGGGTGGGTGCAGAGTCGCCTGGTCGCTGCCGCGCGGTTGCTGGGAGCGTTGTTCCCGGGAGGTGCAGGCCTTTCCCGAGCTCGCCGAACACCCCCACGCAGACCGGCGCGCCCCGCGGGAGTTGGGAAGCCACATTTCACCGTGTCCTGTGTGGCTTTGCCTGCAGGGCGAGAGTTCCTGCTCGGAATACTTTTACATACTTAAAAAAAATGGAGCGAACCAAGCACCTGTTCTCAGTACAAGATTAGCTGAAAAAACAAGTCCCCGGCTCTGAGTGGCCCCCAGCCCAGCCCAGCCCCCAAGGCGCTCGGCTGGGCCAGAGCTTCGGGTCTGCCCGGCCCGAGGGGTTGCAGCCAAATGTCGATCTGAGCCAGGATTTTTGCGAACCGGGTTTGGAAGAGACAGCCAGTCCTCCAACGCCATAGCGGTTCCCCTCCGAGGCGCAAGCTTCTTACAAAGTGTGTGATTCCAGCTATTTAGGCTGGAGAGGGTATTTGGGAGCTTGTCGCCTTAATCACCATGGGGTTGCATTCTTGATCCCTGTTACCGAAAACTAGACTCTAACAACAGAAAGTTCCTCTGCTCACCCAGGCCTGGAGCGGAGCCCAGGTCCTTGCAGGACCAACAGAGCGGAGAAAGCAAAGTGCACCCGGAGTGGGGAAGGCATGTGTGTGACAGAAGCGCCCGGGATTTGGGAGCTGCTGGAAACCCCTTGATTTCAGTAGTTAACAACTTGGGGATTTGGGAGGTTTGGGGGCCCCTGAGCTTTCAGGTTGGATTTCTCTGCTAACGCCTGCTAGGTGAAGCAAAGAAGTTAGCTGAGGAGGCAAGGTCCCAGGCACCTGGTCTGTCTGCAGCCCCCCACCAGCTGCTTGCTCATCTTCTGCTTTCGCTTGGCAGTCGCTGTTGAGCTGTACATCTGGATGAAAGTGGGTTTCAGTTAACTCAGTTACAGGATGACGTTTGGTGTCTCCGAACACCAAGTGTGCACATGTGCATCCACCCACGCGGAGAACTTGAACTTGTCTGTGCAGAAGTGGCTGTGGGCCAGCAGAGGAGGGGGTCCACTGGTGCTTGCTGGTGGCACACGTTGCAGAGGGGAATCATCAGGGCAAGCAATGTCCTTATTTGCAAAACGAGCCTTGAGCCAGGAATCTGCTGTCATTTAGGTTAGCAGCCTCCTGCAGCTGCTAGGTGTCTGTGTTTGAGCTCAGGCAGGTCCTCCTGAGTGTTAAGCAGCAGCCTGTGACTGGGCCCCAAGCCTTGCAGAAATGCTCATCTCAAAGGCTCATGGGAGGAGCTGATCAGCTCCTTCCTTGCAGAAAAAAGTCACCTTCAGGGCACTGTGGCTTGTCCTAGGGCCCAGAGGCAGGAACCAGACAGTGAGGCGGTGCTTTGGTCCAGGGTTGCCCGCCCTCCGCTGCCCTTTTGTAAAGGAGTAGCACAGCCCCCCCCGCCCCAAGAACCCACACACATGGACCTCGTCTGATCGGCTGTCCCCTTTGACAGTGAGGGATGTGTGTGATTGAGCCGACATCTGGCCCAGCCTCCTAAACTCTCTGGAAATCCCAGTGGGCGTGTCCCTGGGCACGGGTGGCAGAGAGGCCTGAGCTCACAGCCCTGCCCCGGGAGTTAGCAGCTGTTGACTGGGAGCTTCGCTTTCTTTCTCTGTCAAATGGAGAGGTTGGGCTTGCAGGTATTAAGAGATGACAGGTGAAGGTGCGTCCTGGCTGCCCCGTGCGGGTTCCTGCTGACAAACTGGAAAGCAGTGGTTGAGTTCCTACTGTGTGTCAGGCTCTGTGCAGGTGTTGAAAACAGGCTGTCATTGCAAGCCTGCCTTGGAGGAAAGCCAAGGGTTGTTGTCATAATTGGGTAATTGATATTGAAACTCTCCATCACATTTATGAAATACAAAGCAACTTAACTATAATCAGTCTTAATTAGGCTAAAAGCAAAAAGTAAACTCACTGAACAAATGACTTCGATGCAGAAAAAGCTTCATCGAAGATGTGTGGGATTTTAGGTACATGCACTGTTAGGTGGTTTAATTTTTCCACAATGGCGTGTAAAGGTTTCATAGCATCTTCAACTCCAGTTATGAGAGCAATACTGTGTCTGAGATCCACAAAACAAGCTCCGGGTCCAGGTTTTAGGGTGTGGATTGAAGAAGCCTCAGGCTCCCAGAGTATTAGACAGTCAGCCAGGTGACTAAACTTAGGGTCTGAGGGCCTTGGAATCTTTAATTTCTCGGAGGTAGTTGGGGTTGAGTCATCCCCAGGTGGAAGGTATGTGGTGATGGCTGTGGGTATAGCCGTCCTCTGAGTCATCACTCTTTGCCCTGCTGGGAAGAGGTAGATGTGTATGACCACAGGGCAGAGCCTAGAAGAAAGAGCTGATCTGTCGGCGATCTCCCGGAGCGGGTCTGCATTTCTGCCAAGGCTCGTTTTCTTCTTCATGAGGTCCCCTGGGATCCCCACCGCCTTCCACAGACTCTCCATGGCCCCTGCTGGGACTCTTGGGTTTCTTCCTGATCTATCTCTGATTTGGGATTTGCCAGCTTTGAAAATCCTGCTTTCCGAACGAGAGAGCCTCTGGCCCAGCTGCCTCCCTTTACAGATGAAGTATTGAAGCCAAAAATTGTGAAACGGCCAAAGCCGCACGGCTCCTTAAGCAGAACCTTAGCCGAATCTGGACTTGAAGTTGGTATTTCTGACTCATGCTCATGCCATCTCTAAAAGCAAAAGTCCGAAATGTCCTTCAGACCTGGGGAAGTTGGCAAGCATTTGAGTCTTGGAAATGTACTATGTTGTGTTGATTTATTGAACTGCTTCTCATATAGGTCAGGACAGGCTATTTAAATATTGGTGCCTGCACTCTCTTCCTGTTGACCTGTGCGCAGATTGACCTTGGATCGAGTTCTGAGTCCTTCCTTCTTTGCCTTCTACCTGCCCCCTTCCCTTACTGGAAAAGATTCCTGAAATTTGACAGTGGCTGTGCAGGGCCCAGAACTGGTCCAGGAAGTGTGCCTAAGCTGTTCTGCCTCCAGTTCATTTACTCCCTGAGAGTGTCAGGTGGCCTAGGGCCATCTTCCAGGACTTGCTGGGTCACCTTGAGTCCCGAGGGTAGATAAAGGCCAGAATGGGCAGGGAGACTGAGAGGAAATCTTAGGGCTCTGCAAGAAAGCAGAAATAGACATGTTTAATTTTAACACGGGCTGGTGTGAGATGATGACAGAGCTGGGGAAAAAGGGTCAAAGTATGCTTAGGGTGTAAATAGTTTGTTGGGAAATTTAAGTTAAATGCTTATGTAATAAGATTTTCCTATTATAAAGGAGTAGCTTTCTGTGTTCTTGGTTGTATAAACTAATTTGGCATAACAGTATATATTTTTTAATTTAAAAACATTTGAGAGGCATACATGCACATTGACAGAGAGTTCCCATTCATTGATTCACTCCCCCAAATATCCTCATTGGATAGGCATCACTGGGCTGAAGCCGGGAGACAGGGACCCAATCCAGGCCTTCTACGTGAGTGACAATTACTTGAGCCAACACCACTTTCTCCCAGGGTCTGTGTTAGCAGGAAGCTGGAGTCAGGAGCCAAAGGCAGATATCGAACCTGGGGACTCTGTTGTCTGAGATCCAGGTCTCTTTTTGTCTTAACTGTTAGGTTAAACATCATCCCCATAACAATATGTTAAGATTTTTTAATTTAAGAATTTATAAACAAATACGGTTAGAACTGTGGTGTATAGTTCACCAAGGACCTTGGCTCAACATATTACAGTGGCCGATGTGGCCAGTGGATTATTTGACATTTTCAAGGGAGCCAATGGTGACAAAACCAAAGGTGTTTTCTTGTGCTTAGGTGGCAGGGCCACTTGCGCCTTAATACGGAGGAGCGCTTGGTCAGCCCATCTTCAGAAAGACTGCAGTCCTGTCTCAAGCCTGTACTACAGCATCTTCTATGGAATTCATGTCCCACAGTTCAGAGGGTGTTTGTTTAACAGTTATCTACCATTTCCGGTTATCTACCATTGTGTGTGGGGGGGGATGATCTCATCTCTCACAACTGGATGATGGGTTACATTAGGGCAGGGGTCTTACTCCCATTTCTTTGCCTGATAGCACCTAGCATCTGCCTTGCAACTACAGTGGAATCATATCACACACTCAATTTCACTTGTGAAGTCAACTCTTCCTGCTGAGGGTGAACAGAGGGAGGAAGCCCTTTATTTAACCCTTGCCCTTCTCTGCTCAGGCCTTGGGGTCTGCTACCCCCAGGGAGAAGGAAGCTGTAGCCCCAGTGCAGAGACACCCAAGAAGTTCAGTATTGGGTTTTGAGTTTTCAAGGACCTAGGTCCCCACTAAGGGATTCTGAATAGTGCCTTTTGAATTGCACTTGGCTTTTGCCCTGAAGGCAGACTTTAAGACTTAACCCGGAAATGCAGGCTGCAGTGGGTACTGAGGATTCTCTGCGTTGGTTGGATGTTATAATGAGACTTGAGGGGGAAGGATGTAGAGGACAGATCCTGGAAGCTACTTGACAAGGGCTGGGGGTGAGGCTAGTATAAGTCTGCGGGGGCCCTGGTGGATTCACAGGGAAAGTTTTGTTATGCAAGGATGGTAAAGGAATCCTGGATTTAATTCTTCAGGTAGGATGGTGGAGAGGCTACCCACCCCCTCCAGAGAGATCCTAAGAGAGGAGGAGCCCGGGAGGGGTGGGGGGGGTTCTGGGCAGGATGGTAAAGATTGGGTCCTGCAGGAGTGGGCACTGGGGGTGCCGCCAGCCCCCGCAGCCGGTCTCCCTCTTCTGGGTGCTGAAATAAGTCTAGAATGAAATAACTTCCTACCAGGGAGGAGCTGTGGGGACTCTCAAACCTGGCTGGTCTTCAGGGTAGCTTTTTGGGGAATCTTTTGATCAAAAGTTTGATTCTCAGCTCAGCCCATACCTGATGTGTCAGTTTTCCTAACGGTGATCCAAAAATCTGTTTCTTTTTTTTTTTTTTTAAATAAAAGACTATTTATTGATTTGAAAGGCAAAGTGACAGAGAGGGAGCTATAGGAATACAGAGACTTCTTGTTCACTGGTTCCCTCCCTAAATGGCCACAACGGCTGGGACTGGACCAGGACGAAGCCACAAGCTCAGAACTCCATCTGTGTTCCCCATTTGGGTGGCCGGGTCTAAGCACTCGGACCATCTTCCACTGCCTTCCCAGGTGCATTAGCAGGGCACTGGATCGGAAGCAGTGCTCTGATATGGGATACCGGTGTCACAAGGAGTGGCTTGAACCCACTGTGCCACAGTGCTGGCCTCTGAGAATCTGTAAGGTTTCCTGGGTATGAGCCAAACAAAGTTTCCATCTTTACCCAGAAAGCAGCATGGAAGGTGATGGATAAGAGCGTGCCTAGAGGGGCTGGCACTGTGGCGCAGCAGGTTAATGCTCTGGCCTGAAGTGCCAGCATCCCTTATGGGCACCGGTTCTAGACCTGGCTGCTCTACTTCCGATTGAGCTCTCTGCTGTGGCCTTGGAAAGCAGTAGAAGATGGCCCGAGTCCTTGGGTCCCTACATCCCTCTGGGAGACCTGGAAGAAGCTCCTGGCTCCTGGCTTTGGATTGGCGCAGCTCCAGCCATTGTGGCCAATTGGGGAGTGAACCAAGGGATGGAAGACCTCTCTCTCTCTCTCTGTCTGCCTCTCCTCTCTGTGTAACTCTGACTTTCAAATAAATAAATAAATCTTAAAAAAAAAAAAAGCGTGCCTAGAGCCAGCTTGTATCAAACCTTGTTCTGCCAGTTTCTGCTGTGACATTGTGTAGGACACCTAACCTTGATGCCCAGGTACAAGGATACTTGTACCTGAGTGCTGGCCTAGAGCAGGCATCTTTGTGCTTGTTAAATCAATGTAGAAACCAAGACTGTGAGAGGTGCGGTGTAAGTGGGTCCCCCTTTAGGGTTTGGTTTCAGTATGTAAACATATGTTCTCCCTTTCTTCCCGTCCTTTCAAGGTCTCCTGTGTTGGAAAGTATAGCTCGGAAGGACCATACATTATAGTTTTCAGTGGTGGATACTGTCAATCCCAGCAAAGTGTTATATTTGAGAGACAGAGGCAGAGAAAGACACAAGAGAGAGTTTCCCGTCCACTGGCTCAGTCCCCAGATGCTCTCAATGGTCATAGCTGGGCTGGGCCAAAGCCTGGAGCTGGCAACACTGGATCCAGCTCTCCCAGGAACCCGATTACTTGAGCGATCATTGCCGCCTCTTCTGAGTCTGCCCTAGCAGGAAACTGGAGTCAGGAACCAAGTCTGAGATAGAGGATGTGGGCGCCCCCTGGCTGCCCCCAGCAATGTTTGAGTATTCAGAGGAGATGAGAGGGCAGGTGGGCGCATGTGCGTGACAAGGGTCCAGAGGAGCAGGTGACTGTGTGGTGTGGGCTGCGCGGTTACAGGGTGGACTTCTTTCTAAAGGAATGCCAACCAGCTGGCTTCCAGGCCTTCTCAGACTATGACTTTGAAAGCACCTCTGTGACCCTGGTCTAGGAGGTGGGGTAATTTGCATGACATCCAGAGCTAGGTTGCTGTGTTCCTTTTTTTTTTTTTTTAAGATTTATTTTATTTATTTGAAAGAGCTACAGAGAGAGGTAGAGACAGAGAAAAGTCTTCCATCCACTGGTTCACTCCCCAGCTGGCCACAACTGCTGGAGCTAAGCCAATTCGCAGTCAGGAGCCAGGAGCTTCTTCTGAGTCTCCCACATGGGTGCAGGGGACCAAGCACTTGGGCCATCTTCCACTGCTTTCCCAGGCCATAGCAGAGAGCTGGATTGGAAGAGGAGCATCCGGGACTAGAACCTGGTACCCATATGGGATGCTGGCACTGCGGGCCAGGGCCTTAACCCACTGTGCCACAGTGCTGGCCCCAGTTGCTGTGTTCTTATTTGCCCTTGCTTTGCTATGAATGTGTGTTAGGAAGGATCTCTCCGGAGATGCATCTGATGGTCAGTGATGACATTGCCTGTGGTTTACAGATTTGTGGACCACAGTGGTTTCTTAGTAGGTTTGTTTGTGAAGCTGGAGTTTAGGAACGAAACCAAGAGGCTGGTTGTGAATTACTGGAGACCTGGGGCAGGTAACCTGGTCCCTTCACCAAAGTCTGTCCTTATGGGTTTGATGGCAGAGAAGGATCTAATCTGCCACTGGGAGGCTTTTCTGTTCAGAAAAACAAGGCAAGACCATTCTTCCAAATCTGCTTACTGCTTCCTGGGGATGGCCTGTGGGTAGGACAACCTTTCACAGCCACAGCAGGGCAGCACCCTCCCCCCAACTTGGCCCCGAGCTTGATTCTAATGGGATACCACTATCACTTCATCTAATCCCAAACTGGCCAAAAGACTGTTTGGAACACTTAGAGGAAGCCTCTAAAGCAAAGCGGGATGGTAAGGAAGACTATTCTGAATTAGAGGGAATGGGGCCGGTGCCGTGGCTCAACAGGCTAATCTTCCGCCTTGCGGCGCCGGCACACCAGGTTCTAGTCCTGGTCGGGGCGCTGGATCTGTCCTGGTTGCCCCTCTTCCAGGCCAGCTCTCTGCTGTGGCCCGGGAGTGCAGTGGAGGATGGCTCAAGTGCTTGGGCCCTGCACCCCATGGGGAGACCAGGAAAAGCACCTGACTCCTGCCATCGGATCAGCGTGGTGCGCTGGCCGCATCGCGCCGGCCGCGGCGGCCATTGGAGGATGAACCAACGGCAAAGGAAGACCTTTCTCTCTGTCTCTCTCTCACTGTCCACTCTGTCAAAAAAAAAAAAAAAAATGAATTAGAGGGAATGGCAAGAAATGCCATGAAAATTAAGTGCAGCTGTGGAGCCATGTGTTTGCCAGGCAGCTCGACGTATTTTGTGTGTCCCACAACCTGATCCTTCCATTTTCCCAAAGCCATTTCAGATATAGTATAGAAACCCCTTTTAGAGAAACAGGCTTTTTACGCCTGGGAGTATAGAAATCTGAAGCCTGGGAGTGATTTGGAAGGCCCACGCTGGTTAGGGATGGGGAATGCATAGGACAGTGCTGTTTACTAAGGATCGCTGCCTGCTTTGCCTGGGGATGCCCGCGTCCCTGTGGTCTCTCTCTTTTGAAAAGGACATTCGTTTCTACCCCGGGGGTCCTCGCTGGTGTCTGTGTCTTGCAGGTGCTAAATACAGCAGGCCCAAGGGGAGCTGGAAAGGAGATGCCGTTGAACCTCAGGTCTCTTGAGACAGGTCCCCACTTTGTGCCTTCTCTTCAGGAAGTGCCGCCATGTGGTCCTGACAGCACGTAATGGAACAGGGTAACCGTGGAGGGTCGTTTTCAGGGTAATTACAGCCGAAGGCGTGGGGTGGCTGCTGCCTGTCTGGGGAATGATGTGTGTTGTGGCTGTCCCATATGTGGAGACAGAAGGTGTGGGGTGGCTGTCCCTCCTGTGGGGAGGCTGTCCCATGTGTGGGGAAAGAGGTGTGGGGAGGCTGTCCCGTGTGAGGGCGCAGAGGTGTGGGGAGGCTGTCCCGTGTGAGGGCGCAGAGGTGTGGGGAAGCTGTCCCGTGTGAGGGGGCAGAGGTGTAGGGAGGCTGTCTCGTGTGTGGGGACAGAGGTGTGGGGTGACTGTCCCGTGTGTGGGGACAGAGGTGTGGGGAGGCTGTCCTGTGTGTGGGACAGAGGTGTGGGGTGGCTGTCCCGTGTGAGGGGGCAGAGGTGTGGGGAGGCTGTCCTGTGTAAGGGGATAGAGGTGTGGGGAGGCTGTCTCGTGTGTGGGGACAGAGGTGTGGGGTGGCTGTCCCGTGTGAGGGGGCAGAGGCGTAGGGAGGCTGTCCTGTGTAAGGGGATAGAGGTGTGGGGAGGCTGTCCTGTGTGGGGGGACAGAGGTGTGGGGTGGCTGTCCCGTGTGAGGGGGCAGAGGCGTGGGGAGGCTGTCCTGTGTAAGGGGATAGAGGTGTGGGGAGGCTGTCCTGTGTGGGGGGACAGAGGTGTGGGGTGGCTGTCCCGTGTGAGGGGGCAGAGGCGTGGGGAGGCTGTCCTGTGTGTGGGGATAGAGGTGTGGGGAGGCTGTCTCGTGTGTGGGGACAGAGGTGTGGGGTGGCTGTCCCGTGTGAGGGGGCAGAGGTGTGGGGAGGCTGTCCTGTGTAAGGGGATAGAGGTGTGGGGAGGCTGTCCTGTGTGTGGGGGCAGAGGCGTGGGGAGGCTGTCTCGTGTGTGGGGACAGAGGTGTGGGGTGGCTGTCCCGTGTGAGGGGGCAGAGGTGTGGGGAGGCTGTCCTGTGTAAGGGGATAGAGGTGTGGGGAGGCTGTCCTGTGTGTGGGGGCAGAGGCGTGGGGAGGCTGTCCCGTGTGAGGGGGCAGAGGTGTGGGGAGGCTGTCCTGTGTGTGGGGACAGAGGTGTGGGGAGGCTGTCCTGTGTAAGGGGATAGAGGTGTGGAGAGGCTGTCTCGTGTGTGGGGACAGAGGTGCGGGGGTGGCTGTCCCGTGTGAGGGCGCAGAGGTGTGCGGAGGCTGTCCCACATGGAGGGGCAGAGGTATGGGGAGGCTGTCCTGTGTAAGGGGATAGAGGTGTGGGGTGACTGTCCTGTGTGTGGGGACAGAGGTGTGGGGTGACTGTCCCGTGTGTGGGGACAGAGGTGTGGGGAGGCTGTCCTGTGTAAGGGGATAGAGGTGTGGGGAGGCTGTCCTGTGTGTGGGGACAGAGGTTTGGGGTGGCTGTCCTGTGTAAGGGGACAGAGGTGTGGGGTGGCTGTCCCGTGTGAGGGGGCAGAGGTGTACGGAGGCTGTCCCACATGGAGGGACAGAGGTATGGGGTGGCTGTCCTGTGTGTGGGGACAGAGGCGTGGGGTGGCTGTCCCGTGTGTGGGGACAGAGGTGTGGGGAGGCTGTTGCTTGGTGTAGGGGTGTGGGGTGGATGGCCCGTGTGGCAGTACTTGAGAGTTTAGAGTTGCTCGTTCCTTGGAGAGTAGAGTCGAAACCCTTCCTGGGCCAGTGCCAGTGAGGTGTCTTGTGGGCTGATGGGTTGACTTCCCTCCTGAGGCAAGTGTGGCTGGTTGTTTCAACACAGGCATTGGTGGGAAATGGAAATATTTGGCATTGTCCGGGGAGGTAGGAGGAGGCCCTGGAAATAGCTGAGATGAGCCCCAGGTGCGGAGAACCTGTTGGCAGAGCCTGGGGCACCCAGCTTTGTTGGCACAAGCTGATCGATCGATCAGCCACAGCGGGCCAGCTGAGGCTGTATTTGGACAAAGTTGATGGCTGGCTTTCCAGTCTGGGAGACAGAGTGGCCCCACAGGAACTCACAGGTGCAGAGAGACACGGGTCTGGACGCCGCGGGGCCTGCTACAGTTGCTGCTGGAACAGGAGAGGGCAGAGGAGACCTAGCTGGGGCTGT
Source organism: Sylvilagus floridanus (assembly GCA_949820135.1). Taxonomy (NCBI): domain Eukaryota; kingdom Metazoa; phylum Chordata; class Mammalia; order Lagomorpha; family Leporidae; genus Sylvilagus; species Sylvilagus floridanus. The sequence continues at coordinate 115,481,924 of OX463236.1, forward strand.
GGCAGGTGCTGTCTAAGCTTAGTGCTTTCAAAGGCCCCAGGGCTGCTGCAGGAGTTAATAGGGCACGGCCGGCAGGAGGGATCCCAAGAGGTGGGTGCTGGGAGACGGTGATGCCCCTCCCTGCCCCAAGCTTCGCAGCAGCCAAAGCCATCACAGTTTTTGGTATCTTAGGAAAAGAAATTGCTGTCTTGTTAGCTCGTTTATTTTTATGTGTGTAATTATATATAATATATGATTTATATATACATGTATATTTTCTATTTCAACCTAAAATATTAAACATTTTAATGTGTATTTTCAAATTATTTATTTCTTTGGGAGACAGAGCAAGCTCTGGCCCACTAGCTCACTCCTCAGATGCTGGGCTGCAGCCCTGAGCCAGGCACTGGGGCCCGGTCTCCATGGCGGGTAGCGGGAGCCTGTCGCTGCCTGAGCCCTCGTTGCATCCATCAGCCATCCTCAGATGTGCATCCACGGGAAGCTGCAGTCAGACATCAAGCCCAGATACTCTTTAATAAGAGATGCTGCTGTCTGAGCTGTTAGCTTAAACGCCTGCCCCAAGAAATGGAGGTTTTTATCCTTACTTGAACATGAGGAAGAAGTAAATCTTGCAGAGAAACCGGAGGCAGTTGTTCGGGATTTTTCTACAGAGGTTGTTCATTCAGCAGACGTTTCGGAGAGTTAACTGTGTGGTTGGCACCGCTCTGGTCTTGCAGGTGCGGTGGCAAGCGGAATCTGCCAGTGTGCAGTTGGAGCAGACGAGTAAGTGGGTTCAGTTAGGTGGGGATGAGTGATAGAGGAAAACAAAGCGCCAACGGGACGTGGCTGTGGGCTGTGTGGCTATGGGCGCATCCAGGGAGGACTTCACAGCAGGTGCGAAGGCCCTGAGGCAGAATGCTCGCACGGTCAGGAAAGCAAGGAGGCCAGTAGTCTCCTTGGAGGCAGACTGGGTAGGGCCTTTGGGGTCCCTGAAAGATTGGGTTTACTCTTGAATGAGATGGAAGCCACTGGGGGGTCCTGAGCAAGTATGATGTGTCCTGACTTGGATTTTATTTTTGTTCTTCTTTTTCTGTTTTATTTAAAAATTTTGGCCGGCGCCGTGGCTCAACAGGCTAATCCTCCGCCTTGCGGCGCCGGCACACCGGGTTCTAGTCCCGGTCGGGGCACCGATTCTGTCCCGGTTGCCCCTCTTCCAGGCCAGCCCTCTGCTGTGGCCCGGGAGTGCAGTGGAGGATGGCCCAGGTGCTTGGGCCCTGCACCCCATGGGGAGACCAGGAAAAGCACCTGGCTCCTGGCTCCTGCCATCGGAGGAGCGCGGTGCGCCGGCCGCAGCGCGCCGACCGCGGCGGCCATTGGAGGGTGAACCAACGGCAAAGGAAGACCTTTCTCTCTGTCTCTCTCTCTCACTGTCCACTCTGCCTGTAAAAAAAAAAAAAAAAAAAAAAAAAAAAAAATTTTAATTGTATATACTTAACCAGGTATAGTGTGACATTTCAGTAAATGGCTGGTAGGTTATTCTGAACTGTAGCCCCCCCTTTTATGTGGTACACTAGAACTTACCATTCGTGTCTGTGTTTCGGTACCCATTTTCCAGCCTCCCACGTGACTTAGATTTTAAATGGATTTTTCCAGCTGTTACACCGAGAATAGACAAGGTCAAGGAGAAATGTAGCGATGCTCATTAGGAGGCTCCTGTAATAACAGATAAGAGGTGGTGGTGGTGAGCACTTGCCAGCAGTGAGTAGAGTAAGAAGTGGTTGTATTCTGGCTGTGGAGTCAACAGGATCTCCTGTGGGACCAGTCAGTGCGGGGAGTGGAAATGAATGGGTGTGCCTCTGGGTTTTCGCCTCAGCTGCTGGGAAGGTACTGTTGTGTTTTGGTTTGGAGGGGAGCAGGTTTTGGAGGGAAGAGCAGGTTACACGTTACATCCCGAGGTGTCTAGACCCGCAAGTGGAGCTGGTGAGTTGGCAGCCTGAAGCTCGGGTGGGGTTGGGGGAAGGTTTGGATTGAAGGTACAGATAGAGGGGTCCTCAGCTTCCAGAATGGCGAGTCCAGTGGGCTTGCCAAGGATGGAGGCTAAGGAGGGTGGAGGAGAACCTGGAGCCGGCCCCTCCTGGAAGCCACATGGTGCCGACCGACCCACATGATGCCGAAGACCGTACTGGAGCACAGTGGAGAGGGGGCGGGACCAGCGCCTGCTCGGAGTAGGTTTGGGAGAGAATAGAAGAGCAGGAAAGGGGAACAGAGCCAGGGGACAATAGCTGGAAGGGGAAATGGGGTCAAGAGGGTTCTCTTATTTATTTTCTTTTTTTAAGATGGGAGAGAATTACATGAGCTAATTTGTTGATGAGGGTGTTTCCGTAGGAAAGGGAAAGTTAGCACAAGAGGAGGGAGAGTTGTTGGTGCCATGTGTGTGGTAGGTGAGAGGGGCAGGACAGCCGTGGAGGGGTTGGCTTCATTGTTGGAGCGTGAGTGGCTCTGGACAGCCATGAGAAGAGACGGCAGAATGAAGGGTCACAGGTGCAGGAAGCTAGGCAGGTGTCTTGGTGTGAGTGTGACTTTGTTTTCTGGTTGCTTCTGACTTCTCAATGCGCACTCATCGGACACTGGCCCTGAGTCAGTGCTTGTGTGGAGGTTTGCCTTGGAGAGGTAAGAACGGCGTTCTAGAAGCAAACACGGGTGGATCTGCATCTCAGCTCCTTCACTTTCCACGGACACGACCCTGCACACGTTGTTTGTTCTCACCAGAAGCCTCTTCCGCGTCGGGTTGTGAAGATCAAACGTGGTGAATGGAAGGCGCTTAGCAGAGTACCTGCCACAGCCACTAAGCTCATCCTTGATTGTTCTGGCTCCCCTAGAGGAGCTGAGTTCCCGCTCTCTGCGATCTGGGGGAGGTGAGAGGTGAAGTTGCCCTGTGGGGGGAGGGCAGGGCAGCAGGGAGACCCGAGGTGCTTCCGGTTCCTGCCCGCCCGCTGATGGTCTTTGTAACCCTACTCCCTTTATCCAGTGTTTCAGGGCATTCAGGTCTTTATTTTTTTATTTTTTTAAGATTTATTTATTTATTTGAAAGGCAAGACTTACAGAATGAGATCTTCATCTGCAGGTTCACCCCCCAAGTAGCCACACTGGCTGGAGCCAGGAGCCAGGAGCCAGGAGCTTCCTCTGAGTCCCCCACGTGGGTGCAGGGGCCCAGGTAGTTGGCCATCCTCCTCTGCTTTCCCGGCACCTTAGCAGGGAGCTGGATCAGAAATGGAGCAGCCGAGACTTGAACCAGTGCTCATACGAGTGGGTCCCAGGCAGCGGTTTAAGATGCTCTGGCCCAATATTGACCTCTAGAACAGTTTTCACTTCATTTTTAAAAAAGATTTATTTATTTATTTGAGAAGCACAGTTAGAGACAAACAGAGACAGAGAGGTCTTCCATCTGCTGATTCACTCCCCAGATGGCTGCAACGGCCAGAGATGAGCCAATCCAAAGCCAGGAGCTTTTTCTGGGTCTCCCACGTGGGTGCAGGGGCCCAAGGACCTGGGCCATCTTCCACTGCTTTCCCAGGCCATAGCAGAGAGCTGGATCGGAAGAGGAGCAGCCAGGACTTGAACCGGTGCCCATATGGGATGCCGGCACTGCAGGCGGCAGCTTTACCCACTATGCCACAGCGCTGGCCCCTAGAGTAGTTTTCAGATGTCTCCCACGTGATGGCCTAAGGGAGAAAGCAAGTGCAGAAGAGCTGTCAGGCTTCCCCTGGCTAGTCAGGGCGCTGCTTTCAGGTGCGTTGGGTTCATCAGGCAGCGATAGTGAGCCTCTGCCCAAGGAAGGATGTTTGCACTAAGGCTGCATCTGATTGCCCTCTTGGCCTAGCCACGTCCTTGCATGTGGAGGGCGCTCTACAGATGGCTGCCTGGTGGATGTGATCTCTGGTGGTTTAGGAGCCTCCCAGGAACAAGGCTGACAGCTTGTCCGTTTGCAGTTTGAATCTAATACACACAAATGGGTACTCAGTTCATTTTTGCTGAGCTCTTTTTTTTAATATTTATTTGATAGGCCGGCGCCGTGGCTCAACAGGCTAATCTTCCACCTTGCGGCGCCGGCACACCGGGTTCTAGTCCCGGTCGGGGCGCCGGATTCTGTCCCGGTTGCCCCTCTTCCAGGCCAGCTCTCTGCTGTGGCCCCGGAGTGCAGTGGAGGATGGCCCAAGTGCTTGGGCCCTGCACCCCATGGGAGACCAGGATAAGCACCTAGCACCTGGCTCCTGCCATCGGATGAGCATGGTGCGCCGGCCGCAGCGCGCTGTCCGTGGCAGCCATTGGAGGATGAACCAACGGCAAAGGAAGACCTTTCTCTCTGTCTCTCTCTCTCACTGTCCACTCTGCCTGTCAAAAAATATATATATATATATTTATTTGACAGAGTTATAGACAGTGAGAGAGAGACAGAGAGAAAGGTCTCCCTTCCGTTGGTTCATCCCCCAAATGGCCGCTACGGCCGGCACTGTGCCAATCCGAAGCCAGGAGCCAGGAGCTTCTTCCTGGTCTCCCATGTGGGTGCAGGGTCCCAAGCACTTGGGCCATCCTCCACTGCCTTCCCAGGCCACAGCAGAGAGCTGGACTGGAAAAGGAGCAACTGGGACTAGAACTGGTGCCCATATGGGATTCCGGATGAGCCAAGTGAGCATGGCGCTGGCCCTTTGCTGAGCTCTTTTAGTTGATTTAATTTCCCCTAATACGTTGAAGACTTCCAGAGAACAGGAATTGGGCTAACCATTTTTTTTTTAAGAAGGGTCCTTTATACCATGATACTTTTTAAATTTAATCGTGATGAAAAGAAAACCACATAACATAGAATGTTAGTCATCTTTAAGATAGTTCAGCGGTGTTAAGTATATTCGTTGTTAAGAATACCCTGGCACTTTAAAAACTTGCCCTACAGCTCCCAGAGGTGCTGATGCCCGTGTTGTGAGGCCATACAATATTGGTAGGTAAAGTTTAACTCGGGAGAGCATTGTGCTAAATCATATTTCATCTGAGACCAGAGTCTAACGTCTACTTGTGCACTGGAATTAAAAGCTTGGCAAATGTATGGTATAAGCGAACGTGCAGCCCCCACCGCGGTCTGTATTTTTCCCACTTGGTGACAGCTCTTGCGGCTCAGCAGGGCCTGGCTGCACCTCTGGGATCTTCCTGGCGTCTTCACTGGCATCCTTTGAGAAACAGAAGACATTTCTGAGTTAAAGAGGAAAATCATAATGAGAAGCCTGTTCATGTTAGTTTATTTCCAACTTACAGCTCTCCTCCTCCTTAGCTCCTGGCACCTCTGAAATGAAGCCAAGAGTCGTTTCAGTTGCACCCCGTTCACACTGAAGGTTTGATGTGACGGTGGCACACGGGCGGGTCCAGGTTCCAAAGGAAGTGCCTGTTTGTTCAGGGCAGGCCAGTGGGACTCACAGCTGTCCCTGTGCTAGGGCCCACTCCAGCTTGTCTCGCAAATGCCCGCCTTGTTCCCCCTGCCTCCCAAACCCCCACTTCCTTGCAGTCATGTTAATCTGCTACCTGGAAGCAGCTTTATGTTCTTCTATTCATATTTTTTTAAAATGTTCAGTTTCATTTACTTGAAAGACAGAGCTGCACAAAACAGAGACACAGAGGTCTTCCATGCCCTGGTCCACTCCCCAAGTGCCTGCAACAGTCAGGGGACCAGAGCTCCATCCGGGTCTCCCACATGGGTTGCAGGGCCCAAGCACTTGGGCCAGCTGTGTCCAGGATGTGTTAGCAGGAAGCTAGATCTGAAGTAAAGCAGCTGAGACCTGAACTGGGCTCCGATAATGCAACGTGGGCAGTAACCTATTGGTGCCACAATGCTGGCCCCAAAGTTATTATTATTTTTTTCCTAATGACTAATTTCCCTGTTGCTCAGATCCTGTTGGGTTTAGTTTAACAGACTCTCCTGGATATTTTTGAAAGATGTTTATTTTTATTTACTTGAACAGCAGAGTGACAGAGAGAGAACACAGGAAATCTCCCATCCGCTGGTTTACTTCCCCAAATGTTTGCAATAGCCTGGCCTGGGTCAGGCCGAAGCCAGGAGCCTAGAACTCAGTCCGGGTCTCCAATGGTGGTGGCAGGGGCCCAAGGACTTGAGCCATCTGCTGCCTCCCGGGATGTGCATTAGCAGGAAACTGGGTCAAAAGTGAAGTAGCTGGGGACTCAAACCAGACCTCCTCAGATAAGGAGTCTGGGGGTCCAGGCAGCAGCTTAGCCAGTGCACGCAGCGCCCACCCCCTGCTGAAGTTTTGAGGGTTCCCAGTGGTAAGGCCTCTGCAGGCAGGGTGTTAGTTAGGTCCCATTTGTCTGGATTTGCCTAGTTTTAAGGTGGAGCTTGATACCTCTGATTCTTCAAAAGTCACATAAAAATGTGCTGTAAAGGAATCCTAAACCAGTGCTCACAGCAGGTATTTTCATGTGCATGAAGAGGGTCAGCATATTCTAGCACTCTTACCCTATAATGCTTCGTGACTCTCTTTCCCATCGTGACTGCAGGAGTTGGGAGCGAGCCCAAGAATGGACCGTGGCCCTCACTTTGTAGATCAGGACTTTGTAGATCAGCAAGCTGCTGAGCTGTCCCCATCTCTCCCCCTCATGACTGGGGACTGTCGGCTACTTCGTTTCCCACTTGATCCTCTGGCCGAGCCTCACCCCTAAGCTGCAGTCCACCTAGCCAAGGGATCCCCAGAAGCGGAAGCAGCTCTGTTCACGTCTGAGCAAATGTGTCTCCCCTGGAGGGCTGCTGGGATGGCTGGGATGGTGAACATTCCTGGGTGGCTGGGGTGATGCGCATTTCTCAGCAAGTGGGCCTGGCCCTGCCTGTGACCACACAGGACAGAGGCAGCCGTGTGCGTCCCACATGGGTTGCCGCTCCCTCCTGCCACGCTGCCGAGCAGGCAGCCCTGTTCCCCTGCATACCTCTCACTCGTTGCCTTAGCTGAGACCGATGGTGAGGGGCCTCACTTGGCCCAGCCTGTGCTTGGGTAAACTGCACAGCTCCTCCCTGGAGGAAGTAGTTGTCACAGGCATGCTGGGCACGGCTGTCCTAGTGCGGATTGACGGGGCTCCTCTGAACTGCACCACTGGGTTCCCTTTGACAGGCGGAAGTGAGGGCTGGGAGGCGTCAGCGTGGGATGCTGGTCCGTGGCTGAGATGGCCCCCTGGACGCTGTTGGGCCGAGGACTTTCCCAGTGAAAGCTGGAGTTCAGCTCCCTGAGGTCACGCGTTTCCCAGTGCGCCTCCCTGGACCGCAGGGCTTGGTTGGAAATTCATCTGTGTCTTCAGCTGTCTGCATTTCCCTTCCCACTGCGTTCCTGCCCCTGTCTTCCTTTGGCGTGCTTGTAATGCCCAGGTTGCCGGCCCGGTGCGCAGTAGGGATGTGTTTCTGCCCTCGCTTTATTGGCGCCCCGTCACGCCTCTGGCGTGGGCTGTAAAAATCAGTCTTCACCCCTGTTGCCCGGAACTGCCCACATACAGCTAGCGTGTGCGAGCTTGTTTGATGCACGTAAATGGTTTACTTCACTTTTCAGGGTACTGATTTTTGCCTCTGTGACTTTCTCTGTCATTTTCTTTGCTTTTTAAAAAGACTTATTTATTTGAAAGGGTTACAGAGAGAGGTAAAGAGAGAGGTATCTTCCATCCACTGGTTCACTCCCCAAATGTCTACAGTGGCCGGAGCTGAGCAGATCCGAGGGCAGGAGTCTGGAACTTCTTTTGAGTCTCCCACGCAGGTGCAGGGCCTCAAGCACTTGGGCCATCCTCTGCTGCTTTCCCAGGCATATTAGTGGGGAGCTGGATTGAAAGTGTAGCAGTCAGGACTTGAACCAGTGCCCATATGGGATGCCTATGCTGTAGGACCGGGCTTAACCTCCATCCTGCTGGTTCTTGCCCCAAATGGCCACAGTGGCTGGGGCTGGGCCAGGCTGAAGCCAGGAGCTTCTTCCGGGTGCAGGGGCCCAAGTACTTGGACTATCCTCCACTTCTTTCCCAGGTGCATTAACAGGGAGCTAGATTGGAAGTAGAGTAGCCGAGACTAGAACCAACGCCCATATAGGATACTGGTGTTGAAGGCAGTGGCTTTACCAGCTATGCCATAACGCTAGCCCCTATACGTGGTTATTCTTACAAAAAAACAAAACCGGCTCACTGGGCTAATCCTCTGCCTGTGGCGCTGGCACCCCGGGTTCTAGTCCCGGTTGCTTCTTTTCCAGTCCAGCTCTCTGCTGTGGCCCAGAAAGGCAGTGGAGGATGGCCCAAGTGCTTGGGACCCTGTACCCGCATGGGAGACCAGGAAGAAGCACCTAGCTCCTGGCTTTAGGTCAGCACCGGCTGTAGCGGCCATTTAAGGGGTGAACCAACAGAAGGAAGACCTTTCTCTCTGTCTCTGTCTCTGTCTCTCTAACTCTGCCTGTCAAAAAAATAAATAAAAAACAAAAAAACCTGGGATGACTTGCTTATAAAATTATTTAACATTATTGCTTTTGATCATTATAGCACCCTATGAGAAAATGCAGATGGAACCATTTCACAGTTACCCCTGTTAATGCCCAGCTAACAGGTTACCACCTGTAGAGCTGGGACTTGAGCTCACCAGGTCCAATAGGATTCTTCCTGTATTTCTGATTATGGTTTTCACCGCCATTCTGTTGTGACGTGGAAGCTTCTAGAAGCCTGTGCCATATTATGCCAATAACAACAGGCCCAGGTCGGACTGATCTGGTATATACCCCTGAAGGAAGTAGTATTAGTTGGTAAAATACTGAATTCTTTCCATTCTGGTCGGTAAACAGCTTGGCCCCAAGTCCCCTGAGGGTCCCTTCCCATTGCCATGGCTGCTCCCACCATGGGGACCCACAAAAGCCTCAGCAGACTTCCCCCAGAACCCAGCACTGCAGGAGAAATGTCCCTAATGTGATAGGGGCCACGGGCCACTGCTCCAGTACCACAGCCACCTTTGGGCTGACTTTATTGGTTCCCAAGTCAATACTGGACCCTAAATATTGTTTTTTTATTTGACAGGTAGAGTTATAGACAGTGTGAGAGAGAGAAAGGCCTTCCTTCTGTTGGTTCACTTCCCAAATGGCTGCCATGGCCGGCGCTGTGCCTATCTGAAGCCAGGAGCCAGGTGCTTCCTCCTGGTTTCCCACGCTGGTACAGGGTTCCAAGCACTTGGGCCATCCTCCACTGCCTTCCCGGGCCGCAGCAGAGAGCTGGACTGGAAGAGAAGCAACCAGGACTAGAACTGGTGCCCATATGGGATGCCAGTACCACAGGTGGAGGATTAACCAAGTGAGCCATGGCGCCAGCCCCATACGCTAAATATTTTTCATATAACTTAAGAGCAGAGTAGTAAGCAATGTAGATGTTTACTCCTAAAACTTGATTTCTGTAAATACTCTATATATGGACTTTAAGAATTGCACTCCATTGGTTTATTTTTCCCCCCAAAAGCTCAGATGAGCCCCTTTGGTTTCACTTTTGGTTTTGTTTCTGTCTTGTGTGTCTAGAAAAGTCTGGGTAAATGATCTAAGGTGTTAGCACCTAGGATTCATTTTCTTGTTGCTCCACCGTCGGAGCCTCAGCCCCGTTATCCAGGATGGTGACCTCCACATTCTAGGCAGGTGAACAAGGTTCAGGAAGGAAGAGCGCCAAAGGCGCATGCAAGCCATCTGCTAAGGAAGATTCTTGGGAGAGACGTGACACAGGGTGGTACCTCACAATCTGCAGGACTGAGCTGTGTGGGCCACCTGTGTAGAAAGGTAGGCTGGGCTGGGTGTTCTGGTGCCAGGCTGAAATAGCCTTTCCTATGGAAGAAGGGGGACCCCACACTGCATGGCAGCTGGGGGCCGGTGCTGTGGCGTAGCAGGTAATCTGCCACCTGCAGTGCCAGCATCCCGTGTGGGTGTCCAGTTCAAGTTCCGGCTGTTCTGCTTCCTATCCAGCTCCCTGCTAACGTGCCTGGGAAAGCAGTGGAAGATGGCCCAAGTACCACCCACGTGGGTGACCTTGAAGAAGTTCCTGGCTCCTGGTTTTGGGTCAGCCCAGCTCCAGCCATTGTGGCCATTTGGGGAGTGAACCAGCAGATGGAAGATACCTCTCTCTGCCTCAATGTAACTCTGCCTTTCAATAAATACATTTTTAAAAAGAAAAGAAAGGAGTCCTTTTTCCCCAGAGTTAGTATTGACAATATTGATGCTGGCCTGACAGTTAGACACAGGTCAGCAGGCCTGTGTCCCTCCCATGTACCCGCATTCGGCTTCTGCCTCCTCCTCCTGACTCCAGCTCCCTGTTACTACAGGTCCTGGGGGTCAGCAGTGCATGCTCAAGGTATCAGGCTCCTGTCACTCTCGCGGGAGACCTGCATTGAGTTCCTGGCTCCTGGTTTTGCACTGTTTGCCCTCACCCCACCCTGCCCCAACCGCTCAGGCCTGTTGTGGTCATTTAGGGAGTGAACTTTCTTTCTCTAATAAATAAAAATAAATAAAAATTAAAAAAAAAATTTTGTACATGTTTGATCACAATATACTCAAATTTTAACTTCTTGAAAGTGATGATGAATTAATTATCAAATAGACTCTGTTCACTTAACTGGCATTCACCTCGTGCTGCTCCCAGGTACTGAGCCGGTCAGGGAGGAGAGGCCGGGCTGACAGTGCAGTGTATCAGCTTTCCTGGACTTGGTTCTCTGAAAGCAAAATTGAGCAGAGACAGGCTTCCTCGGGAGGGCCAGTGGGATCTGGCCACTGGGAAGTCAGGTGTCTGATCTGTGGGATCTGGCCACTGGGAAGCCAGGTGTCTCATCAGTGGGATTTGGCCACTGGGAAGCCAGGTGTCTGGTCAGTGGGATCTGGCCACTGGGAAGCCAGGTGTCTGGTCAGTGGGATCTGGCCACTGGGAAGCCAGGTGTCTGATCACGCGGAAGCACGGGAGGTGACTAGGGCCGCATTTGACAATGTCTGGCAGCTACTTCTTGATACCGAAAGCACAGGGTTGCTTGGAGACGGGACTCAGAACTTGAACTTTCCTTTGGCCTTTCTTGCCACAGAAGACCTCTGCGTTTTTATTGTAACCCTTTGGGTGTGAGTTGCTTGGTCAGCTGCGAAACCCTTTAGTGCGAACAATTTAAAATGTAAAGTGAACTGGTTATATATTGATGCCTATCCTTTATATACTTCTGTTGAAATTTGTTGAAGTGGCATTCTTGGCTCTTACGTGTGTAGGCCCATGGAAACTGATTTTGAACCTTCCTGGTGTGAATCATATTCTTCCTTTGAGATTGTTTTAATCCTTTCTGTTGGGAGATAAGAGTAAAGGTTGGTGAACCAAGGTCAGGCCAGAAGTGGGGGCCAGGGATAGAGCCAGAGTTCCTTCAGGGAACCCTTGCATTTGGCTGATCCCTTTCTTCCTGTTGATTTCTTACTTGAATAAGTGGAATCGGTGATTGTGAATTCAGGTTTTTCCTTCTGAGCTGGAGGAGCCGAATGCCGTGGGTCATAAAACACGAATGCAGGCTGGCAGTCCCAGGAGTGTTGTCGCCGGGGGTAGTTCCAGCATGCTCTTTGAAGGAGGCAGAAGGGGAATCTCTTGTGAAACTTTGGGAAGGCCAGGGCAAAATTACAGTCCTGTAATCCAGCTAAAGGCAGCAGGTACTCTCTGGGCTCCTGTGGTACAGATCGCAAAGCATTTTATAGGCCTTAATTACAGCCAACCGTGATGTTGTAAAATAAAGTTCGCAGTGGCTAAATCAAGCAGAAATGGGACGTGGTTTAGAGCAGGAGCTGGGACCTGGGAGTGCTGGGCACAGCTAAGCAGCTGTGTGACCGTGGGCAAGTTCTGTGTCCTTTGTGAACTAGTGTTGGTAAATAGTGTCAACTTCTTAAGGAACTCATGGCAGCAGAGTGCCTGGAAAGCCTGTGTCAGAACGTGGGAAATGAGAGCTGGCCCTGTTTTATTTACTAATCATGGTAACTTGTTTGCCCTAATTTGCAGGGGGGGTATGTTTTCTTGTTATGATTTCTTGGAAGTTACTAGAAACCTAGCCTGTTGAGTGTGAGGTGTAGTTCATGGACAAATTTTGAGAGCCCTGTAATCAGCTTTCTGTGTAACCTTGAAGCCCCAGGCCGGCAGGTGAGCGTTGGCTCAGACTTGCCCAACTGGATCAGCCAGTTAGAACAGTTAAATAGGGTTTGGTTTATCTTGGATAAATACTCCTGAGGGTATTAAAAGGGGGAGGAGAGGGCCGGGGCTCCAGATTCCTGCCCTCAGGGAGTTTGCAGCCTAATTAGGTGGAGCTGGGAGAAGTCCTGGCCCAGGAAGTTTACTTTGGAGAAGGCCCAACTAGAATGGGGTTCTTGAAGCCAGTTCATAGGTGAAGCCTGGAGTTGGGGTCAAGGAAGTGTGGCTGAGGTGGCTTTTGTGGGGGGGCGGGGGTGAGTGGCAGGAAGCTTGTGAGCACGGGCACCAGGGCCTGTGTGTACACAGAAAGCAGGAGCAGCTCACGGTGGGTGGCCAGGGGTGGCTCCCACTGGGAAGGGCGCTGAGCTTGATGCCCATTTCAGGGACCATCCGAGCCTTGCTTTCTTGTCTCTGATATGGTGACACCTACCTGTTGGGAGAAAACCTGCTGTGTGAGGAGGAGCTGCCAAAGGCAGGAGGTGGCATGAGCCCCGGGAGAGAGGCAGGAACGTCTGGGATTACAGAGTGTAATTCATTCTGGACTTAGAGACAGAAGCTGTCTTGGGTGGGCACTGGGCTGTTGATCCCACACCCTGAGGCAGTAGGAAGGGGTTTATGTGCTGAGGTGGATGAAGGTGGCCCACAGCTAACTGCACTTTCTCACGAACCACAACTTCACCCGGTGTCAGGATCCCCCAAAGAACTCCTGGTAGAATATCTTGGGTTTTGGGATGAGTGCCTTGTAGACGTCTCTACTTAGCAGTCCCCACTGGCCTGTCTTGGATATGGAGTTCGGGGTGTGGGAGGTCTTGGCAGACTAGGTGGTGAGCCCAGCCATAGGGGGAGAGTAGGCAGCGATGAGGGAGGGGTCCCGGATACGGTGGAGTAAATCTGGAGAGCCCTGGCTGACCTGGACACGGCCTCGCGGTCCTTCCTCCCACTGTCTGGTCTGGTGTGTAATGGGATCGCATTAGAGGGAACTGAACCTGACCTGGGAAGTCAGAGGCCCTGAGACCCTGCTCTTCCTAAATAAGGGAAGGGAGCCCACAGCAACAGTCTCTTCTTGGAGGTGGGAGGGGATGGGGTGGTGTTAGTCAGCTTTTCTTTTCTTTAAGATTTATTTATTTATTTGAAAGGCAGAGTTACAGAGGAGAGGCAGAGAGAGAGAGAGAGAGAGAGAGAGAGGTCTTCCATCCGATGGTTCACTCCCCATTGGCCTCAGCTGCTGGAGCTGGGCCCATCTGAAGCCAGGAGCCAGGATCATCTTCTGGGTCTCCCACGCAAGTGCAGGGGCCCAAGGACTTGGGCCATCTTCTACTGCTTTCCCAGGCCATAGCAGAGAGCGGGATTGGAAGTGGAGCAGCTGGGACTAGAACCAGCGCCCATATGGGTTGCCAGCACTGCAGGTGGCCGCTTTACCTGCTTATTGTATTTTTGAAATCACACGGTCCTGAAAGGTATGTGTGTTATCTTGTCTGTTGTCTTTTCCTCCCTACATTTGTGCCTGGGTCATTTTATGTATTAAGATTGTGAAAGAATTGGACATTCTGGAGATTTCTCCCCAAATGCTGTGATAAGATGTAGTTCGGGAATTTGGCTCTGCAGAAGATGGCATGGAGTCAGTGTCCTTGTCCAGCCACCCTGACCTCCAGGCTCCTCCTCTTTTGCGGTGGCAATTGTTTTGACCGTAGAGGTCTTCTTGGAGCCTTCTTCCTTATTTCTTAACATTAGGCACCCAAAGGAGATCAAGCTGGGCTCCTGAGCTCTGCCGGGGAGTCGAGGGGTGGGTGTCAGCAGGCAGTGAGCCTGTCACAGGGACGCCAGGCACTGCAGCACAGCAGCAGCAAAGACGGGGCTTTGGCTGGGGCCTAGGACTGGGCAGGTGTTCTTTGCAGAATGAACAGCACCTGCCCACGGGAAAGTGCAAATAAAGGGCCTGGGGGACCTGGTCAGGTATCAGATCTGGCCGGGGTCCAGGTGGGGTTCAGAGGGGAGGGCGGAGTGGTGGTGAGTGTGGCACCAGAGGACGAGCTCCACTTGGCAACCTCGCGGATTCCTAGAGGGTGTTTTTCCTGGTTTTTTTCCCCAGGAGAATAACCAGGTGAGGAATCCAGAGTGGTTGCGTAAAGCCATTCGTGGACACAAGGGGGCAGGCATTTGGCAAAGCACAGAAGATGCTGCCTGGGACACGCGCGTCCCAGATCAGATGCCTGGGTTCAGGGCCTGGCCCCTCTCCGGAGTCCTGCTTCTTGCTGATGGGTGCCCTGGGAGGCTGCAGGCCATGACTCCGTTATCTGGGTCCCTGCCACCCATGTGGGATTGAGTTCCTGGCTCCTGGTGTTGGCCTCACCCAATCTCTGTTGCAGACATTTGGGGGTGTGAACAGTAGATGGGGGATCTCTGCCTTTCAAATAAAAGTGAACAGGACTATTCCACATAGAAAAAATCAGAAACAAAGTTACTAAGTTTTTCTCAAAGCTCACCTGTGAGTTCCTTTGTGGGGTTGGTTCCCTCTGGCTGGCTACGCTTTGAAACCTCCTGGCCCCTGCTCAGCTTTCCTCAGTGTGGTGCAGGCATTTGGGGCAAGCTGCCCCAAGAATAAGCTATTGCTAAGCATTTGGTGTCGAGGGATGTTTTTTCTTTTGCATCTCTTAGGAATGCATTAGTCAACAGGAGTGGCTGGGAGTGAGACCCGTTGGCTCCTTGAGTAAGTCCAGTTAAGGTGGGGAGGTAGGCCCAGTCATTCAGCAGGAAGCTGGTGAAATACTTGCTGTGTGGATGAGCAGAGGCTTGCAAGGTTCATTTCTGTGTGGTCCTGACTCGAAGGCGGGCAGGCAGAACTGCAAGAGGCGCAGTAGTTCAGGCCTTGGCTGGGATGCCCACATCCCCAGTAGAGAGGTTGGGTTCAAGTCCCAACTCCACATGACTTTTCAGCTTCCTGCTAATGCACACTTTGTGAGGCAACAGGTGATGGCCCAAGTACTCGGGCCCTTGCCCACTCGTGTGGGAAACCCACATGGAGTTCCAGGCTCCTGGCTTCTATCTGGCCCAGCTTGGGGTGTTGCAGGCATTAGGGAAGTGGACCAATAGGTGGAAGATCTCTGTCTGCCTATCTATCCATGTTCCTATCTCTATACCTTTCAACAGAATGAAAATGATAATTTTAAAAGGAAAAAAGGGCATTGTTTATTTAACATAATGCTTCTTTAATCTGACTTTTACATACCCTTTAAAAAATCACAGTACAAGCCTGCGGCACCGGCACACCAGGTTCTAGTCCCGGTTGGGGCGCCGGATTCTGTCCCGGTTGCCCCTCTTCCAGGCCAGCTCTCTGCTGTGGCCAGGGAGTGCAGTGGAGGATGGCCAGGTCCTTGGGCCCTGTACCCCATGGGAGACCAGGAAAAGCACCTGGCTCCTGCCTTCGGATCAGCGCAGTGCGCCGGCCGCGGCGGCCATTGGAGGGTGAACCAACGGCAAAGGAAGACCTTTCTCTCTGTCTCTCTCTTTCTCACTATCCTCTCTGCCTGTCCAAAAAAAAAAAATCACAGTACAGATGTAATACATACACCTTGCATTTACAGCAAGATTTATTTTACCCCCAAATTATTCCTCCTGATATCTGAGCCCTTGCAAAATTATTATTTTATTTTGAACAACAAAGTTCTGTTTGTAGTCATCTTAGGCTACTGTGTTTATATAATCAGTTTTAATTGTGTTGATAGAGATTAAATTTAGTTTTAAAATCTTCTAAGTAAAAGTACATTATCTTTATTAATTTGAAAGGGAAAATCATACACACACAGATATCTTCCATCAGCTGGTTCACTCCTCCAAATGCCCATAGCAGCCAGGTCTGGGCCAGGCATCAAGAACCAGGAACTCCATCTGGGTGTCCCACATGAGTGGCAGGGGCCAGAGCACCCGAGCCATCATGTGCTGCCTTCCCAGATGTTCATTTGCAGGCTGCTGGCTCAGAAGCAGAGGTGGAATCCCATCTCATGCCCTCAGGTACAGGATGCAGGCATCCCAAGCACTGGCCTGACCACACTGTGCCATAGCACTTCCCCAGGGTATTTAAACTGATATAAAGAAGGAGGCTCCCATTCAGTATTAATTCCTCAGGATTTTTTGTTTGTTTGAAAGGGGAAGGGGTCTTCTAGCTCTTGGTTCATTCCCCAAAGGCCTGCATCAGCTGAGCCGGGCCAGGCATGAGGAACTCAATCAGCATCTCTCACCTGGGTGGCCGGGGCAGGGACTCAGGTACTTGAGCCCTCATCTGCTACCTCCCAGGGTGCACTTCGCAGGGAGTTGGTGTCAGAAGTGCAGCTGGGATTCAAACCCAGGCCCTCTGATAATGGGCTGCGGGTGTCCCCAACAGCAGCTTAGCCTCTGCAGCAAACACTTTGTCCCTAATTTCTCATCATTGTACATGACAGTTGCAAGTCTTGGATGATGTCCTGAAAATGTCCTGGGAAACTGAGTGATACTGCTCTCTGACAGAGCAATGTCAAACACAGGAGTTTCAGTTAAATTGCTTTGTGAAAGAAGAACAGAGCAATTTTGAAGGAGTGTTTAGTATACTGTGATTTTCAGTGTTTGTATAAATTGGATGATCCCATGTTAATTGACCACTTCCTCTCCATTCATCAAAGTCTCCCTGCACAAGTTGGCCAAGAAAGCTTGTTTTGGATCCCTCCCCCCATTACGTATTTCCATTTGCTTAGGCGTACATGGTTTGTGAGGGCGGTAGTAATGATGAGAGAGATGATGTGGTCACAGCTCGGGGACTACAGGGAAACCAGGCTGGGATGAAAATCTGATATTTCTAGAAGCGATTGACGTCACCCAGGCCGCAGGTGGCAGACTAGGTGCACAGGTGCACAGGTGTGCCTCGGGCTCCTCAAGGCTCCGTGACGGCTGAGAGATTGCAGAGAGACAGCGAGCAGGTGGCATCTGGTTGACCACCTGAACAAGGTGGAAGGCACAGCCTGGAGTCCGTCATGAGGGAATGGGGGAGTAGGGGAGAGGGTTTGTGCCCCAGCAGGAAGCTCCAGGAGGGCTGGGGGCTGAGAATGAGGAGTGGCCTGGAAGCCGGATGACTCTGCCACTCCTCACCTCTGCTCCTTTTTTTTTTTTTTTCTTTTTAAAGATTTATTTATTTACCTGAAAGTCAGAGTCACAGATGGGGTGGGGGCAGGGGGGTGTTTTCCATTCACCAGTTCACTCCCCAGTGGCCAGTGTTGGGCCGATCTGAAGCCAGGAGCCAGGAGCTCCAGCTGGGTCTCCCACGTGGGTGCAGGAGCCCAAGTGATGCCCTCAAGCCTGTGGCATTTTGGGAGGAAAGTGGGGAGTACTAATTTGTATGTTTCACAAAGCTTAACTTGATTAAAATGCACAAAAATTTTTAAAAAATGGATTCTTACAGAGGTAGGAAAGGCCAAGTATGACACTAAAAACACTGAATGCCGGCACCCCAAGAATTCAGTCCTGCTCATTCCTGGTATCTGGAGAGTGATTTGCAATCTGACCACCTGCAGTGAGCCCCTCTCCCCCACCTTTGCAGGCTGAACCAAGGTTAATCCCTACTCCTGGTGAGAGGGAACCAGAAATGGATTCCTCTTTATACCACAGCAAAACAAAAGACAGCAAGGATGTCAGGCATAAGCCGCAAAAAAAGCAGTGGCTGGGCCAGTGTTGTGGTATAGTGAGTTAAACCTCCGTCTGCAGTGCTGGCCCAGCCCTAGATGTTGCATCATCTGGGGAGTGAACCAGTGGATGAAAGATCTCTCAGTTTCTCCCTCTTGCTTTCTAACTCTGATTTTCAAACAAGCAAATAAATCTTATTAAAAAAATGGCTGAAGTCAACCAGCAGAAAAACAAGAAGAAACAGATAATCCAGGAACACAAAGAGAACTTTAGGAAAAGTTTGAGGCAGAATGCTCAGGATTTTAAGAGCATATTGAATGCACACAATAAGAATAGAATCTGAGGGTACTTGGTACAGTGGGTAAGACACCACTTGG
The DNA here is from genome assembly GCA_949820135.1 of Sylvilagus floridanus. Classification (NCBI taxonomy): domain Eukaryota; kingdom Metazoa; phylum Chordata; class Mammalia; order Lagomorpha; family Leporidae; genus Sylvilagus; species Sylvilagus floridanus. The sequence goes on from OX463236.1 coordinate 115,500,160, forward strand.
GATGCCAGTTAAGTCCCAGTCTGCTTCTGTTTCCAGCCCATGAGCTTGGGTCCCTGTCACCAGCATGGGAGAGCTGGATTGAGTTCCATGTTCCTGGCTTCAGCCTGACCCAGCCTCAGCTGTGATAGGCACTTGGGGAATGAACCAGTGGGTACAAGATTTCTCTTTGATTCTGTCTCTCTGCCTTTCATATAAATAAATAAATAAATAAATAAAATCACTAGAATCTATTATGTGGAAGATATGATTAGAAGAAAGAAAGAGCTTCTGCAGATGAAAAAGTGACTGCTAAAATTTACAATTTCAATGAGAAAATAAAGTTTAAAAATTTCAGAAGCACAGAGGGGAAAGGAAAGTGGGAAAGAAGGTCGAATAAGCCAGGAGGTCCAGGAAGAGGACAGAGAAATGTGACAGAAGAAAGAGCAGTACAGGGCAAGAGGTGTTTTGTGGAAGTGGCCGTCCGGAGTCCGTAGCATGGAGGAGCCCGTGCAGGGCCTAGTGTGTGGATCACAGCTCACCGGACACACAGCCGTGCTTTACCGAATGCCTGGGCTCAAGTGGAGCTGATGCATCCCTCTGCCAGCAGTGAGTCGCTCCAGTGCCAGGCTTTCAATGGCAGCACTGCACCAGGAGAGAGTAGAGCTCTGAGGAAGAGTTTTTTCAGTGCAGTTATAAACCCAGGCAGTCAAGGATGAGAGCAGAATGAAGACAGTTTTGTATATGCAGGGGCTCAGTTTACCTACCTGTCATATATACTGTCAGGACAGTGTTTTAAAAGTTTGTTTATTTGAAATGCAGAGAGAGATCTTCCATCCACTGGTTCACTCCCCCAAATACTCACAACAGCTAGGGTTGAAGCCAGGAGCCTGGTGCTCAAACTGGATCTGCTGCATGGGTGGTAGGGACCCAGGAACTTGGGCCATCACCTGTTGCCTCCCATTCAGCAGGAAGACGGACTGGAGAGCATGGCCAGGGCTTGAACCCAGGACTCTCATGGGATGCAGGCATCCCATGCAGCAGCTTTAGCCTCCGTGCCTAATGCCTACTCCTGTTAGAACAATACTGAAGAGGGGTCGGCGCTGTGACACAGCAGGTTAACGCCCTGGCCTGAAGTGCCAGCATCCCATATGGGTGCCAGTTGGAGACCTGGCTGCTCCACTTCCAATCCAGCTCTCTGCTATGGCCTGGGAAAGCAATAGAAGATGGCCCAAGTCTTTGGGTCCCTGCACCCTCATGAGAGACCCAGAAGAAGCTCCTGGCTTGGGAATGGTGCAGCTCTGGCTGTTGCAGCCAATTGGGGAGTGAACCAGCAGATGGAAGACCTCTCTCTCTCTCTGCCTCTCCTCTCTCTGTGTAACTCTGACTTTCAAATAAATGAATAAATCTTTAAAAAAAAAAAAAAACAATACTGAAGAAAATGAATAAGAAAAAACGGGGGACCTCAGGAGAGTGGTGAAGGGGAGCCCTAGCAGGATCCCATACAGCGAGCCTAGAACAACAGGTCTGCATCATAGCTGCAGGCCCAAGTGATCCGAGCAAAAATGCAGAGCTGATTTCATTCAAGGCATGGCTGGGGGCTTTGAGAAGATTGAGACTCGAGTGAAAGACAACTGATGTAAGAAAAAAGAAAGGCAACAAGAAACTCCAAGAAAAGCAAAAGTCCTTGTCCAGACGTGAAGCTTGCCAAGCAGTTGATGCTTTGTAAGAAAAGCAAGTCTGACCTTGACACTAGGAACACTTTTGAGGCCCTGGGCTTCTGATACTGGTCTCAGAAAGAAGATAAGCTAAGTAGAGTTTGATTCAGCACTGAATACCTAGCTCTGTAGAGTAAGAGAGGACCAAACTGTGGTTACAGGACAAGAGGTGAGTGGTGACAGCTTGCTGCAGGATGAAAGTACAGCTGACGGATGGTAAGACTCGGAGGAACTCCGAGGAAGGTTTGAGAGAAAGGATCAGAGTGCTGGTGGCTTTGTCTCACCCACTGGGAAATTAGTATTTATCTCAAAAGTTGATAAAGGGAAAAATAGAAGTTTAAATATTAAAACCTCAAAGAGTAGTTAAGACCTAGTTATAAAAAAAATATGATACAGGGGCTGGTGCTGTGATGAGTGGGTAAAGCCACCACCTGCAGTGCCAGCATCCCATATGGGCGCCGGTTCCAGTCCCAGCTGCTCCACTTCCGATCCAGCTCTCTGCTGTGGCCTGGGAAAGCGGTGGAAGATGGCCCAAGTCTTTGAGCCCTTGCACCCATGTGGGAGACCCGGAAGAAGCTCCTGGCTCCAGATCGGCACAGCTCTGGCCACTGTTGTGGCCATCTGGGGAGTAAACCAGCAGATGGAAGACCTCTCCCTCTTTTTCTCTCCCCACCCCCTTCTCTCTCTGTGTAACTCTGACTTTCAAATAAATAGATAAATCTTTTTTAAAAAATAGGAGACAGGAAGTGGCAAGTAGTTTAAACTCTTCCTTTTTCAGATGGCGGGGCCAACAGTTAGTGCCTGTGAATCAGGGATGGACATATGGCCTACTGATTAAGACACCACTGGGGACAGTGACATCCCAAGTCAGTACCCTGAGCTCCAGTCCCTGCCCGCCTGATTTCAGCTTCCTGCTGACGGGCTCTGGGAGGCACCTGGTGATGGCTCACATGCTCAAGTCCCCGCCAATCATGTGGGAGACAGCTTTAGTCCCCAGCTCCTGGCTTCAACTGAGCCCCGCCTCTGCAGTGGCAGCATTTGGGGAGTAAAGCAGCAGATAAGAGATCTTTCTTTCTGTTTCTCTGCCTTCTGACTAAATAAAAATTTGACGAAGATACAGCAATAATGAAATTTATAATAATCTAGAATTACAGAGAAGTAAACCCAGAATTAAAAAACAAGAGGGTTGCCCAGAGAGTGAGATTTGAGATGAAATTCTGGATCTGTTGCTTTCTACCATCAGTTCTTTATTTTTGATTTCTTACTTGTATTTGCCATAATGACAGCTCAGCCTTGACTTGGGGATAGGTTAAACGTAGGAGCTAGGGGCCTGCATTGTGGCGCAGCGGATTAAGCGGCTGCTTGCATTGCCGGCATCCCATACGGGAGCGCCGCTTCGAGTCCCAGCTGCTCCACTTCCGATCCAGCTCCCTGCTAGCAGTACCTAAGAAGGCAGTGGAAGATGCCTTGGTACCTGGGCCCCTGTCTGCTCAGACCTGACTGCTGTGGCCATTTGGGGAGTGAATCCATGTTTGAAAGATCTCTCTCTCTCTCTCTCTCTCTGTCTCTCCCCCTCCCTCTGTCATTGTGCCTTTCAAATGAATGAATAATAGATGTTTTTTAGAAATGTAGGGATGACACGATTGCCATACTAGTGTGGTCTTCTAATTTTTGAGGTCTTAATTTGGACAAGCTAAGAAGGCCGCGTTTTAAGTTGAGCAATAATGGAATCGTTGTTCTAGTGAAGCAGTTTTTCACCTTTCCTGGGACAAAGTTGCATAGCTAGAGGCAGAATCTTTAATCCTTGAGGAAATGAATTATTGCCAAGGACAAAGAAGCAAAGCAGCTATTGTCCCTGGAGTTTTATAAGTGCCCCAGTGTTATGCAGAAGTTGGCCGGCTGTCCTTGGGGGAGAACTTGTAGGTAGGCTAGTACTTGAAGAACCTTGAAATGACCTTGCAGTCCGCCCATGGTGGTGATAGCTGGGCTCTTACCTGCACCCCGAAGACCTGAATTTCTCTCCTGTCGCTCATTACTGTCATCCTTGTGGCGTTAAGACTTTTACAGCACATCTTACTGCTTTCGGGTCTCTTTCCTTTAAAGATGATGATCCGACCTTGCAAGTCTTTAATTTTGTCTTTTAAATGTGGGTCTCTGGTTTGTTGGACTCCCCACAGTTGGACTCCCGTGCAGCTCTGAAGCTCACTGGAGGGGATCGCCCACTAGTCCTGTGGAAGGTGATTTTCCCCGTGTTTCGGTGTCTGAAACAGTCTTGGGTGGACCCCGGGTGCTCGCCCTAGATGCATGCATTGCTGCTGCTTGCAGTGGGGGTGGCCGTCCTAGAGCCTGCTCCATCCGCTTCCTCCACTTCCTATCGAGGCCACGCCTCGTGTCCCTTGGGCCCGGCCATTCTGCATGGAGAGCTGTTGCTTAGTTCCGACTTCCTCAGCAGTGACAGAAGCTACTGCCGCCCTGGGTGCAGGGCTGTCCTCGGGGGCCCAGCGCTTGGCGTCAACGGGCACTGTGGAGACAGTGAAGAAAACCAGGATTTGAATGGAACCTGGATTTTGGTGTGGGCTGAGGGCCCCCCAGAGGTGCAGACCACCCCCCATCCCCAGCAGGCCTGCACCCTGTCTGCCAGCTCAAGAGCCAGCCATGCACTGAAAGCTCAGACCAGCACCCAGGCCAGAATTTGAATGCTGTTCCACCCTTTTCTGTTTGTTCCTGTCAGTCGCAGCCTCAGCTCACGATGGTCTGTGACCTCCTGCCTTTCGGGCCAGTTCCAGACAGAATTAAAGAGCTTTTGCTTATTTCCTGAACCAGAGAGGGCAGCTTAACCCGGAGGATTAGAGCCGCTGGCAATTGCTGAGTGGGGTTACAGTGTTCTCTCGCGAGGTACTGCCTTAGCTTGCCTTGCGGGATCTCAGGGAACAGGTGCAGCCAGAGCCGGGGCGCCCTCTGCTGTTCGCGCTGTGCATTTACTTAAGGGCCCCAGCAGCGCCCCTGCCGCCTCCATCCTTCCTGGGGTGGATCCTGGGCAGAGGAAGAAAGGTGCTGGGCCATTCACCACAGGCACATTTCTCTTTGTGGAGTTCTCATTTCGAATTGGCCGTCTTTTTTTCCGTTAAGACTTCCCTGCCCTTTCCATCAGTAACTGCTATAAGAGGACTTTTTTTTTTTTTTTTTAACAAGAGCTTGGCAGTGCACTTGGGAAATTTTGCTGTTCCCGTCCCTGTATTTGGCCAGCACTGGGAGTTACCGCTTCCTGCTTAGCCACTGGGGGTGAGGGGCACGGGGCGGGGGGGGAGCAGGAGTACTACCTGCTCCTGTCTGTACCAAACAACCGCCACAATGTTTTAAGCCACAGAAAACCTAGGAGTTGCACACAAGGATGGTGGTGGAGAAGCAGGGGCCCCATGGACGTAACCCCGATGCAGAGCTCTGCCCACCAGGCTGCCCGTCTCCAACCCACCCCTCCCCTCAGCCTCTGCACACGCTGGGCCCCTGACCTGACCACATCCGCTCGGCCGCCTCCTGGGCAGGTGTTGGTGGGCAGGATGCCTTGCGTCTCTGTGTCTGAGTAACCTGTTGATGGGTCAGGCTCCCCTGGAGCAGAATTTGAGGGATCAGGACGATTCCTTCTACAACCCCGGAGGCTCTAGATGAGTGTGTGCTGAAGGAGCAAGTGGGTGACTGAGTGACCAAGTAGGGGAAACAGGAAGTGGGGGGGCTGCCTTAGGAGCCCTGAGGCTCTCCCAGCTGTGGGGCAGAAGAGGAAGTAATTAGAGGAGACTCAGTAACCGCTGCCTTCCCCTCCCCTGCAGTTGTTACCTTTGCGGGAGCCCCACCCAGCCCCTAGGTGGATGATGAGGCTTTGATCTTCCTCCCTGTTTGTCTGCATTTGGTCTGGAATCTGTCAGTGTGTGGAGCTTTCTTGTTTCAGTGCACCATTTGTGTAAGGTTTGCCAGGTCAACCAGGCCCATCCGCTTCTTCAGTCCTGGGGTTTTGTTTCCTAAGAACTTTGACTTATTTGTCTAAAGCATGTATTTATTTATTTGGAATCCTGAGTAACAGAGAGAGACACAGATTTCCATTTGCTGGTTCATTCCCCAAGTGGCCGCAATTGCCAGGGCTGGGCCAGGCCAAAGTCAGGAGCCTGGAACTCCATCCAAGTCTCCCATGTGGGTGCAGGGACCCAAACACTTGAGCCATCCAACGCTGCTTCCCAAGTACATTAGCAGGGATGTGGATCGGAAGTGGAGCAGCCGGGACTTGGCCCAGCAGCCATATTGAATGCTGGTATCACAGGTATGGCTTAACCGGCTATGCCCCACAATTCCGGCTCCTAGAAGCATTATTTTTATTTACTTATTTGTTAAACAGAGCAGGCTCCCACTCTTTGGCCCATTTCCCAAATTCCTGCAACAGGGTAAGGCCAGGGTAAGGCCAGACTGAACTGTGGAACTCAGTCCAGGTCCCCACTTGGCTGCAGGGACCTAAGTGCTTGAGCCATCACTGCTGCTTCTCCGAGTGTGCATTATCAGGGAGCTGGGGTGGACAGCAGTGTCAGAATCTGAACCCAGGGGCTGGCGCTGTGGCATAGCGGGTAAAGCCGCTGCCTGCGTGCTAGCGTCCCATATGGATGCTGGTTCAAGTCCCGACTGCTCCACTTCCTATCCAGCTCTCTGCTATGGTCTGGGAAAACAGTGGAAGACCTGTACTCAATGGATGGAAAACCTCTCTGTCTCTCTCTGTCTCTGTCTCTGTCTCTCTCTCTCTCTTTTTGCCTCTGCCTCTCTGTAACTCTGACTTTCAAATAAATAAATAAATCTTAAATAAAAAAAAGAACTTGAACCCAGGCACTGGGATATGGGATGTGAGCTGCTATTTTTGTTTTGTAAGCATTTATTTTATTTATTTGAAAGGCAGAGTGAGAGAGAGAGAAAGAGAGAGAGAGAGAGAGAGGGCTTCCATCTACTGGTTCACTCCCCAAAAGGCAACAAAGACCAGGGCTGGACTAGACCCAAGCCAGGAGCCAGGAGCTTCTTCTGGGCCTCCCATGTGGATGCAGGGGCCCAATCACTTGGGGTCATCTGCTTTCCCAAGCACATTAGCAGGGAGCTGGATCACAAGTGGTGCAGCCAGGACTCAAACCGGTGCTCATATGGAATGCTAGCATCCCAGGTGGCAGCTTTGCCCTGTATGTCATAATGCTTACCCCTAGTGCTTTTTAAAATATGTTTATTTTCCTTTTACTTGAAAGGTAGAGAGAGAGAGAAAAAAAATCGATTGATCTTCCATCTGCTGGTTGATATTCCAAATGCCCATATCAGCCAGGGCTGGGCTAGGCCAAAACCAGGAGCCAGAACTCAATCAGGGTCTCTCGCGTCTGTGGGTGGCAAGGCCCCAAGCACCCTACCTCCCAGGATGCATTAGCAGGAAACTGGATTGGAAGTGGAGCAGCCAGGACTCAAGGGAGGCACTCGGATGTGGGATGCCAGCGTCCCAAGTGCCGCTTTAATCCACTGGACCCCAATGCCTGCTGGGATGTGGGGTTGCTAAACTGCCAGGCCAATTGCCTGCCTGCCCCCCACCAAAGTACTTGGTTATTATCATTATTATTTTAATATTTATTTATTGAAAGGTAGAGAGAGAGGTTTTTTTTCATCCACTGGTTCATTCACCAGGTGCTTGGAACAGTCGGGGCTGGGCCACACTGAAGCCAGGAGCTCAGAACTCAATCTGATCTCCCATTTGGGCAGCAGGGACGCAAGTACTAAGGGCCAGGGTTCATGTCTGCAGGAAGCTGGATCAGGAGTGGAGAGCCGGGACAGGAACCCAGCGCTCCAGTGTGGGGTGTGGCCACCGAATCACTACGCCAGAAGCCCCGCCCAGTATGCTTTGAAGAGGAGAGAGGCCTGGGCCCTGCCCCGACTTCTGCGCTGTGGCTCCCGAGCAGTGGGATCTGCTTCCTCCTCTGTGCAGTTAGGGCGTGGCACTCCCTCGAGGCCGGGTCATCAGGTTCTTTCCCCCTCCAGGTGCACATGTGGTCTTGGTGGTCTCGGCCAGCTCACCTCGCCCGCACTTGTTGAGGCTCCTGGGTTCAGGGCTCCGTTAGGAGGGTGGGTGGAGCGGGCCCCTCCTCCACCCTCCAGCAGCAAGGGCGCCACCCTGCTCCCCAGGAGGCTGCATGTCAGGTCTCTGTCCTGGCGCATGCGGCTTCCTTCACGTAGAGGAGGGGGATGACTGTGCTGCCCGTCTAGGGGTCCTCGAGGTAGGGGCCGTGCCTGGCCACGTGCTCTGCTCCCTCCCAGGCCATCGCTGGGCATTGTCCGGCTCCCCTGCCTGCTTTCCAAGTACGCATGCCTCTTGTTGCACCAGCCAGGGATCCTCTGTGGGGATGAGTCCTCTCCTGCAGTCGCAGCTGGGGAGGAGCTGCTGGGGACTGCTGGGACCACGTGTGTCTACTTCTCTTTTGCACCTGCCAAGCGTGGGTTTTGGGGGCCAGGAGTGGCTTGTTTCCTGTGCTGGCAGTTTGTGGCTTTTGCTCATTCGTGTCCTCAGCCCCCTCCCCCAGCCCCATCCTTGTTTCCCTCCCTGTCAGCCCCGCCAGACAGGGGGGCGTTTCTTGTTAGTGAGGCAGCCCCCAAACATGATGAGCCTGGTAGCCAGTGAGGAGCCCAGCTGGAGGCAGGGCTCTTGAAAGAGCGCCCTCTGGCGTTGAAACTGAAACTGCAAGGATTGAGGATTTGGGTTCCCAACCTGCTTATTTAAGAACAGCGCCGAGGGGGGGGGGGGGGGGGGGGAGATGCTTTGCACCCATCACACAACTTGGGAACTGGGCTGGATGCAGTGGAGGAGCTCGGACGCAAATGCCAAGATGTAAAAATCGCCTCAGAAAACCATCAGGCGGCATACCATAAATATTTCTGTGTGTCAATTATATCCCGCTAAAGCTGACACAGTGGGGAAGAATGAACTTGGAAAGAGGCCAAGGCTGCAAAAGAGGGTAATTCAGTACAGTTAGGTCTTAGGCAAACGTCAGATCCCTTCCTCTTTTTTTTCCCCCAGAATAAAGCATTTTATGTTATTTGTTTTTTAAAGACTTATTGTAAATTACATTTTTTCATTGTAACTTGAAAGGCAGTGAGACAGAGATCTTCCATTTGCTGATTCACTCCCTAAATACCCCTGATGGCTGGAATCTGACCAGGCAGAAGCCAGGAGCCTAGAACTCAATCGAGGTCTCCCACGGCGGTGGCAGGCAGGGACCTACGTACTCGAGCCGTCACCTGCTGTGCCCCAGAGCGTGCGTTAGCAGGACGCTGGAGTTGGAAGCAGACTGGGACTTGGCACAGACACTCCAGTTTAGGCAGCAGGCAGCCCCAGTGATGTCTTGGTTGCTGTGCAAAATCTCCATCCCTAAAGCTTAAGTGTGTGGCAGGAGAGAGGCTTCAAAATAGTCACAAAAAATTAATTCACATTAGCTTTTCATTTGATTTTTTTCCACAAACTTTCTGAAGCCCCTTCATATAGACCGAGGGTCTAAGATATGGTCAGAAATACCCTTGGGGAATCTCAGGGAGGCACACTGCTAGAAATGGACATTGTGTTGCCTATTACATTTCGCCGACCGGTCCAGGGTTGGAGGTGGTGGTTTCTCTTGGGCTCTGTATGATGTCCTTGGCTTAGGCTTAGGGGCCCTGCAGTGTGAAGAGCATCTTTGAAGCCCTGAATCACGCCCCCCTACCCAGGCAGCTGCGCCAACGCCAGGAGAGGCGGGCATTCCCTCCCTTCTTTCCCTCTGCCCTCCGGCTGCCTTGTGCACTTGGCCTGGACCGCGTCGCGGGAGCCGGTCTGGGACTCTACCTGGGTTCCCTTCGTTGCTGGGCTGCTGAAGAGTGAGCGGACGCCTTGGCATGGGGCAGGCCTGGAAGCCCTTCGCTTGCTTCTATCGAGTGTAAATGTTACCTGTGCTTTCACCACGAATCTCTGAGCTCTCTCTGTTTCTCCTGCAGGTTGCTCGTGGGGGCCCCTCGGGCAGTCGCCCTGCCGCTGCAGCGGGCCAACAGGACAGGCGGCCTGTACAGCTGCGACATCACCTCCGGAGGGCCTTGTACTCGGATTGAATTTGACAACGATGGTGTGTTCTCTTCCTTCCTTTCTTCCTCTCTTTCTTTCTCTCTCTCTTTCTTTTCTTACTTTTTTTTTTTTTTTTTTTGAGAGAGAGGAAGGGAGGGAGCTAGAGAGAGAGAGAGATACATTTTCTCTCCACCGGTTCACTTTCCAAATGGCTGCAACTATCAAGACTGGTCCAGGCTGAAGCCAGGAGCCTGGACCTCTATTTGGGTCTCCCACATGGGTGGCAGGGGCCCATGCACTTGGGCCCATCTTCTGCTGCTTTCCCAGGCCATCAGCAGGGAGCTGGATCAGAAGTGGAGCAGCCAGGACTTGAACCAGTGCCCATGTGGGACCACGACACGGGCCCAATGGTGCTACTGTGCCCTCTGTGTTCCCTTGGCCAGTCCGCCTGTGCTCCACCTGCCCTTTCTCTGGTGAAAGAAGCGTGTACAAGCATTTATTCTTACAAATGGGACCTCTTTTAGCTCCATCAGCCTTGGCTGTTTGGCATGGCCTTGAAAATACTTTGTCAATCACAACTAGGGTGCAGTGTTTTGCTGGGATCCTCCTGCCTCTGCTGTCTATAAACTTTCTGGCGTGTTGATGTTGCCACCTAGTGATGCCCTGAGGTTCTGCAGGAGGCTGTTGAATTAATTCATAGCTAAAGAAGATGAATGGTCAGACCCTGGGGGGGAAGGGGAGCTGGCCAACATGATAAAATGTGCCCTCCTGTCTCGGATTATTCCTTGCGTTGTGAGGATTCTGGGTAGCTGGGAGAGGCTTGGTGCACCCTGTGTTCACCCCAGTTTGCCTGATTTCTTGTGGATCGACCAGAGCAATTTCACTCATGAGATTTTGGTATTTTCTCTTCTATTGAAGTTGTTCGCTTTTTGTGGTTTTGTAATCAAGATTGAAAATCAGGCCTGCCGGGGCTGGCGCTGTGGCGCAGCGGGTTAGCGCCCTGGCCTGAAGCGCTGGCATCCCATATGGGCACCGGTTCAGGACCTGGCTGTTCCACTTCTGATCCAGCTCTCTGCTATGGCCTGGGAAAGCAGTAGAAGATGGCACAAGTCCTTGGGTCCCTGTACCCACATGGGAGACCTGGAAGAAGCTCCTGGCTCCTGGCTTCGGATCGGCACAGCTCTGGCTGCTGCGGCCAATTGGGGAGTGAACCATCAGATGGAAGACCTCTCTTTCTCTCTCTCTCTCTCTCTGCCTCTCCTCTCTCTCTGTAACTCTGACTTTCAAATAAATAAATAAATCTTAAAAAAAAAATCACGTCTGTCTTCTCATTGAGGAAGGCATAAGTTTGGATACAGAACCATATCGGTGGTATGAATAGATAACAAAATGAGCACATAGTGGAATTTGTAGCTTTTTAATTTTCTTCCTAAAAATAAATTATTACACTCTTTTTTGTTATTGATAAAAGATGGAGCTTGTCAGCTAAGAGAGCCAAAGTAACTCTGAGACCTTATCTCCCCATCTCAGTTGAAGAGAAGAGCAGTTCACGATGTTGTGTTAAAAGTCAGGGGGGGAGGCAGAGAGTGCCTGCTCTGGTGGTTCGGAAGGTAGTTGGGTTCTACATTGTTGCTCTAAGGTCTCTTGGAGGCTGCCCCCCCAACTGCACAAGTTTCAAGCAGCTTTCTGTATTCAGGACCTGGGTATCAAGGGAGGGCAGACACATGGGCACCACGCAGCGCTTGCTATCCCACGTGTAGACTGTTACCAAAGGTTCTTTACCCATGACCGCTTCTCTGCGTTGCTGAGACGGGAAACCATTTTTCTGGATTGAGTAAGTGCATTTCCGGAGCCGCGGGACTTGGAGTCCAGGCGACGAGGAAGCACTGTGTGGTGTCTGTTCGCTTCTTTGCGGCCTGGGCAGTGCCTGGGCAGTGCTAACCGTGGGTGTTCCCTGTGCTGCTTCCCACAGCTGACCCTGCCTCTGAGAGCAAGGAGGACCAGTGGATGGGGGTTACGGTGCGGAGTCAGGGGCCAGGCGGCAAGGTGGTGGTAAGTGTGGACGCGCATGTTCTCCCGTCGCGTGCGGGCACCAGGACTCCCGCGCTGGCTGGAGCAGGCAGCGTCCTAGCACACTCACTGCGTTCATGCAGGAACGGACGCCGAGCGGAAACCGAAGCATTGTTCTGTGATTCCTGATCCATGAGAGTACTTCAGAAAGTTCAGGGAGAAATGAGATTAAACGAGAAGTTTATTTTGGTGTGGAACAACTAGAAATCCATGTATGCTTTTATCATAATACACATTTTTCATGACTATTTTGAACCCCTTATTACATGAATTTTACAGTTATCTGCACCAAAATAAATCTCTTACTATTCCCTGAACTTGTTAAAATACCCTTGTACTTGGATGCTGTTCTTCAGAACTTGCATATGTCAAAGAACTTACGAATAAATCTCTATGAGTTAGCCCCTAAAACTCCATATGGTCTTAAAGCGAAAAAAAGCAAACAAACAAACTAGACATAGTTTTTAATCCTAGGAACTTATAATCGTCATAAGTCAGTGTTAGAAATGAGAATGACCTTGGAATTAACATCAGGTGATGGACGCTCTCTTGGTATTTATCCTGAGCTTCTTCAAACAGAAGTAGGAGCAAAGAACAGGGGGTTTACGAGGTGGGTGGATGGTGCTAGCCCTTGGAGGCGCCTCCCCCTGGGAACCGGAGGATCCTTTTGTCTGTTGAAATCTGCTTGCTGGGACAAAACTGACACAGGCTTTGGAGAACAAGGAAAACTTCAGTGCACCTTGGATTTTGACATCTGGAAGGAGGTGTCCTGGGAAATTGACTTGGGTCTCCCAAGTCTGTTCCTCTTGTGTTGGTGAGGGGTGGTCATGGAACTCTGCAGAAATTAGAGATATGATTTCATCTGGTCTGCTGGTGTGATCCGCTCTGCCTTTTAAAAACCGACGGAGGCACATGAGTGTAGGTTGGGACAGATCACAAGGAACTTGTTTGGGTAGAAGGGAAACCTCATCTGTTTTGCTGGGCCTGTGTGAACCCTATGAATACGTGATTTCTCTCCTCCAGAGCATAATTGCTTATTCCACACACATAATTACTTATTTCACAGGCACTAAAAGCCAATTAAGTTCTACAAATGAAGTAAGAAGGTGTTGCCCTTTGTTTATGTAACAGGTGAATTTCCAGATAAATTGCCTGTGGGTGCAGATTGACTTTCACTATTTGGATTGGAACATTGTTCTCTGAGTGGGGATAAGACAGAAGTCCCGGTTTCAACACGGGTCCTGGTCCCCTCAGTGCCACTCTAGGGAATATTAGCTGGTTTGGGATCCAGTGCAGGATGAGGACATGGTTTGATCACCTACTTAGAATTAACCTCTTTATTATTGACAGTGTTCTTGGTGCGCAATTTTAGCGATACAAGGATTGTTGACATGAGTGGGCTACTCTGTTCTGTCTGTTTGCAGACTTGTGCTCATCGATATGAAAAAAGGCAGCATGTTAATACAAAGCAGGAATCACGAGACATCTTTGGGAGGTGTTATGTGCTGAGTCAGAACCTCAGGATCGAGGATGATATGGACGGAGGAGATTGGAGTTTCTGTGACGGCCGACTCAGAGGGCACGAGAAGTTTGGTTCGTGCCAGCAGGGTGTAGCGGCCACTTTCACTAAAGACTTTCACTACATTGTGTTTGGAGCTCCGGGTACTTACAACTGGAAAGGTAGGACGTTGCTTGTATTTACAGAAATGGGGTTAGACGGTCGATGACATTTCTAGTGTATGCACTGTGAGTTAGTACGTTTTAAGTGAACATGTGTAAACCAGGCATTTATATATGAAAGTGGGTAGGGAACTAAAAATCTCTAAATGATGTGATTTGTAAGAACACATAATAATCGCAAGTTGTGTTTCGGTATTGAGATCTGTTTCTTTCCCCCAATTGGTACTTTATGTTAAGACAAGGAAGTAACTTTATGTGAATACAGGTAGGTAACTTATTCCAGGAGGGGTATAATAACAATTGAGTTGTTTTGCTTTTGTTCATTGGAATGGACTTTGTTAGGGTATTTTGACCTAATCAAAACCACACGATGACTTAGAAATCATTTTATTTTAACAAGTATAAGTGCCATGTAAAGCAAAAACCACATTTACCCAGAGTGTTTATTGTAATTCATAGGGAAATGTGGCTTATCTACTCATAAATCCTAACCTAAATTGTTGCCATTTTTAAAGAGCCACACAGCGATTTGGGCTAAGTTTGTGAAATTTTATCTTTTAATTACCAGTTATAAGAGTTTTAAAAAGGAAATTTTGGCTTAAATGATTTAAAGAAAATATATACTTTTTTTAATTTTTAAGACTTACTTGAAAGGCACAGAGACAGAGAAAGATCTTCCCTCCACTGGTTCAGTCCCCAGACGCCCAGGACAGCTGAAGCTGGGAGCCAGAACTCTGTTCAGGCCACAGGTGGCAGGCTGCCTCCCAGAGTCCGCACCAGCAGGAGCTGCAGTCGGAAGCAGAGCGGGAACCTGAACGCAGGCGCCAAATGCCTGACTCAGTGTGCTCATTGCACTCTCGCACTGCAGAAAAGATGATAAATCGATCTGGGATTACAGCAAACATAACATTTATGAATACAACGAGTTCATGTCATTTAGAAAACTAGTTTTCTGTCGATGTTGTAAGCTAAACATTCCATTTCTATCTCCATTTTCGTGGCATTATAAAGATAGTTCCTGAAAATGCATGGGGTGTTTTTTTGGTTTTTTTTTGTTTGTTTGTTTGTTTTTTTTGACAGGCAGAGTGGACAGTGAGAGAGAGAGAGACAGAGAGAAAGGTCTTCCTTTGCCGTTGGTTCACCCTCCAATGGCTGCCGCGGACGGCGTGCTGCGGCCGGCGCACCGCGCTCATCCGATGGCAGGAGCCAGGTGCCAGGTGCTTCTCCTGGTCTCCCATGGGGTGCAGGGCCCAAGCACTTGGGCCATCTTCCACTGCACTCCTGGGCCACAGCAGAGGGCTGGCCTGGAAGAGGGGCAACCGGGACAGAATCCGGTGCCCCGACTGGGACTAGAACCCGGTGTGCCGGCGCCGCAAGGCGGAGGATTAGCCTGTTGAGCCACGGCGCCGGCCGCATGGGGTGTTTTTTATTGCAAGAACAAATTTCTTTCATATAAAAATTGGCAGAGACATGTTTAACCACCTTAAAAATCTTCCCTTTCCTCACACTTTTCCTTCCAAACTCCGTGAATATGTGGCCGGGAGGGGGGTGTTTATCTGGAACCATTTATTTTATTTTGTTTCATCTTCACTTTTTTTGTTGTTGTTTGTACCATTTCATTCCTGTAGGGATTGTTCGCGTAGAGCAAAAGAATAACACTTTTTTTGACATGAACATCTTTGAAGATGGGCCTTATGAAGTTGGCGGAGAGACTGACCATGATGAAAGTCTCGTTCCTGTCCCTGCTAACAGTTACTTAGGTAGGCCTGAGCGCAGGCAGCACCCCAGCCTCGCCGACCGCCGCGTGCAGCCGCCCTCTCCGCGCCCACCGGCCCCTGGGCTTCGAGGCTGAGACTAAGCCAGGGGCAGCCAGGGGCCTGTGGCTGCAAGCTGCTGGATGCTGCTGAGCCTTGGTGATCTGGAGGTTGCCTGACTGATGCTGGGCCCCATCCCGAGGGGAAGCAAGCTACTGTTGCCTACAGTCGGCGGCCTCTTGCTTGGAAGTCTGTGTGTCCTGAGGTCACGGTGGCCTCTGGAACCTGAAGCAGCCATTCGCCCAGCTGTGATTTGCAGGCACTGTGCTGTCTTCCCTCGCCAAATCGTGCCGCTTCTGGTGCTGTGCGTAAGCTTGTCTCTGTGAAGTGGCTCTCCGTGGCAGGTCAAGGTCTCCTCCAGGTCCCCCCTGTGCCACTGCCGTTCTCCAAGGGCTGGCCCTGCTTTTGGTTTGGGATCCGCGTGGCAGGGCCCCCCCCCCGCCCCCGGCAGGGGCTGAGCCCCATTGCTAAGGCTGCAAGGAGGACACCCGGATTCTAAATGCCAACTCCTTAACTCCCCACGCTTGTTTGCATTACTAATGGTGTCCTAAATTATTCATGTGCATTATGGTAATTACACAAAGGCTTTTAAAGGCTCTAATTCTTGGTATGAGTTGACATAAAGAATAATTACTGTGCATTTCTTGGGAAAATGTAAAAAAATCTCCTAAACCTAAATAGTAACCTATTTTTTTAAATGAGGACAAAAGCACCCAGATATTACTGGGATAATGGAAGGTAAAAGAGAAAAAAATAGGTGTAAATCTATGACTCATTCCAAACAATGGGCTAGTTGTAAACATACACTAAGAAGTTTAAATTGTATAAATATTTATAATACTCTTCATTTAAAAAAAAAAAAAAAACTTCAGCTCATGTACCCCCATCTCTCCCAAAATAAAAATACTGTTTAAGGGTATAGAAAAAGGAAGAGAAACATCGTACTTAGCATTTGCTTGTTCTTTTTTTTTTTTTTTTTGACAGGCAGAGTGGACAGTAAGAGAGAGAGAGACAGAGAAAAAGGTCATCCTTTTGCCGTTGGTTCACCCCCCATTGGCGGCTGTGGCCAGCGCTGCGCTGATCCGAAGGCAGGAGCCAGGTGCTTCTCCTGGTCTCCCATGTGGGTGCAGGGCCCAAGGGCTTGGGTCATCTTCCACTGTACTCCCGGGCCATACCAGAGAGCTGGACTGGAAGAGGGGCAACCAGGACAGAATCCGGTGCCCTGACTGGGACTAGAGCCCGGTGTGCCGGCGCCACAGGCGGAGGATTAGCCAATTGAGCTGAGGAGCCGGCTATTTGTTCTTAAGTACCTACTGTGTGTCTAAGTCAGGTGCTGTGTAGTCAGTGCCTTTCACACTGCAACACTAAAAAAGCATGAGTGTCCTTTTTGTTTTTAATTTTTTTTTTGTTTAAATGGATGAGTACCACTGTGACTCAGCCTGAGACTACACCATTAATAATCCTGCAGGCAAAGAAAGAGCAGGAGTCAGGAAGATGAGGAGACGGAGGGGAAGTGGCTGTTGTGTGACCTGTGTGGCAGTGGCCTTGGAGGACCCGGGCCCCGGGGGTGGTGGGTTCGGCTCTTAGGAGAGGGGCACCTGCAGGATCCAGTATTAAATGTGAGCTGTCCAAGTCAACATGGTCAACAAACCAATATTTGTATGTTACCCGACCTCTCTGCTTCTTTAAACGCATTGTTTAGGGATCACGTGAGACGAGAAGTATACAATGATTCTGGTTAAGAGACCAACACTCTGGTCTTTCGGATAGATGCCAGTGGATTTTAGGGACGTAGTCGCTGTTAGAACGTAGGGAGATACCAAGTGTTTTAAACACGCTCACCGCTTTCAGACTCAGTGTCCTGCAAAGGGGATGCTGGAAAAGGAAATCCAGTTTGTATTGTGACCGTGTGCTTGTCCATGCTGTGTGTGAGGCTGTCATTTCCAAAGAGCAGTGGGTTTGGGGGTGGGGGTGGGGGAATAAAATGATCTACCTGAGGTTCTGGAAGCCCGCAAGCGGAGCAGCTCGCTGGAGGCGCCCGTGGCCCCATCGTGCAGAGAGCGCGGCGCAGCTGTTCTGCCCCTTACCAAGCATAATTATCTTTTCTCCAATCTCTTCCGTCCCGTGCATGTGTGCAGGCCTGCTGTTTTTGACCAGCGTTTCCTATACAGATCCTGATCAGTTTGTTTATAAAACACGGCCTCCCAGGGAGCAACCTGACACATCCCCTGATGTGATGATGAATAGCTACCTAGGTTTGTGACCTCTGAGATGACAAATAAATTGTCTTGGTCATGGTCATTTAGAAATTTTTTTGATCCATACAGAGCATAAATCTTTTTATTTTCCATTTCGTTTCAAGTGAAGCGCGCACAGAAAGCCTGCCGGGGTGCGGGCTCTGCTGCCAGATGGGTGGCAGAGCTGGAGTCGATTGTATCGGCCTCCTCTGAACGCGGGGCTCATCGGATTTTTCAGCTCACTTCACAATTTGAGAACTGCAGCGGGAGTGGTGATGCTTTTCCAAAACAAATCCCGATGGAAGGGGTGAGCTGTCTGCTTCGGCATCTGCCTCACCCCTCTGTAGAAACACTTGCTTAATCCGAATGGTGTTGAGGAGCGCATTTCTGTTTGCTTTCCACCAGACCTCAGCATCTGCGCTCTGCCGCCCTGGCCGGAGTTCTGTAACTGGGTGTGGCGATGTTTTTGGCCCTCCCCCCAAGCATGTCGCTGGTCTCAGCAGCAGCTCGGCTCACCTCTATTGTTCACCTGAGGTTCTCAAATGCTCTTTGTCATCAGCCATCGTTTCGTTTGCATGTTTGTGTTTCAAAGCAAAATTCATCCAAAATAAGGAAATGCTGTTATGGTAATACTGATAAGGGTAGCATCTGTGCTTGCCGGTTACCCGAAAGACTAAGGAATAAGGGAGTCATTCATGTAAAAGTCTGCTCATAGCAGACTGATATAGCCAGACCCCACGGCACACACACGATTGTGCTGCACTTGGCCTGTTCTCTCTGTAGCTGCAATGTAACGGCCCTGTGATAGCTGGATCCCCTTATTCTGTAGTTTCATTCTTAAAAGAACATTTGATTTCATTTTGAAGATGCATGATTCATAATTCAAGTTGCACAAATGCTCAGTCGCATAGACTAGGAGTTGGGACTTCCAGAGTGAAGTAGCCCTGCCCTTGGTCCTTGTGTTGGAACGCTGAGCTCTGGGACTCATCCTGTCAAGGCGCTAGCTGGTGGGGAGGTGGAAGAAAAGGGGACGATAGGGTTACTAGTATCACAGACCTCCTGAATGACAGGATGCATGTAAAAGGCTGTATTTTATTTTTCCAGGCTTTTCTCTGGACTCAGGGAAAGGTATTGTTTCCAAAGATGAGATCACTTTTGTATCTGGAGCTCCGAGAGCCAATCACAGCGGAGCTGTGGTTTTGCTGAAGAGAGACATGAAGTCAGCACACCTCCTCCCGGAGCACATATTTGACGGGGAGGGGCTGGCTTCCTCCTTCGGCTACGACGTGGCGGTGGTGGACCTCAATAAGGATGGGTAAGAATGTGGCCGAGCTGACGGCAAGTCGTTGCTGCTTTGCCTGGCTTCTCTCGGTCTTGGGAAGAGCTGTCGTGTGGGGCTGGTGGGTTCCAGATCTGCACCATCTCCAGGGTTTGTGTGGGGGCAGCAGTTGCACATTACCTCCCCCAGGAAGTGGGATGGCATTTTTGATTTTTAGTTTTTACCCATGCCCTAGGACTGTGGATCCATGAGAATTAAAATGTGAAAAAGTAATGCAAAGAGTGACAGCTGCATGATTCTGTTCTGTGATTTCTTTAATTTTTTAGAAATTATTATTTGTGTTCATGTATTTGAGCAGCAGGGAGACAGAGAGAGAGAAATCTCCCATGTGTTGGTTTACTCCCTGAGTGCCCGCAACAGCCAGGGCTGGGTTGGGCTAAAACCAGGAGCTAGGAACTCAGTCCAGCTCTCTTACATGGTGGCAGGGACCCAAGTACTTGAGTCACCTTTGTGTACATTAGCAGGGAGCTGGCATCAGATGTAGAGCCAGGGACTCAAACCCAGGCATCCTGAGTGACAACCACTGTGCCGAATGCCCACTCCTGGTCTTTGGTTTCTGAAGGGGCTGCTGGGGCGTCTCGAGGGTCCTGTTGACCCTCAGGATTGGTGAGAAGGTCATCCATATGTCTGTGGCTGCTGGTGCCCAATGGTGTAGATTAGAGTGGGGTGGGGTAAATTTGGGGTCTTCCTGGTGGTCGCACTGCACCATGGTTCCAGTTTGAGGAGCCAACCTTGGGTTCTCACTCCCAGTATTTTCCTTGGGATGTTTATTGCAGGCTACCTTGATTTTTTTTTCCAGTGTTTTAATGTATGACACATTAGGTCCAGATTGGAGGACTTTTCTGTCATACCTGTTTGTGTCCTTTGTGACTAGACTGGGGTCTTCTCCCTTAGCTTGCTGGCATTTCAGCTGATGGGTCTCCGTTTTCCCACATCCGTATTTTAGGTGGCAAGACATAGTGATTGGAGCCCCACAGTATTTTGATAGAGATGGAGAAGTTGGAGGTGCAGTGTATGTCTACATTAACCAGCAAGGCAGATGGAATAACGTCAAGCCAATTCGTCTTAACGGAACCAAAGATTCTATGTTCGGCATTGCGGTAAAAAATATTGGAGATATTAATCAAGATGGCTACCCAGGTAGATACAAGATGATGAAATGGTTATGATTTACAGATTGAAATTTTGGTTGTTACAATAATGAATGCTTTCCAGTGTCTTATTTTAAAGCATTGGAATGTTTTCAAAATGTAATGTTTCTGAAAATGTGTTGTCAACAGACATTGCAGTTGGAGCTCCCTATGATGATATGGGAAAGGTTTTTATCTATCATGGGTCTGCAAGTGGAATAAATACCAAACCAACACAGGTAATCAAATAACCTGATTTCTACAACTTGTCTCAGTTTTTAGCCTGTAATAGAATATTTAGGTGGAAGTGAGTTATCATACTGATTTTGTTTTATTCACATGTCTGCAAGTATGAATGTTGCTTTTTAAAAAGTGTATTACTGGAAGATAGCTCTAAAATAGATATATAATTGCAATGTCTTGCTTGTTTTAATTGTAAAATTTCTTTGGTAAGTTGGGAATCAAAGTCATTCAAAGACAAGACTGCACTTTGACAGTATAAAGACATGGAAAGGGCATGTATGGGTACTTCCAAAAGCTCATGGAAACACGAAAGTAAACGATCACTGTTTTGGTGCGTGAAGGCGCAGCCCTACTCATTTGAGGGTGAACATGGAAAATCCTGGAAGACTGTTGAGACGAGGCTGCACGAGCAGAGAGCCCACGCACATCAGGTGTGCTCTCCATGAACTCTGGAAGTACCCTCATCTTTCCCTCAGTAGCCAAGTAAGCAGAAATGAAACTGGACAAGCACGTAGAGAATTCAGACCCCCAAGTTTTTAAATTGCTTTTGAGAAAAGTGAGACTTGGGGACTAGAGAGGAGAGGTTTGATTAGAAATACCTTGATTAATTTAATGCATTAAGCTCATCAAAGAATGGCTCCTCTGTCCTTTGAGATACTGTGTAAATGGGGTGAAATAGAATGTCTGAAATGTTAGATCCTATGAGTACTTGTAATTTAATATAATTTATCTACACATGAACTCCTAAACGTCCATTCAGAAGAAAGTTGTGAGTCTTCCGGAGCATAGATGAGAAGCTCCTTTTGGTCTGCCAGTGCTCATCTGATGCACTGTTTTATTTCAGATTCTCGAGGGGACGACACCTTACTTTGGATATTCAATTGCTGGAGATATGGACCTTGATAGAAATTCCTATCCTGATGTTGCTGTTGGTTCCCTCTCGGATACTGTAACCATTTTCAGGTGTGTTATTTCAGTCCTCAGTTAAGTATGTTCAGTTAACTGATTACTTTGACATTTTGACCTTTTGGATTGAAATTTGTTAACATCTGCATTTCAAAGGCAAAGACTTACATGTGTTTGGAAGATATTTCATTTCTTTTGAGGGCAGTATAACAACGTAGTAACACGTATGCTTTTGTACATTTTTATTTGTCTTCCTTTTTATTTGAGAGACAGAGAGATCCTCCGTTGGCTGGTTCACTTCCCAAATGCCTTCAACAGCGGGGGCTGGGCGAGGCAGAAGCCTCTGTGTGGGTCTCCCACACGGATGGCAGGGACTCAAGTACTTGCGCCATCATCATGTATGCTTCCCGGGGTGTGCGTTATCGGGAAGTTGGATTGAAAGCAGAATAACCAGCACTTGAACCTCGTATGGGAAGTGGGTATCCCAAGCAGTCATTTAAAAAAAAACTGCTGTGCCACATACAACTGCCGTGGTTGGTTTTCTCTTCACTGGCTTTATAGTCATTTCTTAAAGAATATGTTAGAGAAATGGGCAGTAGCACAGTGAAACTGTTTTCCAGGTGTGCCTGTTAACACCCATTCCCTGTAGTCTTCTAGGTGTCGAGGTAGCTTCAGTATCTAAAGTATCCTCACATCAACCCTGGGGGTTAGAAACGAGCCCCAGGATACTTACATGATAGTACATGATGAAAGTTGTTTAGATGTGAAAGCCATCCCTTGTGAAAAACTGAGACACACAGAGGAAGCTGCAGATGGCAGAGTTAAGTGATGGGAAGATCATGGGGAAGAGTGTATTTGAGATGCTACTGACAGTGTCCGGGGAACCATCAAAGTTGAGTGAACCAAAGTGCATGGACCCGCGTGTCTGTGCTTTGGAGAGGAAGGAGCCTGGGGAAGCAGGGATGCATCCTCATGCTCCTGGTGACGTACCGCCTGAGTGCCGTGAGCCTCTTGACCTCCTGAGCCCTAGTAGCAGGCTGTTGCTGTGCCGTGTGCGCTTCTGGCTAAGGCATCCAACAGTGGGCTGTCCAGTGGTTCTGAGACACCGTCTTTAGATGCATGTTTCTCTGCTGATGCATTATCAACCTTAAAATAGTTCAACAGTTTTAAAAGGTGGAAGAATATATAACAATCAGCTATTTTAGCAAGAACGTCCATCAAAAAACAATGTGAAAAAAATTTTTGAAGATGTAGTTCTAGTTTGATGGTTAGTTCAACTATTGACAAAACTTGACTTCCTATACCGAAATCTGGTCACCAAGTTTTCAACCCCAACAGATGAGAGGCTGACCTTTTCTCTTTTTTTTTTAAGATTTATTTTATTTATTTGAAATGCAGAGTTAGAGACAGGGACAAGGGAGAGAGAGATCGATTGATTTCCTGTCCACCGGTTCACTTCCCAAATGGCTGCAACAGCCAGGACTGGGCCAGGCCGGAGCCAGGAGCCTAGAACTCCATCTCCCACGTGTGCAGCAGGGGCCCAAGCATTAGGGCCATCTTCTACTGCTTTCCCGAACACAGTAGCAGGGAGCTGGATCGGACTCGGAGCAGCTGGAATATGAACTGGCCCCTATATGGGATGCCAGTGTTGCTAGTGGTGGCTTAACCCGCTATGCCACAGAGCCAGCCCCTATGACCTACCTTTCATCAGTTAAATATTTGCCTGTCTGTTGATAGTACTTTAATTTCCTGTCATCATAGGCAGGTGGACTGTGAACCTAGCAAACTTGTTCCTTCTTTCCTCATGGACCTTATAAAAGTGAATTTCAACATCCTTTGATAACGGGAGGCGTCTGAGCCTCCTTATTTCACAGCTGAGGAAGCCGCGGCCGGCCTCGCTTGAGCTTTCAGGCTGGATTCTGCGTCTCCCCAGCTGTCATCCTGGGCATTTCTCCCACGAAATCCTCCTAGGACTTAAGGACACTTAGTAGATAAATACCAGGTAAACATGAGGCGGCCAAGCCAGTAAGATTTGCTTTATGTGTTGAGACACAGTTTTCATGATTCACATGTTCTGTGCCTTCACAATTGTGTGTGTTAAATAAGGTAGACAGGAATGGTATATTAAATGGAATTCATGACACGCATTAAGGCATTAATAAGATGACACATGAAACATTACATCTGGGGCAACTGATTGTAAAATACTTGGGAGAGCTGCAGTGGATTAAGCAATGGCCCAGGACTCTGGCATCCCATTTGAGTGCCAGTTCAAGTCCCGGCTACTCCACTTCTGATCCAGCTCCTGTTAACAAGCCTGGGAGGCAGCACACGGTACTTCATGTACCTGAATTCCTACCTGCCACATGGGAGACCAGAATGGAGTTCCTGGCTCCTGGCCTCAGCTTGGTCCAGCCCCAGCTGTTGAGGCCATTTGGGGAGTGAACCAGCAGATGGAAAATCTCTGTCTCTCTGCCTTAATAAAAATAAATAAATGTTTTTTTTTTTTAATTTTTAAGAAGAGGGTACTTGTGAATGTTTGCCTTTTAAGTATGTATATGTTCTCAAAACTTTAGCGTGTACAAAGGATCTTCAAAATGTTCATGTAAACTGCTTATGAAAAAACTGTGCATGAATTTCAAGATTTCTTGCCTGAAAAACACACTTGAAAATGTCCATGAACTTTGGAAAGAAACTTGTATGTAGTTAGTATCTTTGAAAATGGCATGTGTCGGGCCGGCGCCGTGGCTCAACAGGCTAATCCTCCGCCTTGCGGCGCCGGCACACCGGGTTCTAGTCCCGGTCAGGGCGCCGGATTCTGTCCCGGTTGACCCTCTTCCAGGCCAGCCCTCTG
Source organism: Sylvilagus floridanus (assembly GCA_949820135.1). NCBI lineage: Eukaryota > Metazoa > Chordata > Mammalia > Lagomorpha > Leporidae > Sylvilagus > Sylvilagus floridanus. Next base: position 115,524,210 of record OX463236.1, read on the forward strand.
CTGTGGCCCAGGAGTGCAGTGGAGGATGGCCCAGGTGCTTGGGCCCTGCACACCATGGGAGACCAGGAAAAAAGCACCTAGCACCTGGCTCCTGCCATCGGATGAGTGCGGTGCGCCGGCCGCAGCGCGCCGACCGCGGCAGCCATTGGAGGGTGAACCAACGGCAATGGAAGACCTTTCTCTCTGTCTCTCTCTCTCACTGTCCACTCTGCCTGTCAAAAAAAAAAAAGAAAATGGCATGTGTCTAAATATAAAACAGAAGTAGAGAGGTAAACAGTGGAGCTAGAGAGCACGCAGAAACCTGCCCTTTATCATGAAGGGACTTGTGCCCACTAGCCCACCAACAGATTGATTCCACAAGTTTGAGCTGGCTGTTTGGGATTTGCAGTCCATTTTCCTACAAAAGCATGGTTCTCTGGTATGGTTGGGCTTCCCACAAGCCCTTCAATGTCAGCCTAACTAACTGACTCCGCATGGTAGTGGAATCCTTGAGCCCGTTCTGAATTCCGACCTGGGAGTGCTGGAGGGGAGAGCAGAGGCAGCACCTCCCAGCCCTCCCCCAGCTCCCATCCACAGGCTTGAGGAGGTCAGGCCGGTGGCCCCTGCCAGCCCTTTGCAGAAGCCAGGGAGAATTCTCCAGGGAGAGAAGAGGCGTTCTCACAGAGTAAGCGGGCTAAGGGTGTGAGACTCCTGCTGGTTAAGTGTTTGCAGGGTTGGGGTAGGCAGAGCACAGAGGGGACAAGGGTAAGGGATGCGAGTTCTTATTGTAAAAACTATGAGGGAGCAGGAGGACAGGGACTTATGGCTGGGAGAAGGGAGATTTACAGGAACATCCACATTGCTGATATTCACCTTGACTGTGAGCAGCCCAGGCAACTGGTGTGTTTTGGTGTAAGTCTTTCGGGGTGTAGTTTGGCAAGATCACTCTAATTAAAAGTGTACACATTCTTTGGCTCAGAAATTGTGCTAGAAATCTGTCCTACAGACAGTGTGTACATACATATAGGTAAAGAGATAGTTGTCAGACGAGCAGAAAGCCTAGTGTCAATGTCTACTTATTAGGTGCTGGTTAAATAAAGGATGTGCTGTGCTACAAGGCAACACCACCAGGTGCAGAACACACTAGATCTGTGTGCATAGATAGGAGGTGACCTGTGAAATATTAATGAGAAAAAAGCAATTTTCAGAACAATAAGCATGAACAGCTCCCATGTAGTTGGCGTTATGTGTGTATTTCAGCATTTGATTTTAGGGAATAGTTTTAGCAGAAACACAGTCTGGAAGAACATACAAGGCCAGTGGCGGTTTTGGGTGGAAATAGAGACATAATATGTTCTCTGAAACTCTGAAACTTACGTGTTCCATAGGTGACTCAAATCTGTTTATAAATCATTAAACACAGTATAGTCTTAAATATTGTTTAAGTGGCATACACATCTCTGTATCCACAGTTCCTGGCTGTAGCCACAGTGGAGGGGGCGGGGAAGCAGCACAGGAGCAGCTCTTCTCCCCAACCCTGTGGCTTTGACGCTGTCCTGGGCAGCCATGGATGCCTGTGAATGAATCTCTGTGTAACAAAAGGCTGAGCTGCCTTTTCACTCCTTTGTCTTCAGATCCCGGCCTGTGATTAATATTCAGAAAACCCTCACAGTGACTCCTAACAGAATTGACCTGCGCCAGAAGATGCCATCCTGTGGGGCGCCCAGCGGGATATGGTGAGAGTGGCTGTGTATGGGGGGGGGGGGGGGCAGCCTCCTCGGTTTCCCAGCGCTGTGCTGACCATGGCCCCATGGCCCCCAGGCCCAGTGGGGCCACAGGGAAGCCGTTGCGGGGTGCCGGGCAGAGGGTGGGGGTCTGTCCTGAGACTATGGGGGGATTGCAGAGCTGGGGAGTGTGTTGGGTTTTTCCACTGCAAGAAAGCATCTTTTAAGAAATATGTGTTTGATTTTATACAGCCTCAAGGTTAAAGCCTGTTTCGAATACACTGCCAAACCCACTGGTTATAATCCTTCATTAAGTAAGTACTCTGTACAGGAAAAAAAAAAATCCATTTCTCTGCCAGGTTGCAAGTTCTCCGTAAATCACAGAAAAATGGAGCTGCAGTGGCTAAAATGGGCCATCAGTTCTCGTTTGAAGAATTGAGCGGATCTGCAGTCTCCTGTCTAATCAGGAGGGCACGGCACCATGAGGGAGGGAAAGCTCTCCATTTGATCCCTGCTTGAATTTTCCAGAGCAGATGGTTTAGGACAAAATGCCTTGGAAAAGTACTTATTTGCTACCACAACCGTTTCCTCCATTGCTGCCTTTGAAAGCAGCTTTGTGTTTGTGAGGTGGTGGGTGGTGGCTGCAGAAGGGCAAGTGCTGGAGCCAGGCACAGCTTCCTCGCGGCACTGCCAGGTTATGCTCTCTCCCCACCCCTGGACTTGGAGGCCAGAACACCCAGGTGGGCCCCTGGGGCGTTGGATGCTGGCCCTGAGATGTGGGAGACTTGAGCTCTGCTCCTGGTTCCAGCTCTCATGCTGCTTGACCCTGCGCCATAGGTCAAGTCCCTTAATGTTTGAGTTTTTATCTTCCTGTCAGCTGAAAGAAATGCCTCTCATCGTAACGACTGCACCCCACTAGTGGTGGCCTAACCATGGTGATCCTAGCCAGGGTCTTCTCCGCTATGGGTTAGAGGCAGCCACAACTCTTTAGGTGGGCTCCAGAGTTGAGGCCAGGGACATGAGAAGTTACATCTTTTCTCCAAAGCGGAAGTGAAGTGAAGAGGGGAACCATCATGGGTCAGGCTGTGGCCCGGCAGCTCAGGATTGTGGTGTAAGATGCGCCACCAAGGAAGCTTTGTGAAGGATGAGGCCATTGTGTCTTTTTTGTGTCATGAGGCTTATTATTCCTTGAGATAACGAGTTCAAGTTTGCTCCTTATATCTAAGGTCTTGCTGTTTTCCTTATTTAGTTTAAAAGATGTCCTTTTTACTATCCCAGAATTTGACTGGTTTCAGATCACCTGAAGTGATGATTTGAAATGGAAAACGTAACCCCATTAGGAAGTGGTGTCCATACGCTCTCACACAGGCACACTGGTCATGACGGTTCTTAGCTGTGCTTCTCATTCTTACTTATCATGTGGACTCATGTAATGAATGTCCCCAATAAGGAACAGAATGAAGGAAGATACTGACCTATGATAAGAGTCAGTAAAGTGTGCAAAGTAACCATTTAAATAAATGTAGTATATTTTTTAAAAAGCTTAGGGGTGGGTATTTAGCCTAGGAGTTAAGATACCCACGACCCGTATGGGAGTGCCTGGGTCCCAGTCTTGGCTCCAGGTGCCTGGCAACGCGCACCCTGGAGGCAGCAGCGACCGCTCAGGTCACTTTGTCCCGGCACCCGTGTGAGAGAGAGACCTGCATTGAGGTCCCAGCTCCCAGCTTCAGCCTGGCCCAGCCCCAGACACTGGGGAATCTGGGGAGTGAACCAGCGGATGGGAGCTCTGCCCTCCCCCGTTTCCCGCTGCCCGGGGCCGCCAGCCTTCCTCTCCCTCTCCCTGGACTTCTAGCAGGTCTCCCGGGCTTCCTTCGGCTCCCCTTCGGCTGGACCGGCCCGCAGAGCTGGCGCGTGGCCGGAGGCGCTCTCGTGCGGCTTTCTCTGCCCTTGGAGGCACCTGGAGTTGTGAGGGAGGCAGGAGGCAGTTCAGAGCGGCTGTCCTTTTGAAGGCGTGCGCATCACGCTTTTCCCCTGTGGGCCTCTCACCGTGGTTGGCAATGGTTTGAGAAGCCACAGCGAGCCTTTGCCTGGGCAGGGCTGGAACTTGGGGCTGCGTTTTTAATTCCATTATTCTGGTTGTCACCTTCATCAAACCGCTCTGACCAGGGGTGGGAGAAATCTCAGCAGCGCGCCCTCGGGCTTCTCCCCATTTATAGAACTGGTGAGTGTTCTCCGGCCTCAAGGTGGCTCTGACCTAACCATGCCATGGCTGGTTGTGGGGACCGGCAGAGAACAGGAAGTTCTGAACGCGAGGAACTTGCCCTGAGCTGCGTGAGCGCCTGCGCACCGAGCGAGTGCCGGAGGCTGGTGCCGGGCTGCCCCCTCGCCTCGGGGGACCTCAGACAAGGCGCTCCCCACTTGCGCGCGGGGCTAATTGAGCCTTAATGAGCGTTCCACGTGGCTTGGCCCTCTCCGGAGGTCGGCGGAGGCAGCGCGAGAGGATTTTAAGATGATGGGAGCTGACTGCAGGGTTAGGGAAGGTTGGCCTGGAGTAGGGGGATAAGCGGTTTTAATGTGCCCACGCCCTCCTGCGCTGTAGCGGCTAGGGGCGCTCTGCGCGCGAACCCCAGTCTAGTGCTTGGTGAAGGTCGCAGGTCACTGATAAATGGACGGGTCAGGGCTGTGCAGGGTCTAGCATGGGGGAGGGACATTCCATTTGGCAGTCGCGACATGGAAGAATTCTTCGCATGGACGCAGAAATGACTGTTAGACCTGTCAGTGTGTCTGAATTTTGGTCTGAGCATTTCTGAATAGCTAGCATTTCGGCTTGCACGCATGCGCGAGGGCACGGAGCCCCTTGCTCCTATCCTTGGTCTCAGCCGTGCTGGTTGCTGGGGGTTGTGATGGTGAGCAGGACTGAGGAGATCTTTGCCCTTGGCTGTGCCTGGCTATGGGAGGCAGGCAGAGACGCTCCCAGCAGAGGACTGAGTAGGTGTTGGAGACACAGAGCATGCTGGGTTTGCGCAGGCGGGGCCCGGCAGGCCTCGCGGAGGAAGTGATGTCCCCACCGAGCTCTGGAATGGGAGAAGGATTTAGCCAAGCAGGCTGGGGGCGGGGAAGGAGGGAAGATTGCCGGCTAAGGGAGGCACAATGGCCATCTGCTGTTAATTTAACAAGTAACAGTTAACACTCTTATATATGACTTTAGTGACCACCCAAGGCTCTTGACATGAGCTGCCTAGGCTGTGGAAGCCTTTTGAATCCACAAACTCTGCATTTAGACAAGGCCATAAGCAAAATGGAAGTTTTCCCCTCCCTTTCTGAGAAAAGTACATCCTTCTTTGATGGCCACTTCTTTCCACTGGGGTCTCACAGAGATCCTTCATGTAGAACATTTTTTTGCCACAGTGTCATGGCTTTCCCTGCCTGAAATGCTCTCAAGGGCTTTTCAACCAGGCCAGGATGCCTTAGGGGCTGATTCTGAGGTCAGAGTGCTGCTTAAAGCTATTGTCATTCTATCAGTCTGCTTTGTGGACTGCTTCCCATGTTGGACATTCTCTCCTTTTGAATTCTGTCTTACTATTATCAGACACTTGATCCTATGTGACCACTTTAACATTTAATCCTATCTATATGTTCACTTTAACACCTAATATGATCACTTTAACACTTAAGATGACATTTTTACCCCCCAGCATAATGGGATTTGGGGTCCATGGCAACTTTTTTTTTTAATATTTATTTACTTATTTGAAAGAGTTACACAGAAAGAAAAGAGAGGCAGAGAGAAAGAGAGGGGTCTTCCATCCACTGAATCACTTTCCAGTTGGCTGCAATGGCCAAAGCTATGCCGATCTGAAGCCAGGAGCTTCTTCCAGGTCTCCCATGCAGGTGCAGGGGCTCAAGCGCTTGGGCCATCTTCCACTGCTTTCCCAGCTGTAGCAGAGAGCTGGATCGGAAGAGGGACAGTGAGGACACAAACAGGCACCCATATGGGATGCCAGTGTCACAGGTGTCAACCTTCCAACTACACCACAGTGCTACCCACCCAGGGGCCTTTTTTGAGTAGTAAAGGCCATTTAAGCATGGGATGCTTATTGAGGAGAGTCGTTTAGGCCCTGGGTGACTGTTAGGTTCTTCTAGTTATCTTCAGTCTGCTGTGGGTTCCTGAAATTCAGCCACACACTGACAGATTCGCAGTTGCCTTGGCAGAAGGGTTTTGACTTAGGCTTTAGCTCCCCCAGGTGGCCTGATGAAAATTCAGCTTTAAAACATGAACGGCAGTGGAAAGGACAGCTTTGGAAAAGTCACTAGTCGGCAAAATGTTCATTACCAGGAAATAGGAAGAGAAACGGTGGCAGTGGAGGAAAAGTGTTGTTCTAGGGGAATTAAAATGTTGGGCTATCAGCATGCTTGCAGGAATATGCTCTCAGCAATGTGATTTTTGTTCATTTTGTCCAGCGATTGTGGGCACACTTGAAGCTGAAAAAGAGAGAAGAAAATCTGGGCTGTCGTCAAGAGTTCAGTTTCGAAACCCAGGCTCTGAGCCCAAGTACACTCAAGAGCTGACCCTGAATAGACAGAAGCAGAGACTGTGCATGGAGGAGACCCTCTGGCTGCAGGTGAGGGCTGGCCCAGGCACATCCACTTCAGTCTTAAAAGAAGACGTGAGCTGGGTTTTGTGGTGACACATGAAGATTGCCGGAATTTATTCTAACATAGCATTGTTGCTATGAAAGCGTTGTCCCGGAGTTCCTCTGGTGCCTTTACTCTGTGCTTGACTGTGTCCCTGCATGTTTTCCAGGAAAATATCCGAGATAAACTGCGCCCCATTCCCATCACTGCCTCTGTGGAGATACAAGAGCCCAGCTCGCGTAGGCGAGTGAATTCACTGCCGGAAGTCCTTCCGATTCTGAATTCAAATGAACCCAAGATGGCCCATACAGATGTAAGTGGGACTTCTGTTTCACCAAAGTTAGTGCCATATTCTGATGCCAAATCAAATATCTTTGGAGCAGTAGAGCTAGAGAATTGCTTTAAAGGCCATTTCTTTAGATTAATGTGCTTTTTAATATATGCAAAGTTTGAATACATCTGTTTACCAAATTAGCAGTAAATATAGAAACATACAATTTGGGGCCAGAGAATATTTTTCTCCACAGTTTTTTATCACTATAACCTATTGAGACTATAATTGTCAGAGCTTATATTGTCATGTCCTTATCCTGTAGCTGTGTGTAGAAAGAAAATGACTTTGTATAAGGGGTCTTCAAACAGGTGATGGAACGTACATATTACGGAAAAGAAATCTGTGCATGGATTTCAAAAATTTTTATACCAAAATAAGCTTATCTCTTAAAAAATACTTATTTATTTATTTGAAAGTTAGAGAGAGGAAGAGACAGAGATCTTTATTCCACTGGTTCACTCCCCAAATGGCCACAAAGGCCAGGGTTGGGCCTGGCTGAAACAGGGAGCTAGGAACTTCATCTGGGTCTCCCATGTGGGTGGCAGGGGCCCAAGCAATTGGGCCATCTTTGCTGCTTTTCCCAGGCCATTAGCAGGGAGCTGCATTAGAAGTGCAGCAACTGGGACATGAACTGGTGCCCATATGGGATACTGATGGTGGCTTTACCCACTGTGCCACAATGCTGGCCCCATAAGCTTATTTTTCAATTCCATTTTTTTAGTGAAGTTCTTGAAGTACCCTCATATTTTACCTTTGGAACATTAAAACATACAAAACACATTATTAGTAGAGCATTAAAATCAAGGAGTGTGGAAATTGGGCAGCTCTAAAAAAGTACAGTTAGCAGTGCAGTGGTCTCTGGGTGCCTGATGAAGTGTAAGTTGTCTTGGTAAGACTGATTTCCGTTATGGCTCACTGGGCCCCGCCTAGGAGGAGGGCTCTGTTTGGAAGGGTCAGGATGTTTGGGTCACAGTACTGCCTGGGAGCTGTGGCATCCTGCTCTGGCGTCTGCCCTCGCCGTGAAAAGCCGCTCTGAGGCTCCTGTTACTGGTGTCGTCTTGACAGCTTTGTAGGCGTACTCGCAGCCATAGGTTTGGGAGCTGATGCCTAAATCTACTTTGTCCATTGTTTTTATCACCAAATATAATTCCTTATACTTTTGTGTGCTTTTATGTGTTTTTGTGTGTTCTTATATTACTATTTCTTGTGTATATTCCCAGCTTCATAGTTGGGTTAAACTTAAACACAGAGGAAGTGTCCCTAATTATTTGTCAGTTCACAGTAGTATTGTGCCAGAGCCTCTGTGCCCTTTGCTTTCTTGACCTTTGACCTTAAGCTATCTTGTTTTCTCATTTGTACAATGGAGCTCATAACAGCCTTTCTCACCCATCTGTTGTAAGCATTAGATGAGTTAAAGTATGTAAATTGTGTGTTAACAGTATCATCATTACCAATCATTCTTAGAGTAGCCCTCTGAAGCAGGGTGGTGGTATCCCCGTGTGCATGAGCTGTGAACTAAGACTCTGGAAGTTTAAGTGACTTGCCCGAATCCCCACAGCTAAGTAAGTAGCAGAACCAGGATTGGAAGCCACATTTCCAGCAGGAGTCACCCTGCTGGCTATAGCCACTGCCCCAGTGCACTGTCAAAACATTCTTAACACCGCTTTGATCAAAGACAGAGTGGGAATTGGATGCGTGGCCGATTGTGTTTGAAGCTTGAGTTCTGCCCTGGTAGTTGTCACACAGGGAAATGGGCTGCAGGGAAACTTCTCGGGCAACCGTCCTGAGTCTGAATGGCGTAACGGCAATGGCTTTGTTTTCCTGCAGGTACACTTCTTAAAGGAGGGATGTGGCGACGACAATGTGTGCAATAGCAACCTTAAACTAGAATATAAGTTTTGCACCCGAGAAGGAAATCAGGACAAATTTTCCTATTTACCAATGTAAGGATGGCTGTGTCGCACTAGCACTGGTTAGCTAACTCTGGCTGTTAGTTAAGAAAGTGTTCCTGAAAATGTGTCGAGAACTTGATCTCTTGCTTTGTTGTTGTTAACAGTCAACAAGGTGTGCCAGAACTAGTTCTCAAAGATCAGAAGGATATCGCGTTAGAAATAACAGTGACAAACAGCCCTTCTGACCCAAGGAATCCCACAAAGGATGGTGATGACGCCCATGAAGCCAGACTTGTTGCCACGTTTCCAGACACCCTGACTTACTCTGCTTACAGAGAACTGCGGGCGTTCCCCGTAAGTGTGTGTAAGGAGCAGCTGGGAGGGAGAGCCTGCACCGGGCGCCCAGTGCATACAGTGAGCGTACAGTGATCTGCTGTGTGTCTTCCTTACAGGAGAAACAGCTGAGTTGCATTGCCAACCAGAACGGCTCGCAAGCAGAGTGTGAGCTCGGAAATCCTTTTAAAAGAAATTCCAGTGTAGGTGATGCCTCCACATGCTGTTACTTTACCATTTTTGATAACCATTCCACTGCCCAAAAGGCTGGCCTCGGTTAACGGTTATTTATGTTTCTCCAGGTTACCTTTTATTTGATTTTAAGTACAACCGAGGTCACCTTTGATACCAAAGACCTGGATGTCAACCTGAAGTTGGAAACGTAAGAGTCGTTTCTTCCACCTTTCCATTTTGAGTTATTTCCAGAAAACACTGGGCAGTCAATGAATTGTCCCTGATCTAACACATAAAAGAAGTGTAATTGTAATGAGAAGACTGTTAAAATAAAACCCTATTGTTTCCTTTTCATTTTCAGAACAAGCAATCAGGATAATTTGGCTTCAATTACAGCTAAAGCAAAAGTGGTTATTGAACTGCTTTTAACAGTCTCTGGGTAAGTGTTTGTGTTTAGCATAACAAATCAATGTTTGAAAGAACCGTTTACAATCCTCACTAAAACTGTTGTTTTTTAATTTAACAGAGTCGCTAAACCTTCCCAGGTGTATTTTGGAGGTACCGTGGTCGGCGAGCAAGCTATGAAATCTGAAGATGAAGTGGGAAGTTTAATAGAATATGAGTTCAGGGTGAGTTGGAACAGTTGGGCCTTTTAACATACCAGAAGTTTGCATGTACTAAATATGGTCCTGAATATATAGTTTTAGTAAATGTAGAATGTGAATAAATAAGCATATAAGTACATACTGTGTTACAAATATTGTGGTAAAAAACTTTGTCCTATAGGCCTATAGTTCAGAATTCACTTTTTCTTAGAAGTTGAAATGTGTGTATGGTATAGAGACGAAGTGATACTTGAGTCTCTCCCCTCTCCCCGCCAGAGTCTTACGTTTGCTTTAGAGTATGCTTTATTTTTCTCTTCGTTCTAAGGTTTGCTTTCCAGGGCTTGAGAGGAAACATGCTTTTGTGATGCTCAGTGAGAGGCCATGAAAAGCTTGGTTCATGCCAGCGAGGTGTAGCAGCTGCTTTTACTGAAGACTTCAACACATCATGTTGGAAGCTCCAGTTTCATAATAGTGAATGTAGATTTGGCATATGCCAGCAAGGAAGGCTGTTGATTGGCTCTGAACCATTTCAGAGTAGACAGTCCCAGCGACCCCATGTCCAGTTGAGTGAACGTGAGCATGCGGGGTTGGGCTTGCTCATCCCCTTCATGTGGGCTTGGTCCTGCATGGCTCAGATCACATTTCTGAAAGTGTAGCAACCATGGGGGTGAAAGTCTGAGAAACAAAGGATGAGCCCACCCCTGCCTGGAGGTGGACGAAGAAGGGAGGCGTCTCTCCTCCAGACACAGCTGGAACAGGTCTTGGTGGTGATTGGGATCTGTGTTGGGGTGGCTGAAAAAGAAGCGTGTGGATTCTGAGCTGTCTTTCACAGAGAGGGGCTTTTGCTTCTTGCTTTTGGCTTCTGCTGCAGGAAATTGCTACGTTCCCAGCGTGGACTCATGTGGGGTAGGAGAAGGACAGAGGCAGCTGCGTTTTCATCGTGGATGGGGTTTTCTGGAAGCAGGTTGTTGGGGCACTGCCTTGGCATGGGTGTTGTCCGTGCCAAGCAGGGTGGGTGCAGAGCAAATCACAAATGCACATTGGACATTTCCCCCCAGCCCGCCACGTCAAGAGACAGGGGACCTGCACTGCTGAGTCCACCGCCACAACAGTTGTTTCTGGATTGATCTGGCAACCATTTCTCTTTGACTTTAGTTTTCTTTCTATTTTATTGGTAAGACTCTTTTAACCGCAGGTCTCTATTTGGAAGAACCTATTGATAGTTTGTTTTTGGAGATGGTGCTCTTACTGTATCACGCTGGGTATCTTAGCTTTTTTCTTGGCATTTGGAGCTGCTACTTAATTTTCCATTAAGAGGATGACATCGAGACAATCTGTATTATTTTCCAACAGGTAACTAACTTAGGCAAACCTCTTAAAAACCTCGGCACAGCAACCTTGAATATTCAGTGGCCCAAAGAAATCAGCAATGGCAAATGGCTGCTTTATCTGGTGAAGGTGGAATCCAAAGGATTGGAAAACGTAGCTTGTGAGCCCCAGAGTGAAATAAACTTGCTGAACCTGAAGGTATGTTGGTGGATGTATCTGTTGTCTCTGTAGATGGAAGTAGCAGAGGGGAAAATCATGAGTGTCCTTAGGAAAATGGCATTCGTGTCTGCTGGCTGCTTCTTTAGTTTCTCTTTGCAAGTCAGGCTGGGGAAGGTTTGCTGATCAGTGACTACTATGGCGCTGAGGGCAGAGTTGCACAGAGGTTCTGGGGACAAATGACATATGACTGATAGGCGAGGCGGTACCTGCTCCTGGGGGTAGGCCAGCCAATGGGAAACTCATTACAAAAGACACCGGCATCTTTGCTGTTACTTTTTGAGCTGGTAGATACTTACGGAGCACTCTTGTGCGGCGCTGTGCTGAACGCTGCGCTTGCATGTTCTGCTTTCCTTCTCTTGCCAGTCCTCCCAGGTTTTGTTATCCTCACCATTGCACAGATGCAGACGCTGAGATTCAGAGAGGCTAAGTAGCTTTCTCAGAGCGGCTCAGCTGTTCAGAGGCAGATGGTGTCTGCATTAGACTCGACTCTGCATGGTTTCAAAGCCTGCACTCTAAGCCGGTGCCGTGGCTCAACAGGCTAATCCTCCGCCTTGCGGCGCTGGCACACCGGTTTCTAGTCCCGGTCGGGGCGCTGGATCCTGTCCCGGTTGCCCCTCTTCCAGGCCAGCCCTCTGCTGTGGCCCGGGAGTGCAGTGGAGGATGGCCCAAGTGCTTGGGCCCTGCACCCCATGGGAGACCAGGGAAAAGCACCTAGCACCTGGCTCCTGCCATCGGATGAGCGCGGTGCGCCTGCCGCAGCGTGCCATCCGTGGCAGCCATTGGAGGGTGAACCAACGGCAAAGGAAGACCTTTCTCTCTGTCTCTCTCTCTCACTGTCCACTCTGTCTGTCAAAAAATAAAAAAATAGGCCGGTGCCGTGGCTCAACAGGCTAATCCTCCGCCTTGCGGCGCCGGCACACCGGGTTCTAGTCCCGGTCGGGGCGCCGGATTCTGTCCCGGTTGCCCCTCTTCCAGGCCAGCCCTCTGCTGTGGCCCGGGAGTGCAGTGGAGGATGGCCCAAGTGCTTGGGCCCTGCACCCCATGGGAGACCAGGGAAAAGCACCTAGCACCTGGCTCCTGCCATTGGATAAGCGCGGTGCACCGGCTGCAGCGCGCCGGCCGCGGCAGCCATTGGAGGGTGAACCAACGGCAAAGGAAGACCTTTCTCTCTATCTCTCTCTCTCACTGTCCACTCTGCCTGTCAAAAAATAAATTAAAAAAAAAAAAAAAAAAAGCCTGCACTCTAAGCCCCTGTCTCTACCGCTCTGTGCTTCTGCGATTGGCTCCACATTTATGGTCCTGTTTAGTGAAGGCTTGCTTGGTTGTGCGTGTCTGTTTCTTTTCTCTTAAGTTTTAGAGTGACTGGGTATGATCAGTGGTAATAGTTTGTGGCTTATAGCATGATCCCTTACTTGCCAACTTAAAAAACACACACACACACACAATGGTCCCTTACTCTCCTCATCCTTACCACAGGTGGAGCATTTCTAACCCCAAACTCCAAAATTCAAATGCTCTAAAATCGGAAACTTTCTGAATACCCACACAACTGTGGATTTTGGAGCATGTTGGATTTCAGATTTTGGGTTTAGGGATACTCACCTGACACAGTCTATGCAAATACCCCCAAATCTGGAAAACTCTGAAACCAGAAACACTTCTGGCGCCGTGCATTTTGGGTAAAAGGTATTCACCCTGGACAAAAAAAAGAGCGATTTCAGAAGTTTTTGTGTAGCTTTCACATAATGGGTCTGCTGGCTTCGTGTCCTCAGTGCCGCATCTTCAGTCATACTGGGCTGCTGGCTGCCCTAAGTTAGGACTGAGCCTTGAGAAATCAGGTCACATTTTGGTGGGGACGCAAAGAAACAAAGCATCTGTTTCTCTCGCTGAGTTTTATGGTCAGAGTGGGAACAAATCACTTTGATAACTTAGTCCTCTGAATCAATCAAGCAATTTGAAATTCAGAACGGTAGTACCGTGTGCCTATTTCTGTGCCTTTGCTGGCTGTCCCTGTGGATGATGCGACCTTGGCGTTGCTTGGCGGGGAGGGTTCGGTATGGTAGCTGTGGAGTATTACATAAAGTGGAACCACTGTGGCTGTGTCTCTTTCCAGGAGTCTCACAACTCAAGGAGAAAACGGGAAATTGCCGAAAAACAGAGAGACGGCAGCAGAAAGTTCTCCCTGATTACAGAGAGGAAGTACCAGACCCTGGTGAGTATTTTTCGAGAGCTGTGAGAGGCGGAGGGCAGGAGAACGGGCTTCCCCAGACCGGTGTCTTCCGTTCCTCCCTAGAGCTGCAGTGTGAACGTGAACTGCGTGACCCTCAGGTGCCCACTGCGGGGACTGGACAGCAAGGCCTCCCTCGTTCTGCGCTCGAGGTTGTGGAACAGCACATTCCTAGAGGTGTGGCCCGGCTGTGGGGCTGTCCCTACATGCGTTCTCTGCCACCGGCCGGGTCGTGGCTCACCTCCCTGACGCGTTTGCTCATGGTCTCCACACAGGAGTATTCCAAGCTGAACTACTTGGACATCGTGCTGCAGGCCTCCATTGACGTGACTTCTGCCGCCGAGAACATCAAGCTGCCAAACGCAGGCACTCAGGTGGGAGGCGCCTGGGCTCCGTCCGGGTTCGTGGCAGGTGCCACTCCCCTGCGCTTTGCCCCGATGTCACACAGTTTGGGACTTATTTCCCTCATAGTCTTGTAACCTCCCTGGAGGAAAAAACAGATGACATCTTAGGATTCTGCCATGCCAAGCTATATTTTAATGAAATCATTGAAAACAAGTAAACCTAGGGCGAATAGTTCAGCGGTGCCCGTGGTACATTGGCGAGCTTATTGGCTCAACAGGAGAAGAAACCCCACGTCTTGTGCCATCCCTGATACCACAGCCATTCGGGGAATACCCACAGTGATGGGTGCTGGGGCCGCACGTAGCTAGCTGCAGTAGCTGTAAAAGATCTTTTCACATATGAATCCAGAACTGAGCCTGGAGAAATCAGTCCCTGGTTATGCCCCATTGGAACAGGTGTAGAGTGAGTTCTGTCTCTTGCCCATCCTGTAGCCTTTCAAATAATGGCGGGGAGCTGTCCTGCCACCTCGGGTGGGCCTCTCTCATTATCTTCAGAGCAGCGCAGCCAGAGGTCAGGCGTCCGTCATGCAAGACGCAGCTGAACTGCTCCCAGGCTGGTCCCCGTCCTGGACCTGCCCTTGTGGGCTGTGTGACTCCCTCATGGATGGAGTAGCTGAGGTGTGGGCTGCTCAGTTCTGCTTACCCTGAGACTTTCCCCTTCCAGCATCTCAGGGCCACACTTGCAGCAGTCCAGCCAAAACTGGGTTTTCCCATTTGTAGAGGAGTGTGTTTGAATTTCTAACAGCTGCTATTTTTGTGTTCTACTAAAACTTCCAGATGTTTTCACCAGAGTTTGTTGTCTATGTTTTCTGTATCCTGTCCTTGTGCAGTTTTTTTTTTAAAAGATTTATTTATTTATTTGAAAGGCAGAGAGAGACAGAGAAGAAGAGAGAGAGAGAGAGAGAGAGAGAGAGAGAGAGAGAGAGAGAGATGTTGTCCATCCATTAGTTCACTCCCCAAAGCTGGGTGGGATGCCGGGACAAGTGGAGTCAACCAGGACTGTCCCAGGCTCACCGCAGCGTGATCATCCTGGCTTTGTTCTCTTTGTGAGGTGCCACTGCCCATCTCTTAATGTCTCTTCAGTAGGATTTCCTAGGGGATTTTGAAATAAACCACGACTCTCCGGGGAGTGCTTTCTGTGCAAGTCTGCAGGCAGCTACTTGCTATAAGCTTCCTGTAATCATACAACAGCCTTTCTGAAAAGCACTGGGGTGTTAGCACTAGAAAGAGAACACTTTGGAGGGAAAGGACTGACGTTAATAAAGCATCCATGAGGCGTCCACTGTCTACTGGGTGCATTATACTCTACCATTTGAACTGGAAAAGAATGCCGCGGTAGACATGGCACCCACTTTATGAACGAGGGAACCAGCCGAGGGATGTAATTGGGGGTCCGGGCTTGAAGTACATAGAGGTCTGACCCCAGGGCTCCTGGGTTTTGACTTTGTAACACTTGATTCCCATTAAATCTCCAAATCCCAAACTCAGATGAGGAAACTGACCCCAGAGAAGGTTGTCCCTCCCTCAGGGTCACAGACCGCCAGTGGAGCTGAGCCTGAGCCTGGCTTTCAGGACCCCTAGGGGCCTGGTGTCCCATCTAGTGGCTGGCTCACAAATGGAACTGAGGCTGTCTTGGGCATTTTATGTTCTTAAGACTTGGGAGAACTCGTGCCTAATGGGAAGTGAGTTCTTTACTGTGATCCTTGGTGTCACATCTAGAACCTATTTCTTTAGAAAATTGAGACATTTTCTCATCTCCGGTCTTCTGATGCTTCTATTTTCTGTGATTTCTGAGATACAATAGCCCAGATATCGTATCTGCATTCTTCGTCATCTCAAGGTGCAGTTTTTCTGGACCTGAGATGTGAGTTGAATTCAAGTGACAGAATGCCTTCCTTTTTTATTCTTTGACTAATGGCTTACAATTTCATCTTTATCTTGGTTTTATCTATCCTTTCCTGTCTAAAGATAATTTTCTTTGGAGATGGAAGCAAAGGAAGTTGAGTAATTCAGTCTTGCCTCTAGGTCTGACTACCAAAACTTCTTTTTGCTTTAACAAAAGGGAAAGAAAAAACTTGTTTCTTCCATCAATTTTAACAGTTTTGTTTTTACTTCTTAATAAAACATTTTAATTTTTGGTTTCTGAGTTGCAGAGAGAGAAAGAGAGAGAGCGAGAGAGAGAGAGCGAGTGTCCATCTTCTGGTTCACTCATCAAATGGTTGGGACTGGGTAGAGCCAAAACTGGGAGTCAGGACCTCAATCCAGGTCTCCCACATGGTGACAGGAACCCAGTTGAAGGAGGCATCACCTGCTGACTCCCAGGTCTGCATTAGCAGGAACTGGAGTCCGGTGTCTGGGCCAGGCACTCTAATATGGGATGTGGGTGCCGTGACCTCTTGGCCAAATACCTGCCCAACAAAAACACTTGTAAATTAAGACACTGTCATACCAGAGTCAGAACAAAAGTCACATAATTGAACCTGTTAAGATGGTTACATTTTAACATCCATTTAGTGCATCTAGCTAACAAACGCCTTTAAAGACATATGTGTCTTCCGTGTGGTAGACACCATATTTTTTGTTGGCTGTTATATACCCTCACTTGATTCCAAGGAAGCAAATAGAAGGCATCCACGTTTCCTGGCTGCCAAAGAGAAAAGGACATAAGATAGGTAAAAATAACCACCTCATTCTTCAGGGAAATGAGATCTTTATTTTTTATATATTTTTAAGATTTATGTATTTATTTGCAAGTCAGGGTTACAGAGAGTGTCACACAGCGAGAGGTCTTCCATCCACTGTTTCACTATGCAGATGGGTGCACTGGTCAGGACTGGGCCAGGCCGAAGCCAGGAGCCAGGAGCTTCTTCTGGGTCTCCCACATGAGTAGCAGGTACCCAGATACCTGGGCCATCCTCCACTGCTTTCTCCGAGCCATCAGCAGGGAGCTGGATCAGAAGTGGAGCAGCTGGGACAGGAACTGGAGCCCCTATGGGGTGCTGGCATCACAGGTGGTGGCTTAACCCGCCACACCAAAATGCTGGCCCCTTGAGATCTTTTTTGTCTCTAAATTCAGGGGAGAACTGGAGCTATGAATCCTTTTATAAGACGGTTTCTTGTGAGAGGGACACCCATTAGGAATGGATTGGGTATGCTGATGTTCAGTAGAAGCGGATAGTATTGCATTGCAGAATAGCTTAGGGAAAGTGTTTTTGGCAGCTGGCAAGCTCATGTACTCCAAGTGCTGCACACTGGTGGGGGCATTTAATGCCTCAGTAGAATTGACGTCTCTTTTCCCTTGTGGGAGCATGAGGGGTGAAGTCCACATGCACCGGTCATCTCCATGGAAATGCCTGAAGTTTAATGAAACCAAAGGGGAGGGGTGGTTTTTGGCGTTGTAAAGCTCTGCAGTAGTTCCACCCACCTTAAGTTGTCACTGGAAGGCCGGTGCTGTGACACAGAGGGTAAAGCCGCCACCTGCAGTGCTGGCATCCCATATGGGCGCTGGTTCTAGTCCCGGCTGCTCCACTTGTGATCCAGCTCTCTGCTGTGGCCTGGGAGAGCAGTAGAAGATGGCCCAAGTGCTTGGTCTCCTGCACCCATGTAGGAGACCTGGAAGAAGCTCCTGGCTTATGGCTTTGGATCGGCCCAGCTCTGGCTGTTGCAGCCGTTTGGAGAGTGAATCAGCGGATGGAAGACCTCTCTCTGTCCCTCTGTCTCTCTGTTTCTGTCTCTGCCTCTCTGTAACTCTGCCTTTCAAATAAAAATAAATAAACCCTTAAAAAAAAAAAAGTTGTTGTCGGTCATCTGTCATGGTTGCCGTGACAAGGTGACACAGGCTTCTGACAGCTCTGGGAATCACAGCCCACTTAGCCCCAGCCCTGGCTGAGGAAATTTTAGTTGACAACTGAAGTAAACAAATGGTAAAATCCCGCTGACTTGCCTCAGCGTCCCAGATCCCAGAGCACATTTTCACCTTAAATGTGTGGGGAGCCCTAGCCCTGGCTTTAGTCCTTTAAAAAAAATTATTTATTGGAAAAGCAGAGTGACAACAGAGAGAAGCAGTGGTTCACTCTGCAAATGCCCACAACAACCAGAGCAAAGCCAGGAGCCAGGAACTCCATGTCTTACGTGGGTGCAGAGGCCCAAGTACTTAAGCTGTCAGCTGCTGCCTTCCCAGGACATGAGCAGGAGTGGCACAGCCAGCACTGGAACTTGCCGTCTGATACAGGATGCCAACAGCACTGCAGGCAGTGCAGCAGCACTGGCCCCTGACTTCAGTCCTTGAGCAGCATCTAGCGGACTCCAGTCTCTCATTTGCATGGGAGCCAGACCTGGGGCTTGGCGATTCTGCTAGAGTCCCTCCCTTCAGTCTACCACGCCACTCTACATTGCAGAATTAAAAATGATCCTGGTCACCCCTTAGACTGTTGGTGGCAGCCGTTTATAGGAGAGAGTCCCTCTATTATCAGCTGTGTAGAGGCAGGGGTGCAGGATGTGACTCTAACAGTGAGGCTGATTCCCCTTGCTATGGGCCAGTCTCCCCTCTCCACAGCCTCATTTACCAGAACTCATTGTTTTTTTAATGATTCATTTATTTATCTGAAAGATTTATAGAAAGCGGGGAGAGAAAAAGAGATCTTTTGTCTGCTGGTTCACTCCCCAGATGACCACAACGACCCCTGCTGGGCCAGACTAGAGCCAGGAGCTTCATTCAGATCTCCCATATGGGTGGCAGGAGCCCAAGCACTTGAGCCATCTTCCATTGCCTTCCCAGGCCATTAGCAGGGAGCTGGATTGTTAGTAGAGCGGCTGGGACATGAACTGGTGCCCATTTGGGATGTCGGTGCCATAGGCTGCGGCTTTACCCTGTACGCCAGAACCCCGGCCCCCAGAACTTGTGTTTTTTTTACCCAATAAATCCAATAATTTATTTAACCACGCAAGGCAGTCTTAAACTGTCAAAGAAAAATATACTGTCAGTCATTTATGATCTCAGTTCTGGTTTATGAGAATTAAATTAATGTAAATGAGGCTGGGCCACCTTCCACAGGGCCACCCTGCCCCAAAGACGGCACCGTGTGTGGGAAGCAAAGCTACATGAGGTCCGGCAGAGGCGAACACAGTCGTCCTTTTGCGAGGCTGTCATCAGCTCCCCAGCCATGGAGTCTACAAGTGTTCTCCTCACTGGTCTCTCACTGTTTCTTCTTCCTCCCCTCCTTTCTGAGTGCCCTGTGCTGGACCAGGTCATCTCCAGAAAGGGTTGTTTTAGCTTAACTTGTGACACCTGTCGGGGATGGGGTGGCGAGGGGAAGTGGGCCGGGAGGCCTGCCCTGGGCTGGGAGCTTGCGAGAGCTCCCGGAGAGCAGAACAGGAAGTGCAGTGGCGGGTGAGGGTGTTGCTGGTGGAGCAGGCTGGAGTCTGCCGCTGTGAGCTGCTGCGCACGCGGGGTTAGGGAGGAGCAGGGCCGCTGCTCTCAAGTGTGTTCTCTAAGTCAGCTGAGGCCGGTGAGCCGTTTCTAGGGCAAGCAGAAAGGGGGAAGTCCTTTAACCAAGAGGGTTTTTACAAAGTTGTGCTAGAGAAAGGGACGCTGGGTGCAGTGCGGACACAGAGGTGTCTTAGGCGGCATCCAGGGCTCCGTGCTAATCTGGAACATGTGACCAGAGTCATTTCCCAGGAGGTAACTCTTCCCTTGAAGATTTGCTTACACTCTGTTAATGGGGGCAGGCATTTGGAGCAGCAGTTAAGATGCTGCTTGGGAGACACCTGCATCCCAAATCAGAATGCTGGGTTTGAGTTTTGGCTCTGCTCCCTGTTCCAACTTCATACTAATACGTTTCCCAGAAGGCAGCAGGTGACTGCTTCAGTTGTCTGGTCTGTACCACCCACATGGGCAGCCTGGATGGAGCTCCTTGCTCCTGGTTTCAGCCTGGCCCAGCCCCGGCTGTTGTGGGGACTTGGGGAGCAAACCAGCAGACTGGAGATCTCTTTCTGTCTGTGTATCCCTCTCTAATAAATAATTTTCTAAAAAGACATTGACTCGAACAATTAAACAAAGATCAGCAACTTCAAGCCCGGAGATCTCTAATCAGTGTCGTCTGCAAAATCATTCCTAGCAACCATCAGGATCTTGGTTTGGGTGCTTAGAGAAATAGTCTCCGGCATCAGTCATTGAAATCCTTGAATTTTGATGGTCTTCTTTTTCTCATAATGCACGTTTGTTATTGACTTGTAACAAGTTGTCAAAAGTAACTTTCTAAGTTTCTGAGTAAACACTATGCCCATTTAATTTTTATAAACTGACTCCCAAAGCTTTGGAGCTTAAGCTTATCATCAGCTGCCCCTGACATCCAGTTCATAAAGGCACATTTTTGTAGAGGATGGCATGAAGCCACTTCAGGAAATTGTACTGTGTAAGAGGGTCTTTGATTAAAAGTGGTTTTACTGTAGGGTATCAGCCTTGCAGCTCCATCCCATGTTGATGTTTCACAGCATCTTTAAAATCTGCATAAGGACTGGAAGCTAATTGTGCATAAGCTGGGCCTTTTCTCTCCATTGCTGAAAAACTATTTGAAAGTGTGACCGTTAGGCCGGCGCCATGGTTCACTAGGCTAATCCTCTGCCTTGTGGCACCGGCACACCGGGTTCTAGTCCCGGTCGGGGCGCCGGATTCTGTCCTGGTTGCCCCTCTTCCAGGCCAGCTCTCCGCTGTGGCCAGGGAGTGCAGTGGAGGATGGCCCAAGTGCTTGGGCCCTGCACCCCATGGGAGACCAGGAGAAGCACCTGGCTCCTGCCATCAGATGAGCGCGGTGCGCCAGTTGCAGCACGCCGGCTGCGGTGGCCATTGGAGGGTGAACCAACGGCAAAGGAAGACCTTTCTCTCTGTCTCTCTCTCTCTCACTATCCACTCTGCCTGTTTAAAAAAAAAAAAAGTCTGACTGTTAACAAAGATACCCAGCGATGCAGATAAAACAGGATTGCCTAAGTTTTGATCATCGTTAAATGGTTCATTATATAGTTTTATCTACTTTCGTTGATATCAAAAGTTTTTTGGTTTTTTTTTTTTTTTTTTTTTTTTGTGACAGGCAGAGTGGACAGTGAGAGAGAGAGACAGAGAGAAAGGTCTTCCTTTGCCGTTGGTTCACCCTCCAATGGTCGCCGCGGCTGGCGCGCTGCGGCCGGCGCACCGCGCTTTTCCGATGGCAGGAGCCAGCAGCCAGGTGCTTTTCCTGGTCTCCCATGGGGTGCAGGGCCCAAGCACTTGGGCCATCCTCCACTGCACCCCCGGGCCACAGCAGAGGGCTGGCCTGGAAGAGGGGCAACCGGGACAGAATCCGGCGCCCCGACCGGGACTAGAACCCGGTGTGCCGGCGCCGCAAGGCGGAGGATTAGCCTGTTGAGCCACGGCGCCGGCCCGATATCAAAAGTTTTTTAGAGAAGGTAGGTTATCAAAGAAACTGGCTCATTTCTGGGAAGAGATCTTTCTGGAAGAAAGAAGGATCGTGCCTCTGAAGGTCATCTCATAGGTCCCTAGGCCTCGTTGTTCACAATGAGTTTCGAGTTAGAACCCCAAACCCCTGGTGCTAACTCTTTCCCGGGGCGACTGTGACATTGCTTTCCTGTATGCCTTACAGGTGCGTGTGACTGTGTTTCCCTCCAAGACGGTAGCTCAGTACTCAGGAGTACCCTGGTGGATCATCCTTGTGGCTATTCTTGTTGGGATTTTGATGCTTGCTCTATTAGTGCTCGCTCTGTGGAAGGTAAGTCACGCCTGCCATGTGAGTTTCATGATACAAACTTTTTTTTCATGTCTTAAAAATGTGAATTAAACCCATAGTATGTTTTTCCTTTCTTTCTCATTGCTTTTTTCCTTTCAAATTTTATTCTGAAACTTTTCTGACAACAAATTCAAGAGAATTTTTACAAGAAGCAGCTACCTACCTCATAGTTTATATTTATTTTGTATTTTTTTTTTTTTGACAGGCAGAGTGGACAGTGAGAGAGAGAGACAGAGAGAAAGGTCTTCCATTGCCGTTGGTTCACCCTCCAATGGCCGCCGCGGACGGCGCACTGCGGCCAGCGCACTGCGCTCCTCCGATGGCAGGAGCCAGGAGCCAGGTGCTTTTCCTGGTCTCCCCATGGGGTGCAGGGCCCAAGCACCTGGGCCATCCTCCACTGCACTCCCGGGCCACAGCAGAGGGCTGGCCTGGAAGAGGGGCAACCAGGACAGAATCTGGCGCCCCGACCGGGACTAGAACCCGGTGTGCCGGCGCCGCAAGGTGGAGGATTAGCCTGTTGAGCCACGGCGCCGGCCTATTTTGTATTTTTTTATAAATTATGTGATATTTCCTTAATGGATGACTATAGTTTAGCATGTTTGTTGGCAAATAAATAGTTTAATTTTGCTATTATAACATTTTTTTCACCTGAGGTCAGAGACTGGACTGTAAGCCAAGTTACCGGGTGCTAGATGAATCTGAATCCGTAACCCAGCCAGTTTCAGCTTTTGTAAAGAGGTTTTGGTGGAAGCTGCTGAGGAGTTAGTCCTGCAGCTAGATCAGAGCTAACAGGGCATGGCTGACAGCGTAGCCCCTGTCAGACACCAGGGGTCTTCAGAAAGTTCGAGGAAAATGCGTATTCTCTTCCAACTCCATTTTGAAGAGTCTGACTCCTTGTGATTGATGGTCCTCATTCGAATGTGGTCCTTTGACTACAAATAAAATGTAAAAATTTCCCCCTGCTTCTTCCTACCTGTAAATAGTTCACATTCTGCAAAAGAGGAGAGATGAATACCAATTCTTGTTGCCAGACATAGCAGCCTGTAGATTCTGAATTATTCCCAGAAATGAATGGAAGTCCCTATCTGCAATTCCAAATTCAAAAAAGCAATGACTTATTTAGCAGCAAAACCTGACATGATGTGAGCAAGGGCTCTATGTAGTTTTTAATTCTTTATTCTGAGCTTCACTGCAGAGATACTAACATTTTGTTATGGTGGAATTGTGTCTACAGTGTATGATTTTCTAAAATGCCAAAAATTCTGGCACACGTTACGAGGTCTAGAGCATTTTGGGCACACCAAGTATCCTCTAGGTTCAAACCATCCTTTTCATGTCCATGGGCATGGGGTTCTAGCTGTTTGATCTCTGGTGTTGACTCCAGGCTATAGGTTCTTCTGGAGAGCACAGCCAGCCGACAGGGGAAGTGACGTGAGAATTATTTTGGTATCAAAAGCAAGACTTGGGGTTGTCTCTGTTAAGATGGTCTCATCAAGATCGCAGGGCCAGGCTTCTTCAGGGCAGGTCTCACTGGCAGTCTTTAGTCCTCACTGAGATGTAACAGTGGGCTGAAAGTTAAGAAACCCAAGCTGTGTATAATGTTGGGCAAACCAACATGAGAGCTCCCTAGGGCTCTGTTTTGCCTTAGCTGTCCAATGAGTGGATTTGCCTAGACGATCTCATTGTGTTTGAGGATTTTTTTGAAGTTCTAAAATATCCAGAATCTCACTCAAAGGAACTGTAAGATAATCAAATAATTTCTATAGCCACAGCATGAAAATTATTATTTTGTACTCTCATTTCTTAAGCTGAATTATTTTTTATATGGTAAAGTATAAAGGATTCTAGTTCAATGGCCTTTCTTTGTTTTTATTTTTTTAACCACAAGAAGTTTACATTGTGGATTAAAATTTCTTTTTATTATTTGAAATGCAGAGACACACTGAGAGAGAAAGAGAGAGATCTTCCATCTGCTGGCCCACTTCCTAAATGCCTGCAACAGCCAGGGCTGGGCCATGTCAAAGCCAGGAGCCTGGAGCTCAATCCAGGTCTCCCTTGTGGGTGGCAAGAAGCGCTTAAGCCATCACCTGCTGCCTCACAGGGTGTGCATTAGCAGGAAGCTGCATTGCAGGCAAAGCTGGACTTGAAAGCAGACACTCCGATTTGGGATGTGTTAATCACTGGACCATCAGTGACCTTTAAATTGGTCGTGCATCTGTGTAGGTGGTAAAACTTAAAGCAGTGAGCTATCCCCTCCTCATCCAGAGTACTTCTGATTTTTGTCTGCTTTAAGTATCAGGATTCTGTGCATATTTTGCTTGTAGGTTAAAGAAAAGAATTCTCTGGGCTGAGGCAGTCACCTTTACTTTGTGGGCAGAGATACTTGAACTCGAGGTTATTAAGAATGTTGCCAACTAGAGGCAGAACCCAGGACTCCAGGTCCCTGATTCAGCCTTCTTCCAGCCTTCTCCCAACCCTGTTTTTCTAGTTACTGAGCAGTTGGCTGGGGCATTCAGTGTGTGTTATATTGAGAGTCACAAGTGAATATTGACATAGTCTAGCTCAACACTGCCCACAAAAACTTTCTGTAATGATGGAAGTGTCTGCCCAGTGTGGGAGCCGCTGGTCACGTGTCTGTTGAGGGCTTGGAATATGACTAGTGCCATGGAGGCATTGTATTTTTGTTTTAGTTTAAATTTGAATACCCGCATGTAGTTTAGCATCCAAAGTGAAGCTGACTCTTTACCATCATGAGTTGCAAGAATAGGAAGCAGGATTTCACAGGATTTATTTGACCAATGGTACATTTCAAAAGGCTGTTCATGGCCTTATGAACCGGATAAAGGTAAATTGGAAAAGTTCTCCGTTGTTGAATGAAGGGAATTCTAGTGTAGTAGAATTACACTAGTATAATTCTAGTGTAAGTAGAATTATACTGTGATCCTCATTCAGAGTGACCTAACCTGAGGAGCATGGGTTCCTGCTGTTTAAGGATTACAGGGTGATATGGTATTTGGGAAAATAAGCAATCATTCCTTCATGACGGTGTATTTGAATTTGTATTGTGATTCACCCCACAGGTCCAAAGGCCTCAGGTAGATGGCATTTGGTCAATGAAACTTGCTACAAAAGAAACACTTGCCGTTTGGGTACATTTGGACCTGTGCTAACTTTTACTTTAGAGAATCGATTTCTAACATTTGTCTCAAATTTCAGAAGTCAGTGGCCTCTTTTAGGGTCTGTGTTCTCTGCAGGAAGAAATCCCCTCCTCTAAAAAAGCTCTGATCAAATGTGCATGCAGTTTCTTTTTTAGGATAATTTGTCCTTAGGGTTTCTAAAACCTGACCCTTGACTGGTGTCATCCTTGTCACTGACCAGTGACCCCTAGTGACAAAGCGTGTTGAACGTTGGCCCTACTGTTACACAGTGCAGCTGCTATTCACTTTTTTTTTTTTTAAGATTTTATTTATTTATTTGAGAGGTAGAGTTACAGACAGTAACAGAGGGAGAGACAGAAAAGTCTTCCTTCTGCTGGTTCACTCCCCAAATGGCCGCAATGGCCGCAGCTGGGCTGATCGGAAGCCAGGAGCCAGGAGCTCCCACATGGATTCACATTTGATTGTGAAAAGCCATCTTTTTGTAAACAAGCTGTGTATAGAAAACAGGTGACAAGCTGGGAAGTTCTTCTGTTTAGCTCTTCTACCCACAACTAATGTTTTGTTAAGTAATGTTGACCAAATACCTTGCTTCCTTGTAGTGTGGTTTCTTCAAGAGAAATAAGAAAGATCATTATGATGCCACCTATCACAAGGCTGAGATCCATGCTCAGCCGTCTGATAAAGAGAGGCTTACTTCTGATGCATAATATTGATCTACTTCTGTAATTGGTAATTGATCAATGTTTTTTAATTGCTAGCTGTGGGACCTGCTGTGGTTGTGGTGGCTAACTTTCAGAGCAACAGCTTGCTGTGTGTGTCCCATTAACAGATGTTTCCAAATGTCCACCCTGGCTTGGCTCGCTTGGGTTTATTGATTTCACTTGAAAGCTCACAATTTTTTTTTTTTAAATGCACAAAGAACCCTCATTGCAGGTGAGTTGTTTTGTGTTGTTGGTGTTAAACAACACCCATAGCAATGAAGAAAACTGCAATCTTTGTACACACAAAGGAGGCTTTAGACCTCCCTGAGAGCCCAGTGCACCTGTGTTGTTAATCCAGTGTGCAGCATCTGACGTGGAATTTCAAAGAGGTATAAGAAGTCCTCCTAGATTTCTTGTCTCTTTTGGAATTCCTGAAGAGGGAAGCGTGTCCCTAGTGCCTGATTAACCTCTTGCATGTTGGAAACATTTGTGTTTCTCTTGATGAAGAGGCTTCCTCACTGTCTCCCTTTGTCATCCTGGCTATGAAGTGGTAAGGGAAGGCTTGGAATGCTCTTTCCTGTTGCTTGAAAATCGTTTTATGCCAGCTAAGCATGCACCTCCTTTTTGTTGCATATCTTACAGGTCAAAGACCATTACAGGAAACTAAGATGATCAACTTGATGGGCCTAATGGCCAGCTAGCTATGGTCTTCTACCAAGGTGACCTTCAGTATACAAACCTTGAGCATAAAACAAGCTCTGAAAGATCTTATTTCAATTCATTGTAATGGATTTTGACCATTTTTCACATTCCCTGAGATTTTATTCAATGCTTGGTCTCGGTTGATTTTAAATCCATGTTTCACTTCTCTTGTTTGTAAATCCATGGAAAAAGGAATTGTGGGTGATTCCTTTTTCCATTTCTGTGGACATATGAGGATAGAATGACTCCAGTAATTCCATTCCATGGCACTGTCTTGATGAATCCCGGGGTTACCTTTTCAGTCTTACATTTCACTCTTAATTTACATCTTTAATAGATCAGCACTTTGGCTGACAATAAATGAGTCCATGTAGAAATGGCCTAAAACAAAACTTCTTGGACCATTTTGCCATTGATTTAGTGATAACTGTGCACTTAGTATTGTCTTGTCCCAGGCATTTGTATACCATAACATCATACAACATAAGTATTCTCTTCTCGTTGGTATCACATAAAAGCCAAATTAGTCAAGCATTCTGAGTGTCTTCCTTATCCTTCTGAGCTTCATTTTTAAATTAAAAAACATCTTTTTTAAAAGAAAACATATATTTTATTCATTAAAAATTCAATCTGATTCTAAATTTTTCAGTTGTATTCTCAATAAAAATACACTTTGGATCAGATTATTTTTAAAAAATGGAATAAAATATATTCATTAGCAATTTAAAGTCTCTTTTTACAAAAATGTGCTCTGAAATTCAGTGTCATGAGAATTTCCTGAAGTCCTATGCAGTAAATTATTTTATTGCGGGACAGTGATTTATGAATGAAACAGCTTAATTGGAAGCACAACAGCAAATCCAGGCAGTGTAAATTTTTTTCTAGCTAATGAGAGACAGTGCATGTACCAGAGCCTCGAAGGAGAGGAGGTGATTCTTAAGATGATTCTTAAACCCTGGCCTATTCAGAGATTGTCAAATTATTTGTGAACTGATTTCCATTTTAATTGTGGGAGATGGACATGGAATAATCTTGGCTTTACACCTTTTAAAAAATTACACTTCAAATGATCTAGTAATCTGAAAATTAGATCTTCTACATATACCTTTTTTGTGTGTGTTTTTTTTAAACAAATGGGAGCCCTGTTCCGTAAAGTCTTGAGTTGTTTAAGAGGTGGCTTTCATTGCCACAAAAGTAAAGAGAAGAGGAAAATGCCTTTTCTTCCAGTCTCACTCCTCTCCTCCCTTTATCCCCACTGGCTGTTGTTACTTCTTGACCTATTCTTTCTTAAAAGAAAATGGTGTATTTTTCCTTAGTCCAAAACCAGACATAGCTATAGAGAGAAAGCCTAGACAGTCGCAGCTAGTATACTTGGTTGTCTTGAAATCAATGACTTGTTTGTTTCTTTCCCCTTGTCCAGTGTGGATTCTTTAAACGCTCTAGGTACGATGATAGCGTTCCCCGATACCATGCTGTAAGGATCCGGAAAGAAGAGCGAGAAATCAAAGACGAAAAATACAATGATAACCTTGAAAAAAAGCAGTGGATCACAAAGTGGAATGAGAATGAAAGCTACTCCTAGGGCGGCCAAAAAAAAGAAAAGAAAAATGAAAGCTACTCATTACCCAAATGCTCTTTCCCTTCCGCCTCAGAAATTCAAGTGGATTATAAAGCCTATTCATTGCCTACAGGTTGATTTCAGACCGACTGCACACAGTACGAACCTACAGTCTGAACTGTGGGTGTTGTTACGTAGCTTAAGGCTCCTGTTTTGCACAGCCAAATTTCAGACTGATGGAGTGGATTTTTCTTTACCTGCCTTAATTTAACTTTCCAGGTTGCCTCTGTTGATGGTGTTGCTGACTTACACGTGCTGGGGGAGAGCCTGCTCAGCCACCTGTGTGTGTGGCATCCTGCTAGCGTGGCCGTGGAAGGCATGTGCCAGCGCCCTCCCTAACAGGGGCCGTGCGAACCTTGGCGCTGCCGCTGCAGCCCTGCCTCCCCTGGCCAGGCTGGCTGTGCGCCGGCGTAGCCGTGTTTCACTTCAGTGTGCTGTCTTAAGTGTGCAATAGACAGTGATGTTGCCATCCTGCCATCTTCGCCCGATTCCTACATGTGTGAACACTTGGCTCACACGAAATGCATGCAGGGGTCATTCTCCCCCTTCACTAAAACACATAGGCACCACAGACTTGAATGCTAGTTAGACTTATTTGTATATGGTATTTATTTTTTTTCCTTTTTTTTTTTTGGGGGGGGGGGAGGTTTTTTTGTTTTGTTTTGGCAAGCCATTTTGTTATTGACTAACAGGCCAAAGACTGTCCAGTTTACTCTTCAGGGAGATTGGAACAATCAGATTTGGAACACGGCAAGTCATTCGTTAGACCTAAATTATATTTTACTACGAGAAGAACATAGTAATTCTTTATAGATGTACCAGAGAGTTGTTTTAATAACTTAAACTGACCTGTACATTAGAACGCCTCCTTCCTGGCGGCCTCACCCCCACCCCCCCAAATGTTTAAGAAATAGGACTAAGTGTAAGAGGTTTAATTCTTGTCAGACATTGGATATTTCTTTAGCGTGGAGCTCGGTGTGATATTTCCGAATTCCACCCTGTGACCTTCAGGAACTCACAGCTGCAAATGCTGTAAGGGTAGGACTTGAAAGGAGCAGCGAGTGCCTAAGGCGGATCCAGAGCGATCCGCCGTCGTAAGACTACTGAAAGACAGAATGAGTGCCGCCCCGTGGGACGTCCCGGCTCCCAAGAGCCCAGAGGTGACGGAGCTCTGTTGTCCGTGCGTCGATGTTCTCTCTTTTTGTTTTGTGTCCTCCCCTGTCTGTGTGCCCCAGACCCCTTTAATAAGAACTTGGGATTGTTTTTTAACTGTAAAAATGGTGTGTGGGGGGGGAGGGGGGGCAGTTACTACTCTCTACGTCGAATAGATACAAAGCAGAGTTTTTAAGTACTGTGCTTCAGAATGTTAAGTCATGTTGGGCCAGCAGCAAACAGGTGCTAATTTGCTTGAATGTGTCATATGCAGTGTCTCAGTCTTTTCGCAGAAAACACACAGCTGTGCTGCACTGGAGCAGCGCGTTGTTGCTCTGGAATTTCTTTCCTTCTCTTTTCTGAAATCTTACACCCTTGAGATACAGAGAGATGTTATTCTTGTAGTCTTGGAATTTCCAGTCATAAAAAAAAGAGTTTTACAAATGCTATTTTGTTTACACCATTGTCTCTAAAACAGGTCATAACAGTGTTGAAATTCTCAGTTTCTTGCTTGGGTAACTGGGAGCCAGATGCAGGGGGCTTTACAGGTTACTAAGAAGGTGATGATATTTTGACAGTGTTTATAGACCTTTGTTATTAAAAACATGAATGTCCGGGGTGGGGTGGGGTGGGGGGACAGGTGGCTCAACCAGGAAATCAGAGTATTATGATATTTAAATTGATAGTTGTTAAAAATGTCATCTCAAGTCAAGTCACTGGTCTGTTTGCATTTGATACATTTTTATACTAACTAGCATTGTAAAGTTATTTCATGATTAGAAAATACCTGTGGATATTTGTATAAAAGTGTGAAATAAATTTTTTAATGAAAGTGTCCGTTGCCTAATAACACAGCAGTGTAAGAGTGAAGCATAGTCTGAAATTGTACATGACAGCCTGAACTGCCTTCCCTTTCATCCAGCTAAACTAAAATGTTCAATGTTTTTATCTATTTTTGGTGACTTACATAAGCTGGGTCAACTAAAGATACAAGTGCCTCAAGAAAATGCATTGTAAGAAATAGAGTATTCAGGGCCTGCACTGTGGTTAGGCAGGTAAAGGCGCCACCTGCAGTGCTGGCATCCCATGTGGGCGCCAGTTCAAGTCCCAGCTGCTCCACTTCTGATCCAGCTCTGTGCTATGGCCTGGGAAGGCAGTGGAAGATGGCCCAACTACTTGGGCCCCTGCACCCACGTGGGAGACCTGGAAGAAGCTCTAGGCTCCTGGCTTTGGATCTGCTGGTTCACTCCCCAACTGGCCACATCAGCCAGAGCTGCACCAATCTGAAGCCAGGAGCCAGGAGCCTCTGGTCTCTAACATAGATGCAGGAGCCAAAGGACTTGGGCCATCTTTTTTTTTTTATTTTTTAAAGATTTATTATTTATTTGAAAGTCAGAGTTACACGGAGAGAGGAGAGGCAGAGAGAGAGGTCTTCCATCCGATGGCTTGTTCCCCAACTAGCCGCAATGGCCAGAGCTGCACCCATCAGGAGCCAGGAGTTTCTTCCTGGCCTCCCACATGGGTGCATGGGCCCAAGGAGCTGGGCCATCCTCCACTGCTTTCCCAGGCCACAGCAGAGAGCTGGGTTGGAAGTAGAGCAGCGGGGTATCAAACCAGTGCCCATATGGGATGCCGGTGCTTCAGACCAGGGTGTTAACCCACTGCGCCACAACACCGGCCCCCTCTTTTTTGGCCATCTTCTGCTTTCCCAGGCCATAGCAGAGAGCTGGATTGGAAGTGGAGCACCCAGGACTTGAACTGGCTCCCACATGGGATGCTGGCACTGCAGGCAGCGGCTTTACCCGCCTTGCCAGAGCACCAGCCCCAGATGCTTCTTTCTTAGAACACACTTGGACGTGAGGGCAGTCCAGCATGTCACTAAATTAATCACCAGGGATGGTTTGGCAATCTACAGAGAGGCAACACGAGTGTGTGCTTCACCAAAAAATATTGTTTAGATTTAAGCAATTTATTAAATGATACTAGATTATTGTAAGTTAAAAAAAAAATAAAACACATGCATAGTACTCAGATAATATAGCATGCCCTGGCGTGAATAAATCTAATCTGAAATATTTTACCTGTCAAATATGTTAGGTAGGAGTTTTTCACTGCACTTGGTATTACGTATTAAATTTTGGCCTTCTTGGTTCATTGAAGATCAGACAGGTGTTAACGCCCCATGTGACTGACACTTTCTAATGGTTTTGGGCAGTGGCTGTGGACTTCTGTTAGCTTCATTTCACCTATCTAGCTGTCTGGATGCACCCAGATTAAATACTACCATAGCATGTAATCATCATCACAGAGTCTACAGTAGCTGTGGTCTGGCTGAGCCTATGACATAAATGTCACGGGCTGGAGGTCATGGCAGTGCTCTAAGTGACTCCTGAGACTCCCCTCCCTGCCCTCCCTCTCAGTCATACAGGAACGCCTGTGAGTGACGGTCATTAGCAAATTGTCGTTGGATCCTTTAGGAGTCAGAGGACATTGTGGCAAACGTTGACTCTGTATTATTGGTTGCAGATTACTTACCACAAACCTCACCATGGGTCCTGCACAAGTTGTGGCTTACATCTTGCCCTCGTAGCTGAGAACAGGGGAAACATGGGGAGGGGAGTGTTGTAGAGTGTCCCGATCCAGGACCTCTAAGCTGAATGCAAATGTCTTAAGGAGAAATGGGGATTTTGAGAGACTGTTCTGTTTTAAAGGAGGAAAAGAGTGAAATGCAAGCATGTGTCAGTACATCCTCAGGGCTGAGAGCAGAGGTGGAAGAGTTTGATTAGCTTGGGAAGAATCCGGTGATCAAAGGCAGCTTCCTAAGACCAAGGGATAGGGTCCTACCACTTGCATGGAGGAGACGGTGAGGGTCACAGGTGAGGAAAATGACCTCCCTAAGGATTTCACAGGAGTGGCTATGGCAAAGCTGGTGGGCATCCATTCTTCCTGTAGTTCCTGATTATGGACAGTGGCAAGTCAGTGCTTTCTTCTCCCTTACAAAACCGGTGTGCTCCCTCTGCAAGGCGTGCCATGCAGCTGTCAGAATGTGGAGGATCTGAGTAATAGGAGCTGAGGCCAGGTCTGCAAAGGTGTTCACAGACCTTACCCACGAGGAACGTCCTAAAAGGATGCGTGGCCAAATCCTTGGATGAAGAAGTGAACTGTAAGACACAAACCAGAGCAAGAAAACTGGTCCTGCCCAGGGGAGGGGGTGGGCCAGGTACCACAAAGGGCAAAACTAACCAGGTAATGGTTGATGATTACACTGAAGCGAGGGAGTCAAGTGCAATTTCGGTAGCAGTCAGCAAGGCTTAAGTGCTGCAATCTTCTCTTTGCCCTGCCCCAGAGCCATCTGTTAGCTGTGCTGCCTCTTCCAGGGTCAAGGAAACAGACTCCTGTCAGGAGAGGTCAGATAAAATTCCTGTTTGTCCTTCTAGAACATCTGCCAAAAAAAATCTCAAAAGAGACCCCGGGTCAGAGTGTGCTGCTTTTGTTTTCTCAAAGCCTACCAGGTAAGTAATCAATTCAGTTCAGTTCAATTCAACAACCAGTGGATGGATTTAAGTGAGCATTCTGTTAAGATCAGATGGATGGAGTTTAATCATTTTCCAAAAGGTCTCCGGATGCTGAATCAGGCTGTGAGGATGCATCTGCAAATAACAGGAAGCCTACGCTCTGAACAACAGATAGCACTGGCAAGTGTATGTGAATTCACTTTTCTAGGTGGCTAACGGGAATATGATTAATGCCTGATGCTCCTTGGGTGGAATTTGACCCTTGAAATAGCCCCATTTGCAGAAAATTTGGAGTAACCTTTCTCTTCCTGGGCTGCGCATTTGGATCACTTAAGCCACTTGCATGAATTTTTATCCTGATCCCTAAACTACCTGCTGTACTCAGAATCTCCGAGGCTGGCACCCAGGCATCAGTGCTGTTAGAGGCCCCCAGCTGAGATGGGTTTTTGGTGATGCCCATTTCCTACACCAGGGTCTGGTTTCTTTCCCTGGCTCTTGCTGGTGACTCCGCCTTCCTGCCACAGACCCTAGGAGGCAGCAGTGGTAGCTCCAGTAGAGTTCCTGCTGTCTGGATTGTGCTCCTGGCTTGCAGGTTGGGGACTAGGTCACTGCTGTAGGCATTAGGGGAGTGAATCATCAAGGGGAGCTCGCCTTCCCTGCCCTCAATTAAATAAAAACTTAAATGAGGAAAAAAGAAGTCTCACCAGGTGACAAAGTGCAACCAGAGTACGAACTGCAGCTTTAGGCTAGCCTGCAATTTTATCAGGGGCAGAGTGTGGAAATGCCTTCTTTTTGTGTTATTTCCACTGCATCAGTAACAAAAGGAGTAGAGCTAGAGGCGATTGGGTAAGGAGACCATCAGAAATCAGAGCGAGAGTCAGCTTGCCCTCCCCCAGGGTTGTCTGTAAAACTACCCCCATGGCCTGCAACCCCAAATTGCTATTGTAGCAAAACTGCTGCCCAAAACCAGCACCAGAAAATATCCAACATGACTGGTGACTGTCCCACAGTGACCTACAGCCTAGAATATCATCATAGTGAAGTTACCATGGCTGACACTCCCACTCCCATCATGTACCTGATTCCATGACATTTCCAAGATTTCCAAAAGGGCCAAAAAACAGGCAGTTGCTAATCATGGAGCTCTTCCCTTTCCTGGAATATTCTTCCCAAAGCACCATCACCCACATTGCCAAGTCGTATATTTTTGAGTTGCAGCTCACCCATGAGCACGCCTGTACTCCCTCGAGTGTGCACTTTTGCTTTGTCATTAAATTTTCCTCCTCTGCTAACTTTATCTGCATCTTGTCCTCAAATTCTTTCAGCATTGAAGACAAGAGTGGACCCAGCTGGCGCCGCAGCTCACTAGGCTAATCCTCTGCCTGTGGCGCCAGTACCCCAGGTTCTAGTCCCGGTTGGGTGCCAGATTGTCCTGTCCTGGTTGCTCCTCTTCCAGTCCAGCTCTCTGCTGTGGCCCGGGAAGGCAGTAGAGGATGGCCCAAGTGTTTGGGCCCTGCACCCGCATGAGAAGCCAAGAGGAAGTACCTGGCTCCTGGCTTCGGATTGGCACAGCCTGCCAGCCGTAGCAGCCATTTGGGGGGGTGAACCAACAGAAGGAAGACCTTTCTCTGTCTCTCTCTCTCTCGCTGTCTAACTCTGCCTATAAGAGAGAGAGAGAGAGAGAGAGAGAGAGAGAGAGAGAGAGAGAGAGAGAATGGACCCTTCATCCCTGCAACAGAAGTGCACTTGCCATCAACAGGGAGGTGACCGAGTAGTGCCCAAGAGCCAGGCTGAGGTGTGAATTAGCTTCACCTTACAGACGGGGCTGGCTTTGTGCAGCAAGTTAAGCCACTGCTTGCAATGCCAACATCCCATATGGGAGTGCCAGTTTGAGTCCTATTTCCGATCCAGCTCCTAGTGAGTACACCTGGAAAGCAGTGGATGTTGGCCCAAATACTTGGGCCCCTGCCACCCACATGGCTCCTAACTTTGGTCTGTCCAACCCTGGCTGTTGGGGGCAGTTGGGGAGTGAGCCAACAGATGGGGAATCTCTCATTCTCTGCCTTTCAAATAAACGCATAAATCTTGAAAAAGTTCATGGACTTCAAAGATAAGCAGGTTTTCCATGACCATTGAGGGCCTCTCACTAACTTGGGGAGGGGGCGGGGTTACTACCATCTCTGCCCCAGATCTTCACCTGTATGGTGGCACTGCTAACAGTACCCATCTCATACATTTTTGTACAGAGTCGGTGGATCTGGAAATTCATGACATGGTAGCTATTTTTTATAAGTATACTTGTTTATAAATAGGAAGGAAGCATGGAAATCGAATTCTTCCTTCTTGCACCAATGGAAAAAGCCATCTTTGTCTAAAGTGTTGATCTACCTGTGACTTATTACTTGGTGTTTAAACTCTAATCTGCAAGCATTTGTACCCTTTGCTAGATTAAAAAAAAAAATACTGTGAATTTAACTTAAATTGACTATCAGTTTGAACAAGATTGACTTCATTTCTTTTTTAAACATATATTTTTAATTTTTATTGACTCGAAAGGCAGAGACAGAGGAAGAGCGCTCCCTTCTGTTGGTTCACTTTCCAAATACCTGCAACAGTCAGGACTGAGCCAGGCTGAAGCCAAGAGCCAGGAAGGCAATCTGGGTCTCCCACAGGTGTGAAAGGGGCCCAGCTATTTAAACTGTCACACACACACACACACACACACACACACACACAGACACAGAGTCACCATTGCCTCCTGTGGTGTGCATCAGCAGGAAGCTGGCATGAGGAACGGAGCCTGGAACCCAGGGATGCAGGTATCCAAAGCAACAGCTTAACCACTGTGCCGCACATCCTCCCCAGCTGACCTTATGTCTGTGTTAGGCTCTGTGCCAGCCCTGACTACAATGGCCATAAAGCAGCTTTGGATTCGGGTCAGGGCATGCACAGAGAGGCAGGTGTGTCAAGACCATCAGGTAGGCCTCTTGAAATTGCTGCTTACTGATTTTTCTGACATGTTTTTCTGAAGCAGAAAACCACAGAGGGAGCGGATTTTTTTAAAGCCCTTCTCGGCATTCTTCACACACCGTGTGTTCTTAGGCTTCCTTTGGTGGGAAGGAAAGGTGCCGCTCTGTTGCCTATGGCTTCACTGCTGTGCGGAAGCAGAGATGCTCACAGAGCGTGCCTGAGTCACATCCTGTTTGTTAGACCAGAGTTAAACCCTCATCTCCATCTCGTACATCACAATAATGCACTGAATGAAGGACTTGGTGAAGGCAAAAGAAAAATTAATGTATTTTTCTTCAGGAAGCCTGGGGGAGGGGGTAGTAGAGGAGTTTGATTCCAGGGCTCATCAAATTTCTGGTGGAACTGAAGTTTGAGGATTCTCACCTAACTCAGGAAATCACAACCAATAGAGTAGGTAAGAGCAGCATGTGCCTGAGGCTGGTGCTGTGGCGTACTGGGTAAAGCCCCTCCTGCAATGCCAGCGACTCATATGGGCACCAGTTCAAGTCCCAGATGCTGCACCTCTAATCCAGCTCTCTGCTAATGGCCTGGGAAAAGCAATGGAGGACGGTCCAGCCACGTGGGAGACCTGGATGAAGTTCCTGGCTCCTGGCTATAGCAGCCATTTGGGGAGTGAGCCAGTGGATGGAAGGTCACTCTCTGTCTCCTTTTCTCTCTGTAACTCTGACTTCCAAATAAGTAAATACATTTTTTTTTAATTTGACAGAGTTAGACAGTGAGAGAGAGACAGAGAAAGGTCTTCCTTCTGTTGGTTCACTCCCCAAATGGCCGCCACGGCCGGCACTGCACCGATCTGAAGCCAGGAGCCAGGTGTTTCTTCTTGGTCTCCCACGTGGGTGGAGGGTCCCAAGCACTTGGGCCATCCTCCACTGCCTTCCCGGGCCACAGCAGAGAGCTGCACTGGAAGAGGAGTAACCGGGACTAGAACCCGGTGTCCACATGGGATGCTGGCGCCGCAGGCAGAGAATTAACCTAGTGAGCCACAGCGCCGGCCCCAATAAATACATCTTAAAAAAAGAAACACGCTCCTAAGAACCACCTGATTGGCTTGTTGAGCCACAGGTTGGGATTCAGGCAGTCCGGGACAGTATTTCTAGTAAACTCCAGGCGCTGTGGCAGTGCTGGTCTGTGGAGCACAAGGGACTCTACAGCCAGTCTTCATTCGCGTGCCTGCTCGGCCACTTCCTGGTTGTGTGACATGGGCAAGTTTATTAATCGAGAGGCAGGGAGAGATTGAAACAGAGGTAGCCTCCATCCACTAGTTCACTCCTCAAATGCCCACAATGGGAGCTGAAGCGTGGAACTCAATCCAGCTCTCCCACCTAGGTGGAAGGAACCCAATTAGCTGAGGAAACATAAGACCACGTAAGGAACAAAAATGGGTTTCAGGAAATCATCTACTTCCCAAAAAACCCTTGAATATTCCTCCCCCTATTAGAATTCATTACCCCTCTCATAAAAGACTCATATAATGTTAAACAGGGTTCTGAGATGGGGCCACTCTCTCTGAGTAGGCCTGCACAATGGAGTGTGCATCTTTACTTTCTCAAATAAATCTTTGCTATTCACTATTTGCTGTTCTCCAACTCACTCCAGAATCCCTTCTTGACGCGAAGTCCAGGACCTGGGAACCAGGCAGCCTGTCTGTCTGGCTCTACTCCCTACCTCCATGCAACTTCCAAACCCCAACCTCCTCAGATACACAGGTAAACCTTTTGTTGTAGCTTAATGTGTGTGTGCAGCTTTCATTGTCAGGATAGATAGCATTTATCTGAGGCTGCTTTTCCAGGCCGTGCCTGTGGGCCACCTGCCCGATGAGAAGCCGCACACTATTAAAGTGAAAGAGCACAGTGAATGTGCCCATTCTAGAAGCTAACCCACAGAAGCAATGGTGAGTCGGTTTGGTTATAGTGATGTCTGCATCACGAAGGTTGAAAAAAACTTCAGGCTGACTCTAAGAGTTAGACTTTCACAATTTGACATCTTTCTTGAAAAGTAGCTATTATTCAGGTTTCCTTTGCCTGTTACCACCACAAACAACCTAGCTACTGGGTTTCCTCTTCTTCGTAGCACTTAGCACTTTGAGATAATCTTATTGTTGGGATTATCTGTGGCTTCCCTAGCAGTCCCGTGACAGTATGGAACTTGTTCCCTGATGTTATCCCTTGTACCTGCCTGACAGAGAACTTAGAGAGTTGTTCAGTGAATGAACCCCAGAAAGAAGCAGCTAAGAACCAAAGAAATGGAATGCAAGAAATAAATGGAGACTGGAAGACTAGACATTTGAACCTCTCCACTCCATCACAATCTAAAAAGAAAACAATTTGAGCTTTGATGATCACATGTGTAGGAGAAAAATAGCTCTCTTAGAATCTTAGTTGGAATTGACCTGATAAAAAAGATAGAATAACAAGAAGAAGAAGCTTATTAACATACATATTTCATATATACCTGACACCCAGAAAATGAGTAGTTATCAAAGAAGTGGCTTTGCATGCCGGCTTATGTAGCATTTTCAACAAACTACTCTTTAATTTTTAGAGAAGTGACAAGACAAAGGACTTGGATCACAAAGGGTGGCAAATTGTGGGACAGCAAATAAATGGCAGATAGAGTTTTACTCTGCTCCCATCTACAGGCTGATAGGGATCTAAAGGTGTCTTCAGGGGTGAATCCTCATTTTCCCTGGGGATGATGGAGGTTCAGAAACTTTTTGTCTTTAGAAAGCTATGCCCTGCTCTAAGGGAGAGCAGAGAGCTATCCCATAATTGCTTCTTAATTGTCTTCAGCGACACAATTTCTTGTATTTAGCAGGGGGGTGCATATTTGGTCTCTTGCACATGTATAAATCAGCTGTCAACAGGGGACTTAATAGTCTCTCAGAGATATAGGCTGAAATTGCTGTTAATTAATTTGGGGTTGAGGGGCTGGCACAGTGGTTAAGATGGTGATTGAAATTGCATCCTATAGCAGCGTGCTGTGTCAAGTCCCAGCTTTGCTTCTGATTCCATCTTCCTGCTATGCGCACCCTGGGAGGCAGCAGGTGATAGCTCTAGTATTTGCGCTCCCGCCAGTCAATTGGGAGACTCAGCATTCTGGGCTCCTGGCTTCAGCCTGGCCCAGCCCTGGCTATTGCAGGTGCTATGTGCATCAGTATCTTAATTTTTATTCCAACTGTTTGCCTCCACAATGATAAAAATTTAAACACAATATACAAGTGAGCAGGATGTATTTAAAAGAGTGAGTATGTATTCAAGCATGAGTGTGGGCTACCCCACATGGAGAGATGCTCATCATGCATGAGCCAGAGATTGCCTATGTGCAGAGGGAGTAGGAAGAGGCCAGAGAAGGACCCAGAGTGTGGCCCAGAAGCCAAGAGCGAGAGAAGGGCCCCTCCCAAACCATCAGTCTCTTATGAGCTAGGAGGTGGTGCCCTAACTGAACAAACAGAAAAGGTGGAGTTTAGTGTATATGAGGCTTTCTGGGGGTTTCACAGTGCCTCTGGAATTTAACTTCTGCATAGCCATCATGGCATCTCCTCCTTCCTAGTCACCCATGAGGCACAGGTGCATCATGGGAAAGTGGAGTACTGGATTGGCAGAAAAGGGGTGGAGTGACAATGCAGGGCCACACAGCCACCAGTCAGCTTTGTTTATTCCTACCTGACTCCCTACCTGGTTTCCCCATATCACAGGCATTTGGGCAATGAACCAATGGATGGAAGATCTGTCTGTCTTTCAAATAGGTAAAAGTACATCTTTAAAAGGTAAGAAAATAACTAACTGGGAAGTCATTATACTGAAGCAGATCCAATGCCCTGATTGGCTATGTGTCTACATCAGCAAACTGAGTGCAACCCAATATAAACAGTACAAGTTTAAGCTTAACCAATCAGAAGCTCTCAAAACCTCTTCACTGGGGACTTCCCACAGGAATGATCCAAGTTAGGCTGCTGCCTTGCTCTAACCAATCAGGTGTGCTCTTGCCTTGCCTGCCCTAAATTTATACCCCTTCAGTGAAGCCTGGAACTGTTACAGGAGAATGGCAGGGTCCTTGTCTTTGCACAAGAAAGAATTCAGGCATGAGTAAGTGGAAAGCAATTAGCAAGGTTTATTAAGGTAGGGACATCCATAAGACCGGATGGGCACCTCTCCAGACAGAACCTGAGAGAGAGTGCCCAGTCGCTCAGACTAGGGGAGAGCGAGGTTACATGGTTGAGTGGAGAGAGTACTCCCGGGCAGGCCAGGCGGGCACCTCAGAGGAGAGGCAGAGGGCTGACCATGCAGTCTGGTTGAGGCTGGAGGTTTTTAAGGGGATGGGCCTTGCCTGCCCCTCTTCTCCTGGAACAAATGACTTTTTGGATACAAATACTAAAAATTCCTTTCTGAGTTTTCCCTCTGGTTATCAGGCAGGGGGAAGCCTGGCTGGCATTGTCCCACCTTAGAGGAAGGATGGTTATTGTGTAGAAGGGGGCAGGGAGGGCGTTTGAAGTGCAGATACTGGGCTGCAGCTGGCAGGTTATCAGGATGACTTTGAGATGCAGATGTTGGACCTAGGTGTCAACTCTTTAGGCCTTTGAAACACACATATAAGCTCATATATGACTTCCTAGTTAATATTCTCCCCTCAAGAGGAATGCCCAAAATTCTTTTGGGGATAAATGGGTAGAGTTCTGTCTTCTGTAGCTTCTTCAAAGCTGACATATGGGTGTCAAGAAGGATATGAGTATTTCCTCTTGTTATCTGTCCTGTGGTGTGTGACACTGCCCTTGGAAAGACAGTCCTGCTTGGTCCAGAGGGCTGCTCAGGTTATCCAATGGAATGAGTTGGAAGCCTTGTCTGACAACCATTTGCAGTTTGACAGCTTTTATTCTGTTAGAGACAAAATGAACAAGGGCATTAAAAACACACTGTCCAAAGAGAAGCAGCAAGATTACAGAAGTTATTGTGCCAAGGAGAGGAAATAGCCAGGATTTCCATGACCAGATGTCAGGCCAGCAATCCCGGCCCTGCTTGGCCTGGTCCTGGAGCTGTTTGGCTTTGTCCTGGAAAGTACGAATTTGGCTTTGTACCTGTCCAGTCTGATTGACCCAGAAACAACATTCTTCCTGGAACATGGCACAGATACCTCTCGGATCGACAGTTAGCATGTCCAATATTTCTTTCTTTCATAACCTTTTGTGACTTCCATATACCCTCTTCAACTTACTTGAAACATTCCATCACTTCCATTCCGGTCTAGAGTAAACTAGCCATCAGGATGAAGTCATTCTTACAAGCCATGTCCTTTCTTTATTCAAAAGAACTCTTTCCTTCTCAACCTTTCTTACCAAGCGCACATTTCTATACTTGGGATGTTTT
Organism: Sylvilagus floridanus; assembly: GCA_949820135.1. Taxonomy (NCBI): domain Eukaryota; kingdom Metazoa; phylum Chordata; class Mammalia; order Lagomorpha; family Leporidae; genus Sylvilagus; species Sylvilagus floridanus. The sequence goes on from OX463236.1 coordinate 115,565,079, forward strand.
CCATAGAGTCTGGTTGGCTCTTTCTACCTTACTGGAACACTGAGGTCTCCATGCAGAGTGAAGGTGCAAAGTTATTCCTAGGGCCTTACAAATCCCTTGTGTAATCTAGGAGATGAAGGAAGGCCCATTGTTGCTTTGTAAAGATTTTGAGAGACCAAAGCATGGAATAACTTCCTTCAGGAGAATTTTGGCCACTTCCTGAGACCTTTCAGTTCTGGTTGGGAAGGCTTCTACCCATCCAGTACATGTGTCTATAAGTACAAGCAGGTACCTATAGCCTTGACAGAGTAAAATCTATTTGCCAGCCTCCCCCGGGGTAAGTTCCCTTTTGCTGCATAGGTTTAATTAAAGTGGAAGTCAAGACCCCTGGGAGTTGTTTTCTCTTGTCCTTGCCTAGTTCTAGAGCTCTGGTTAAGGTGATCAGTTCTGCTAACTGAGCAGAAGTTCCTGGGGGCAGAGCACCAGCTTCAACAATGTGCCATGCTGTAACTGTTGCATACCCTGAGAAACAGGTTCCGTTTCAGACAAAGCTGTTTCCATCTGTGAACCAAACTTCATCTGTGTTAGTCAGGAGGCTGTCTTTTGGGTCCCTTCTGCTGGCATAGATCAAGTCTACAGTCTGAGTACAGGAGTGGAGGAGACCACTTTCCCCTGGAACTGGCATTAAGGTAGCTGAATTTAAAGTGGAGCAATGCATTATTTTTACCTGAGTGTTTTCTACAAGGAGGACCTGATATTTTAGTATTCTACTATCTGTGAGCCAGTGAGAGCCCTTTGCTCTAACAGAGAATTTATTTGATGTGAGGTATTAAGGGCGATATCCTGTCCCAATGTAATTTTAGATACCTCCTCTGTCAGCAAGGCAGCTGCTGCTATTATCCTTAGGCAGTGAGGCCATCCTTGTGCAACCATGTCTAAGGTTTTAGAAAAGTAGCCCACAGGTTGCTTAACAGGTCCCAGATCCTGAGTTAACCCTCCTAAGGTGACTCCCTGCCTCTCAGTGACCTACAGCTGGTAGGGTTTCTCTGGGTTTGGCAGTCCTAGTGCAGGGTCTTTAGTCATAGCATCCTTTAGCTGAGCAAAGGCTGTGGTTTGCTCTTTCTGCCAAAGGAGGGGGCTCTGCTTTGGTGCCCTGTCCAGAGCCTGGTTTAGGAACTGTGCTATTTCCCTGTATCTAGGAACCTGTAACCTGACAGAGAAAAGCTGGGACTGCTTGAAGTTTGCAGAAGTAGGAATTTGCTGCATGGCCCATATTCTCTCTGGGGCTGGTTTTCTCTCTCCGGGGTGAGGATAAGGGTTAAATAATTAACTCTAATGGACTGGCTATGCTCTTTTCTCTGGATACCTAGTAGCTAGTTTTACTAGGAAGTTAAGCCAATGTACAAAACCAGAGTCTCAGGCTGGGAAAGGAAACGGACTAGTAAATCATTTACATTTAACCATCTACATTTTAGATATTGTGCACTTCCCTCAAGAGATAGGCCCTTTAAGTCCTCAGTGAGGATCTGTCCAAATAGGTGCAGGACCATCTGAGTTAGCTGTTACTGAAAGCCTGTTTTTTTAGGAACTGGTAGGAGGGGCTTTCTAAGCTTAATACTATTTGGATAGACTTTTAAGGGCTGGGTGGGTGTGTGAGGCTCAGACCTATCCATGGGGTGCTGGAAGAGAATTGCAAGAGAAGCGAATTCCTTTAAGGGAGGCACCCTGTTGACTTGCATTACATGGCTGGACTAGGAGGAGAGCTGAATAGGAGGCTGGTACAAATAGGCAACTTGTGTTTCGCTGACCCTAGGCCATCCCCTCAATAGCAGTGGCTAGAGTTGGAAGCTGGGCAGAGGCTGGGCAGAGCCAAAGGCTTTTTAGCTCGGGGACACAGGGTCTGAGGTTCTGAACCAGGAGTCCTTCGACACCCAGGGCAGTTCTATGTTCAGTGGGCTTGCTCTTCGCAGAGCAGACAGAAGGTGGTTTCTGTCATGACAGCTGCTTGCCCAATGCCCTGGCTCCTCATATCAGAAACAGGTGCCGTTTGGGGTGGACTGGCCTTGTTGGGTCTCCTTGATGGCAGATCACCATGTGAAGTGGCCATTAATTGACCTGTTGCCTATCCTTACATTGCTCCTGCTGTGAGCTTGCTCCTCGTTCTCCTGGTCTCTAATAAAGTAGACCATGGAGCCAGCCTCTATGATGTCAGTCAAAGGGGTGCTCAACCCAACCCTGATTTTTGAAGATTTCTTCAATATCATCAGGGTGACATAGAAAACTATGGTCATGGGCAAATTTTGACACTTAGTATTTTCCTGTGAGATAAAACCATGCCCACGCCCATGAGGAGAACTATGACCTTTTAGGTAAGATCAACAGTGGTGACCTGCTTGTATACTTTGAGGTCATTAGAACAACTTTCTACTTTTCCCTCAATTTGGTTTAAAAGTGGAGTTCTGCCCATTTACCGCATACACAGAAAAATCAATCTAGTTGTAACATTTCATACATTTCATAGTTTAACCTCTCTCTCTCTCTCTCTTTTTTTTTTTTTTTTTTTGCTATGCTGCTTGGTCCTCTATACTGTGGCCAGGCTTTGTTACAGAAAAGGTCAATCATTCCTTATATAAGGTCTGGGGATCAAACCATACATCACAGTGGAGAGTCCTACGGAACGGTAATAATTTCCCTTCTGGAAGAGAAAAGAGGAGAAATGAGGTAGCGAGTTGGGTCTCTCTGGTTGCTGCCATGCAGTGGGGGTGCTGGTGCTGCCACAAGATCCTAGTTGTTCCTTCGTTTTTTGTTTTTTTTTTTAGAGGCATAGTGGACAGTGAGAGAGAGAGACAGAGAGAAAGGTCTTCCTTTTGCCTTTGGTTCACCCTCCAATGGCTGCTGCGGCTGGTGCGCCGCGCTGATCCGAAGCCAGGAGCCAGGTGCTTCTCCTGGTCTCCCATGCGGGTGCAGGGCCCAAGAACTTGGGCCATCCTCCACTGCACTCCCTGGCCACAGCAGAGAGCTGGCCTGGAAGAGGGGCAACTGGGACAGAATCCGGTGCCATGACCACTAGAACCCGGAGGACTAGCCTTTTGAGCCACGGCGCCGGCCTTGCTTTGGTTCTATACTCAGAAGTGGGGTTGCTGGATCAGAAGGTGGTTCTATTCTTACTTTTGAGTACACCACTTTTCCTAACTGGTGTACCAGTCCTACTGTTACCGGAGAAGCAAGGGTTCTTGTCTTCGTGCAAGAAAGAATTCAGGCGTGAGACAGAGAGCAGGAGAAAGCAACATAGCAAGGTTTCTTAGGGTAGGGACATCTGCAAGAATGGATGGGCACCTCTCCAGACAGGACCTGAGAGCGAGTGCATCCTGCACATTTAGGCTGGGGTTTTGAGGGATGGGTCTTGCCTTCCCTCCCCTTCTCCTTCTTTTCCTCCCAAACAAAGGACTTGTTGGATGTAAATATGAAAACTTCCTCTCTGAGTTTTTCCCATTGAAGTTATCAGACAGGGGAAGCTTGGCTGGCTAGCCTTGCCTTAGAGGAAGGATGGTTGTCAGGCGGGGTAGAAGGGGCAGGCCCCCCTGGAAGGTCATCAGGATCTGGGCAGGACTTTTGAAATGCAGATACTGGACTGCTCCTGGAAGGTGATTGGGATGACTTTGAGATGCGGACGCTGGACTGCTGTAGGTATCAATCCCTTAGGCCTTTGTCTCACACTCATAAGCTCATTTCTGACTTCCTGCCTAACAACTGGGAAGTCATTATACTGAAGCAGATCCAATGCCCTGATTGGCTATGTGTCTATATCAGCAAACTGAGTGCAACCCAGTATAAACAGTACAAGTTTAAGCTTAACCAATCAGAAGCTCTCAAAACCTCTTCACTGGGGACTTCCCACAGGAATGATCCAAGTTAGGCTGCTGCCTTGCTCTAACCAATCAGGTGTCTTCTTGCCTTGCCTGCCCTAAGTTTATACCCCTTCAGTGAAGCCTGGAACCACATATGGACTGGCACTGCCCAAGTCATGAGTCATTGTCTGCTCGAATAAATTCCTAAGATTTTAATGTGCCTAACTTGATCTTCTAGCATGGCCAATTTAGGATTGTTCAAATCCAGAGCTCGCCCTGCATTTGTCTGTAAGTTCTTAGGGCTATGTCACCCCCCTTAGACTCCTAATGTGAAAATACTATCCCCACTGGCTCCAATGCTCATGAAAAATCTACCCTTTTCTCCTTTGTGAACAGTCTTCCTTCTCTTGTTAGTAAACTTCCCTGCAGATGGAGAGTGCAAAGAGGGCCACAGTGTGAAACAGCCCTTCTATGCCCCAGCGACTTCCTCCCCCGCCCTGGCTCTGCATTTGTGAATTCCTCTCCTGGCTTCCTGCAGAGCTGTTCCCTGAGTCTTCCTGGGGCTCCCTCCCTCTGCTCTGGCAGCACATCAAAGGACTGGCTCCAGATAAAAACTCTTTCCCTAGAACCGGATCCTAGAGACCAGGATGGCCTACACATCATGCAGGAGTCACTACCTGAATGGCAGTATCTCTTAATGCAGGAAGGCCAGAGTATGCAGGGAGAAATGGCCCTCAGTGGAATTGTTGCATTGTTTAAAGCAAACTTCCTGGGGTATCTGATTCTCATTCATTGTCTTTGAGCATTTTATAAGTCTGTCAATTGCAGATAACTGATGACAAGGCAAATAATTCTGTCAGGTACAAGCCTCTGGGATCCCGGAGGGAAAAGTCGATTTTGCAGCGTTTGCAAATTCTCTTCCATGTTCTGTTTTTATACTTTTTTTAACTGGCTGTAACATTCTCTTCTGGTTCCCTCCCTGAATTAAGGTGTTAAGTAAAATTTTTGACACATTTTCGTTTTATAGCACCATGAGAGTCGTGATCTTAGATTTTTTTGAAAATTATCTTTCTAGTGTGTCAAGCAGGAGTCTGGGGAAATTGATAGCACACTCAAACGGGAAATTGCAGTGTTTGATAAAAGGAGTAGGGTTAGGGTGTGGGCTGAGTTAAGCAAGCCAGGGGTAGTGAAGTACCTGAAGAGCAACAGAGGGAACTAGGGCTGCCTTTGGGGCTCTGGACCTCAGAGGGAGCTGTGGCTACAGTCAGAGGATGCGAACCACAGCCTGGCAGGAAAAGGGCAGGGGAATGTCATGATGTTTCTCACCTCTGTCCTCTAAACCCCACGAAGCCTGAAGCCCAAGGTAAGGGAGACAGGGTGGTACATTCTAGCTTGATTGCCATTGCTTTTTCCACTCTCTGGTCAAACCAGCTTGACCTGGATTGTAAATTTCCAGTGAAGTGAGACAGACTGATCCAAGTCTGCTATATAAACATTTTTTAAAATAAATGATTAAAATATGATTATGCATGCATCTACATGGGTAAAGCTTTCTGCTAAAGTCCTCTAAGGATTCTGGACTTAAAAAGCAAAACGTTGCTACCCTTTAAATGTGTTATTGTTTATTCATTCTCTGTTGGCTGGCGGCTCAGTGAATATACTTTGGAGAAAAGAAATAACACTTTGTAAAACAGTTGATTGCTTTCTGGGACAGTTTCTCTCTGCTGGACCTTTGGGCTTCCACACAAATCCATGGTCAGCTGAGCACCATGACATGCGCAGGCAGGAAGCAGCAGCAGGCAGACAGGGGCTGAGAGAACCCAATAATGCTGAGAGGGAGAAGAATTGGGAGCTAAGGGTACCTAGAAGAAGAAAGGAGGAGGGCGGCATGAGTACCGGAACAGAGCTGTGCACATGGGTGGACTATTTGCAGGATGCCCAATAATCCCTTTTAAGCCATTTTCTCTTCAAACCTTTGGCAAAGTCTGCTTTGAGCAAAATATGCACATGAGTAGTTTTGATAAAATCCCAATAAGGGAATAATAAAATCCAGTGATGACAAAAAATAGATGCCATTTATTGAGTATCTGGAATGTTCCAGATATGGTGCTAACGCAGTTATACCGTATCACAGCAATCCCGTGAGACAGATAGGCACCTTTTTTAGGTAGGGAAGAAGACTGAGGCCTCTCTAAAGGACGCTCAGCCAGTAAATGGCAAAGGTGGAATTTGAAACCAGAACCCGTGTTTTTTTCATTAGACTACACTGCTTCCTTGTAGAAGCATCTGTAGAAAGCTGTCGTCTAGTGTCTTCACTGAAGGGCGTTGATGAAAAGCCCCTCTTCCTCGAAGGCTGCCCGCTTCACAGTAAAGTTGTCGTACCCAGTGAGAGTTTTTCATGTTAAGTCAGGCCTGCCTCCCGCAGTTTCCAACCGCTCTTCTGTCTGCTCTCCAGGATACCTGGCACAAAGCTAATCCATCTTTCATGGAGCAGGCTGGTATTATGTATTGAAGAGTACCAGAATAAGCTACCTGGCACCATGCCTTTTTAACAAATGCTTTTAAAATACTTCATTGATTTATTTGAAAGGCAGAGTTACAGAGAGACAAGGAGAGACAGAGAAAGACTCTTCCATCTGCTGTTTCATTCTCTAAATGGCTGCAATGGCCAGGGCTGGGGCACACCAAAGCCAGGAGTCAGGAACTTCATCTGGGTCTCCCATGTGGGTGTAGGGGCTCAAGGACTAGGGCCATCTTCTGTTGCTTTACCAAGATCATTAGCAGGATGCTGGATCCAAAGTGGAGCAGCCGAGACTGGAACCAGTGCTGATGTGGGATGCCGGCACTGCAGGCAGTGGCTTAACCTGTCATACCACAATGCAGGCCCCAGCATAGGCATTTAAAAAATATTTATTTATTTGAAAGGCACAGTGATACAGATTTTGACGGGGTTGGGAGGGGTGGTGGGGAGAGCTCTTCTATCCACTGCTTACTCCCCAAATGGCCACAACAGTCAGAGCTGGGCCGGGCTGAAGCCAGGAGCCAGGAACTCTACCCAGGTCTCCCATGCAAGTGGCATCCTTTACCGCTTTCCCAGGAGCATTAGTGTGGAGCTGGATAGGAACTAGGGCACCTGGGTCTCAGACCGGCACTCCGTATTGGATGAGACATCCCAGTGGCAGCTTAACCTTTGTGCCACAAAGCCTGCCCCTTATTATTTTGAGTTTAAGGCCACTGAAAACTAGTGGATGCAGGAAAAGTTCTAAAAACAGATGACATGTTTTCCCTTAAAGGAAATTTCCACTTGTAAAGGAGATTCAGAGTTCTCTTCTTTTTTGTGACATTTCTCTAAAAACTTACTGTCCCCCCAAAAATAAATTAAAAATTAAAAAAACCCTTACCGTTCCTTGTTGAATATGTTATGTAAGCTGGAATTCACAGCCGCCTTCTGAGAATTACTCATTCCCTGGGCATCTTCGTGTATATATGAAATATACAGTCAACTTCTGCTGTCTTTCTCCTGCTAATTTGTTTTTTGTTACAGCAACCTGTTCAACTAAGGACTTCTGCTGCTTAAAGAAACATTATTTTTCCTCTTCTCCCACCCCAGCCACCTACAGGCATCAGTTCCAGGTGGCCAGTGTTGCCCTTTGTGCTACACACTGCTGCACTAACAGAGCCTAAAAAGACTCTTATCTCATTTCTTATGTTTTTATATAACTCAAGAGCTGACTGATAGACACAGGAAACAAATTCTGAATACAGGCAGGTAGCAGAAGGGGCCCCAAGGGAGAAGGACACACTCAGCAGAGTCACAGGAGGGAGGAGACTGCATGAGCCTGGACCACTGCAGACCTGTTTGAGCACGCTTATCAACTTCACTATGCAAAACCAGTTACTCCAGCTCTGACCTCAGAGCACCTAGCAAGGAGAACTTCAGTTTCACTCTATTAACATATCTATGCAAAAAAGGTGATTCTGGCAGATGCTCCCTAGGTAGCCAATAGGTTTTCACTTTATTAGCATAGATAGCCACCAGTCAGGGAAAGTTCCCCATTTTAAAACATATAAAACACTTGGTGTGTGTGTGGGGGGGGACATGGGGACCTGCAGGTTGTGGCTTAGCTGGGTAAGCTGCTGCCTGCAGTGCCAGGATCCCATGCTGGCATGGGTTCACGTCCCAGCTGCTCCACTGTGGAGTACGTGAGAAAGCAGCGGAAGATGGCCCACGACCTTGTGTGAAGAGTCAAATGGGTTTAATAGGCAGTCTGGAAATTGAGGGTGGCAAACGTTCCCCCAGAAGCTATCCTCAGCAAGGTCAGAAGTGCCTGCCTCCCACTCCTTGGGAGCCTTCAATTTTATGAGAATAGCAAAGGAGTGGTGACTCCACTCTTCTGACCTCCCAGTTTATTGTGAAAACAAATTAGGTATCCTGCCCTTGTGATGGCTCTTTTATCATGAGCAAGCCAGACAGGATGAAGCACGGATCAGGTCTTTTGATGAGTTTTGTCCCCGCCTTGTAACTGAATGTCAATCAAAATTGTGCTTAAAAACTGACTACCACGGACCACTTCTGGGGGGGGGGGGTTCCTCCCTTGGAAGCCCCTCTCCATGCCGCTCTGATTGGAAGTCTTCGACTCTAATAAATCTTGTTTTTAAGTCTCTCTGCATGGTCCCCTTGGAAAGTCTTCTTCCACGAGAGACAAAGAACTGAGGTAATTTTTCCACAGTCGTTTTCCTGCAACATTTAGGCTCTTGCACCCACACGAGGGACCTGGATGAAGCTTGCCTGGCCATTACAATGAAGTGTAATTTTATACTAGAAACTCATGGAGATGTACAAGGGGGCTTCAGAAGAGTCGTGGAAAATTCCCATGGTAATTCCATTTTCCATCAGTTTTTTGAAGCCTGTGTGTGGTATAGGTTGCGCGTTCCTAATCTGAATGCAGGGACACTACAAATACAACTACCTGCAGGCTTTGTGTATCAGGTGGAGCCTGAGGCTGGCCAGTGGGGCTGGGAGTCTGTGGGCCCCTTCAGACCGAGGTAGAATGTCCTTCACAGGCAAGCTGCCAGCTGTGGCTGGAAAGCCTGTCTCCCAGCCAACTGGCATCTCCCCCACTAAGAGTTTCTTGTGCCTGATGTGTGACCTTGCAGCTTTAAATCACACCTCCAGGGTGGCTGCAATCTTTCAGAGCTGGCGGGGAAGCTGAGCACCTGGGGAGAGTTGGAACAGCTCCAAGAGACTCTGGTTATCTTGTGTGACCTTGTGGTTTCAAACTATGCCTTCAAGTTAGTTGCAATCTACCACTCAGAGCTAGCAGAGCCCCTAAGGAGACAGTCTCCAGGAAACCCCTGCTCCCCCCTGTTGTTGTGGATCCGTTCTGAGAGGAGGAGCGTGGCAGGGGCAAGAGGCGTGCAGTCGCCACAAAGACCCCAGGAGTCGGGTGAAAGCCGGCTTGAGGTGAGCTGCCAGTGGACTCTTATTTCAGTTGGTACAGCAGCTTATACAGCAGAGGCAGCCAATCAGGTCAAGGGGTAGTTTATGCCCTAACCAATCACAGCCTGTTACCAGGCAGGCTCCGTTGCCAGGTGGGTTCTCAAGCCATTCCTGAGTAACTGATGCTGGCTTGCCAGTGGCCATCTTGGCATGGCCTTCTCATTCCACCACACCCCCTATCTCCATGAGCCCAAGCCAATCAACACACGTATGTGAAAACCCCTGTCTAATGGGCACCTCCAATACGATAACCCAGTGACCAGATACTAATGCCTTAAAAACGTGGGACACTTTCTCAAGCCAGTGTCGGGCTCGGGCACTCCACATGGTCTCCTCTCGGACCAGATGTTTTTCTGTTGCTTGCCAATTGAATAAAAGTTTCTGCCTCTTTGCAAATTGTTTCCCAGCTTTTTTTTTTTTTTTTTTTTTTACAGGCAGAGTGGACAGTGAGAGAGAGAGACAGAGAGAAAGGTCTTCCTTTGCCGTTGGTTCACCCTCCAATGGCCGCCGCGGTCGGCGCGCTGCGGCCGGCGCACCGCGCTCATCGGATGGCAGGAGCCAGGTGCTAGGTGCTTTTCCTGGTCTCCCCATGGGGTGCAGGGCCCAAGCACCTGGGCCATCCTCCACTGCACTCCTGGGCCACAGCAGAGGGCTGGCCTGGAAGAGGGGCAACCGGGACAGAATCCGCCGCCCCGACCGGGACTAGAACCCGGTGTGCCGGCGCCGCAAGGCGGAGGATTAGCCTGTTGAGCCACGGCGCCGGCCTCCCAGCTTTTTTCTATACCAAGCCTAGGAAAAGAACCCTCGAGACTCGCTCCAGCAACCTCCCCTCCGTGACCAGTAACAGAGCTGAAACATAAATGAATTTGGTGTTTTGTTTTGGGTCTCATCCCCAGGATATTTTATTCAAACAAATCTGAAACGTGAAATGCCTCTGTCTCTTTTTGGAACAAAAAAAATAAAGCACATGGTAAAGAAATTTTGTTATTGCTAAAGCACACAAGCACTGGGGTGGATAGAGGGAAGCAGCGGTGCAGACTTATCTGTGGCGCCATCTTGGGCTCTAGCCCCCTCTGCCTTTGCTAGAAGGCTAGATGGCCAGATGGCCCAACCACAGGTGTCAGTGTCAGTGTCAGTGTCAGTGTCAGCTCCACCTCCACCCAATGGGATTCGCTGCTCCTACTTCCCTGACCATCTGGGCAAAGGTTTCACAGGACTTGTTCCCCAAACACACTCTCTCTCTCATAGGCTCTTACTCTTCTTCCAATTCCAGTGTTTGTGTGTTTTGTGACAGCCTTACAGAGAAGAGACAAGAAGTAGCTTTTAGTGTTAACTACAACTTTTGAGGCTCTATGGATGAAACCAGTGGCACACATGGGCTAGTCCTGTTGTTGTGAGACAGGACACAACAGTGAGAGTAGAAATTTTACTTAAGAAAAAGAGAAAAGCGAACAGTGAGGGTGAGAGACCAAGCCGCTGAGATCTGCAGTCTAAGGGGATTTGTCCTTAACACATTATCTCCAAGGCCCAAGCAGCCTCTTTTTTATTTATTTATTTTTAAGATATATTTATTTGAAAGTGTTACACACAGAGGGAAGGAAAGGCAGAGATATGTCTTCCATCCACCAGTTCACTTCTCAATTGGCTGCAATGCCTGGAGCTGTGCCGATCCGAAGCCAGGAGCCAGGAGCTTCTAATCCAGGTGTCTGTCCCACGTAGGTGCAGGGGCCCAAGGACTTGGGCCATCTTCTACTGCTTTCCCAGGCCATAGCAGAGAGCTGGATCAGAAGAGGGGCAGCCGGGACTAGAACTGGCGCCCACATGGGATGCCAGCACTACAGGCGGCGGTTTTACCCGCTACTCCAGAGGCAGTTTTAATGGAGTTTTTTCTAGCTTGTTTTTAGGTAAACCTAGATCTTGTCGTCATTGCTAAGTATTAGAAGGGGCTTCCATCCTGTTCTGCGTATTGTTGGGAAGGAGTTATTGTGGTTATTATTGTTGGCCTTACTCTGGCGCTCCCTCATCACATTCACTACTTAGAACCGGCAGAGTGCAGCAGGCCAGCTGGGACCCTACGACACAGATGAGGGCAGCAGCAGGTGGACAGGCATTGCAAATGCCCCTAGGCTGTCGACCAGAAATGCCGCAGAGAACGCTTCAGGCTGGCTGCCAGCTCGGCCCTGGGACACCACGTGGGGCCCCACGCGCGGCGCTCACCATCCGAGCCTCAGTTTCTTCACCCGCGCAACGTGGGGAGACGGGAGCGCTTCCGGAAGGCGCTCGCAGAAGGCCCGCGCTGTGGGCCCCCTCCAGGCTTTCGGTTGAGGCTGTGAGGGGAGAGGAAGAAGGAAGGTGTGGATTGTTACAAAAGGCCGTGGGAATGGGGCGTATCGCCCCGCGGACCCCGCGACAGGGCGTCGGGCGCCAACAGCCACCCGCAGGGCTCCCCGCGCCCAGCGCCGGGTCTGGCCCTGTTGTCCACCTCGCTCGTGGGCGGCCCCGGCGCGCGTCCCGCCTCCAGGGGAGGGGGCGGGGCCTCGGCCGAGACGCGCGCGCACGCGCCGGCTCCGCCCCTGACCCCGCCTCCTTTCCCCTCTGGGCCCCGCCCAGCGGCGCGGGGGGCGGCGGCCGCGGCGGTGACAGCCGCTCCCCGCCCCCGCGGCCCGCCACGTCCCTCACGTACCGCCCGGCTGAGGCGCCGAGAGGCGACCTGGCGCCGGGGCTCCTCCAGCGGGGCTCGGCATGAGGCTGGCGCGGCTGCTGCGCGGAGCCGCCGCGGCCGGCTCGGGCCCGGGGCTGCGCGCCGCCGGCCCCCGCGACCGCCGCAGCCTCGCCTCGGACTCCGGGTCCGGCCCGGCGTCGGAGAGCGGCGTTCCGGGCCAAGTGGACTTCTACGCGCGCTTCTCGCCGTCCCCGCTCTCCATGAAGCAGTTCCTGGACTTCGGTGAGTGCGGCGCGGGCCTCAGGCCTTTGTGCGCGGCCCGGGCTGGGGGCTGGGGTCTCCGGGGCCCGCGCTGACGCCCCGTCGCCCCCGGAGCGCCCTCTCGTCCCTAACGTCTCCCCGCTCGGCGCCTGGGGTGCTTCCTTCCTCCCTCGCGGGGGCCGCCCTCACGGCCCAGGTAAACGGGGCGTGGGGCTTCTCACTCCGTGGTTGAAAACAAGCCCGCGGGGCCGCGGGCGGCGTGACGCCCCGCCTTCCGGCGCACGTGTGCTGCGCGCTCGGGGCCGGCTCCCTGCGGAGCTGCCGGCTCCGGTGAGAGCCCCGGCGTAGACGCCCCCGGGAATCGCCTTCGGATTCCGCCGAGCGCTGAGAAACGCGCCTCTTGCCCAGGATGATTGCACAGGACTTGGCAAGGGAAAGCAAGTTAGCACCGGCCTCGTGTTTTCTTGGAATGTTTTCCCGGCCGGTGGCTGAAGGGTGCTGCCACCGACCAGGGTTTCATCCGCCGCAGACGGGTCTTGAGCGCGTGTAAGTTGCATTGGTACCAGGTGCTGTGGAGTTGGCCGCGTGCACGCTGGTTTTCTCGAGATGCGCGAGAGATTGCAGAAGGAACTGCGGATGGGGCGTTTTGCTTCGACTTCTAGCCCGGAGTGAGAGGGGACAGGGGAGGACAGGTATCAGCTCTGTTAATGGAGTTAAACTTTGACAAAGTTATCTTCTGCGCTAGGGGTGCTACCAGGTCACCAGCATCGTCAGTGGACTCCAAAGATACCGACATCGTTGGCGACTTTATCACAAAAATTGGTTTCCAGTGGCAAACTTTTTTTTTTGGCTCGCAACCTTCCGTTTTTGTTTTTCCTAGGATGATGAAAGGGTGAACTTGACCTTGTTCGAAAGTATGCCATTTAAACTTTCACAAGACTATGTTGTCCTAGTGCTAGTATGTCCTTTAATGCTGATTCCTAGTATTGACAGTCTTACTTTTGCTAAGGTTGTCTCTGCTAAAGTAGCAACGTTAATTTAGCTTAAAATCTGTTACTGAAATAATCCGAGTTTTTAGTTTACTTTTTTTTTTTTTAAATATTTATTTATTTGACAGAGATCTTCCATCCTCTGGTTCACTCCCCAGATGGCCCCAACGACCAGGACTGGGCAAGGTGGGAGCCAGGATCTTCTTCCGGGTTCCCCAGGTGGATGCAGGGGTGCCCCTAGACTTGGACCATCCTTTGTTGTTTTCCCAGGCACATTAGCAGGAGACTGGATTGGAAGTGGAGCAGCTGAGACTCTAACATGCCCATAGGGGATGCTGGTGTGCAGAGGGTGGCTTAACCTACTGTGCCACAGCACCAGCCCCTAACTTTATTATTTTTTTTAATTTTACAAAGCTTATTTGGCAGGCATGCTGCAGAAAAGCTCCCGTCCACTGGTTCAATCCTCCAGATGCTCGTAACAGCAGAGACTAGGCTAGAGCAGGAAGTGAGGCTCTCAATCCAGGTCTCCCTAGCAGGAACCTAATTACTTGAGCTATCGCTCCTGCCTCCCAGATCTGTATTAACAGGAAGCCAGAGTCAGGAGCTGGGGCCAGTGTGAAGCCCAGCCATTCTGACATGGGATGCTGTTGTCTTAACGGCCTGGTTAGACACCCTCTTGTTTAGTTTACCTTTAGATCAAGTGGAGCTGCTTGCCAAAGGACATTATCTGACTGTTCTGCTTAGGGTCCTGATATGGAAGGGTAGAAAGCGGCAGGTGGCTTTCAGGAATCGGTCAGTTGTATGGGACCTACTTGAAGAGGATTGCTGAGCAGGTGTTTGTGTTTATTTTTTAATGCCTGAAAGCCCTCCTTGCGCTTAATTGTTGCTGCTGGTAATTAGTGTAAGTGGTTCTACCTGGCCTCAATCTTCCCATCCCAGGTAAAAGTTTCCCAGCTTCTTGCATAAGTCTTCACACTTTCTAGAGTTAGGGGACAAATTTTCTAAATGGTAGCAGCAATAGAGTGGATAGGGTAGGATAGGCTTGTCAGGTTCTACTGTTGGATGCTGAGCCTGACTCAGACAAGGCTGTGGTTACCCTAATTGTAAGAGGATCTTGGATGTTGCATTACAGTAATGATGCAGCAAAGGGAGATAGCAAAGTACTTTAATTGTAGAGAGCCATTTAATTGAAGTGGCAGGAACTGGAAGGTCATTCTGGGGTGTGATGTCCCTAAAGGCTAGGTTATTCCATCCTTCTCCCGCAGGCACAGGATATCTTCACCTCCTGGGCCTTCCCAGCACTGGGGTGATTGAGAACTCTTGCGTTTCTCTCTGCAGCCTGACTTCTGCCGATGGCTTTTACTTACTGCTTTCCCTGTGGCCTTTGGTTATAGGATCGGTGAATGCTTGCGAAAAGACCTCGTTTATGTTTCTGCGGCAGGAGCTGCCTGTTAGATTGGCAAATATAATGAAAGAAATAAGTCTCCTTCCAGATAATCTTCTCAGGACGCCATCTGTTCAGTTGGTGCAAAGCTGGTAAGATTCCCATGTTGTGTGTGCGATGTCCGTGGAGTTGAGAGTTTTACTCAGTGTTAAAGTAAATGCTTTCTTACTGTTCAAGGGAATCTTAAGCAATAGCAATATTTCTCTTCCTTTCTTCTTTTTGGTGAATCTGGTTTGCCTTCTGAATCCAACCGGAGCCATGCGGAAGCACAGACAAGAGCTCTAAGATTTGTGTTATAATATCTGCAGGGATAGTGTAAGTGGGATGCCTACCATCAGTGAGTGGCTGGGTATTTATACACATTACCTTTCATCTCTTTACCCTGCATCCTAGATATTTTTAAATTCCATTTTGCATATAAATAAGCTGAGGCACAGAAATAGAATAGATGAAAATAGAATGATGAAATACATTAACATGTGTATCTTTTATAAAAAACTGAGTTTACTTTATTAAAGTAGATCTTTTTGGACATCACAAAAGTTAGTTTATTCTTCCATTTAAAGACAGAAGTTACTGGAATCATTAACTGATTTCTCTCCCTAAAATAACACTAGGAGGTGTTAAGGGTATATACTCATGTGACAATTGATGTGCAGACTTTGCTGTTAATAGTACTAATTTTAAAAGTATTCTTGTGGCTGGCACTGTGGCTCAATAGGCTAATCCTCCGCCTTGCGGCGCCAGCACACCAGGTTCTAGTCCCGGTCGGGGCGCTGGATTCTGTCCTGGTTGCCCCTCTTCCAGGTCAGCTCTCTGCTGTGGCCAGGGAGTGCAGTGGAGGATGGCCCAAGTGCTTGGGCCCTGCACCCCATGGGAGAGCAGGAGAAGCACCTGGCTCCTGCCATCGGATCAGCACAGTGCGCTGGTTGCAGCGCGCCGGCCGCGGTGGCCATTGGAGGGTGAACCAATGGCAAAGGAAGACCTTTCTCTCTGTCTCTCTCTCTCACTGTCCACTCTGCCTGTCCCAAAAAAAAAAAAAAAAAGTATTCTTGTAAGCACTACATGTTTCAAACAAGAGAGATGACCAGAGGTACACCGTACATTGACAAATGTAGCTGCAAGATACTTTCCAAATTATAATTTATGGAGTTCCTCATTTTGCTGTCCCCAGTAAAGTCTGTGGGAGAAGCATAAGCAAAAGCAGTATGACCACTCTGTATATGATAATCAGATGCTCTCTAGGCCAAGTATGGAGAGGTTGAAAAGGCGGTTAAGAGGCATTGGTTAGACATTGTGATGGAATATAAATAAAAATTTTCAAGGAAATTGATTTTCTGTTTTTTAATATTTTTCATTAAAAATGGAAATTGTTGCTTTTTGATTGGTCTGGTCTGTGCACATTAAAGATACTCAAATATCTGTTGAGTAAAGAGCATAATTTTTCCTGCCAAGGAAGAGAAAATTAAGGGTGAGAGTGGCACAGCAGCTATCTGCATCACTTGCCCTGGAATGCAGGGAGGCACAGGCTGGTCAGGAACAGCTTGCCAAACCAACCTGTGGATTGAAGATTTAGAAATGCTCACTGCCCCTGGACGCCTGCTAACTGGGCACGGTCATAGATAAAGCGCTTTCCAGCAAGCCAAGCAGACCTTACACTGTTGAAAAAGGTACTTGGATCCTCCTGAAGTATTTTTAGCTCTGACCCTGCAGTGCCATTGTACTTGGCTACATGACCTTGAAAGTCAAGTGGCCTTCCTCATTTTGCTTATTCCTAAAAGCGTGCTTTGTTACCTTGACTTGTTAGGTACATTAAAAACTTACCTTTTCATCACTTGTGTGTTTTTGTTCATTTCTGTTTAAAAGAAGTATTTGGTAGATTATAGGCTTTCAACAAATATTTGCTGCCTGACCACAACTGTCTGAAATTCAGATTTTAAAGCACAGGCATTTAAGTTATACTCTCAGATTAAGGTAGGCTGGCCTGCTTGTTTTATGGCATCTCGTCTGCTCTAGATCCTATAATAATTGGTGACAGATTCAAGTCTTATGATAATCAGTATTTATACTATAATGTGCAGTGGAGCTTAAAAAATTTAAAACTCTCGTTGGGTATAGAACTTAAAAAGGAGTAGGAAATCTTAAAATTCCTATCAAATTTAACCTAAGCTTTAAGGGGAAAGTGTGTACTTTCTACCACTTTGTGCCTAGTACTTTGCTCAAACATGAAGAGTATAAAAATCCTACTTCAAACATTTATAGCAGTACTGTAAATGAAAAATTTATGAAATGGATAAAGTAACTCTTGAGCTAATTTTTACCACACTGATTTTTCAGAAAGTAGAAGAAAACATGGGCTCTTAATTTGCGTTTTAGGTACATCCAGAGCCTTCAGGAGCTTCTTGATTTTAAGGACAAAAGCGCTGAAGATGCAAAAGCTGTTTATGAGTAAGTATACTGTAATGACCCTGTTCTGAACACAACTCTCTGCTCTTACCTGTTAACACATGTTTTAGACTGTCTTTAAAGGGGATGACAACAAAAATTTATCTTCATCTCGTTTGCAAGAGGGACATAGAGTGAGATAGCATGAGAAACAGATCTGCCATCTGCTGTTTCACTTCCCAAATGCCCTAAACGTCCAGGGCTGGCCCAGACAGAAGCCGGGAGCCAAAAACTGTCTGTGTCTCCCATCTAAGTGTCAGGGACCCAAGTTCTGAGCCATCACCTGCTGCCTCCTAGGATGTGTGGAGTTCCAGGCTCCTGGATTTGACTTGACCCAGCTCCTGCCATTGTGATCATATGGCACTTTCCTTTCAAGTAATTTTTAAATTTTTTTATTTTTGACAGGCAGAGTGGACACAGAGAGAGAGACAGAGAGAAAGGTCTTCCTTTGCTGTTGGTTCACCCTCCAATGGCCGCCGTGGCTGGCGTGCTGTGGCGGTCGCACCACGCTGATCCGATGGCAGGAGCCAGGTGCTTTTCCTTGTCTCCCATGGGGTGCAGGTCCCAAGCACTTGGGCCATCCTCCACTGCACTCCCTGGCCACAGCAGAGAGCTGGCCTGGAAGAGGGGCAACCGGGACAGAATCCGGCGCCCTGACCGGGACTAGAACCCGGTGTGCTGGCACCGCAAGGCGGAGGATTAGCCTGTTGAGCCACGGTGCCAGCCCAAATAATTTTTTTTTTTACGTCAACATTAGAAGGACTGATGTTGTGGTATAGCGTGTTAAGCTGCCACTTAGACCAGCATCTTGTGTTGGAGTGCTGCTTACGTCCCAGCTGTTTTGCTTCCATCCAGCTTTTCGCTCATGCGCTTGAAGCCCCGGAGGATGGCCTGGTTCCTGCGGCCCTGCCTGCCATCCACTTGGGAGACCCAGATGGAGTTCTAGCTCCTGGCTTCAGCCTGGCTCGGACTGTTGGAGCCATTTGAGGAGAGAATCAGTGGATGAAAAGTCTCTCTCTCTCTCTTAGTCTCCCTCTTTCTGTCACTCTGCCTTTTCAATTTAATAAATAAATCTTTTTGAATAAGTAAACATTAGAACCTCCTGAACACATTCATGAAGTGAATCTAGAAAATAAATGGGCATTTGAGCAGAATAATAGCTTTTTTTTTTTTTAAGATCTATTTATTTATTTGAAAGGCAGAGTAACAGAGAGAGAGAGAGAGAGAGGTCTTGCATTTGCTGATTCACTCCCCAGATGGCAGCTGCACTGATGAAGCCAGGAACCAGGAACTAGGAGCTTCTTCTGGGTCTGCCACGTAGGTGCAGGAGCCCAAGGACTTGGGCCATATTCTGTTACTTTCCTAGGCCATAGCAGAGAGCTGGATCAGAATTGGAGCAGCCGGGGCTCGAACTGGAGCCCATATAGGATGCGGCATTGCAGGTGGTGGCCTTACCTCACTATGCCACAACACAGGCCCTAGAATAATACTTTTTTTTTTTTTTTTTAAGATTTATTTATTTGAAAGGCAAAGTTAGAGAAAGGGGGGGGACAGAGAGAGAGAGGGAGAGAGAGAGAGAAACAGACACAGATCGTCCATTTGCTGGTCCACTCCCCAAAGGCCACAACAGCTGAGGCTGGGCCAGGCCAAAGCCAAGAGCCTGGAACTCCATGTGGGTCTCCCATGTGGGTGGTAGGTGCTCAGACACTCTAGTCATTTTCTCCTTCTTTCCCAGATACATTAGTAGGGAGCTGAATCAGAAGTGGAGCAGCTGAGACTTGAACTGGAATAGCCCACTGCCTCCCACCCAGCTACTGCTTTTGTTTAAAAGAGATGAAATAAACAGAAGTAATGAGAATGTTGAGTTGGGTATTTTTTTAATGGTGGTACAAGAAAAATGTATAACCAGAAGGACATACTTTTTTTTTTAAGATTTATTATTTTTTTTATTTGGAAAGCAGAGTTACAGACAGAGGCAGAGAAAGTCTTTCATTCATTGGTTCACTCTCCAAATGGCCACAATGGCTGGAGCTGGGCCAATCTGAAATCAAGAACTAGGAGCTTCTTCTGGGTCTCCTGCAAGGGTGCAGGGACCCAAGCACTTGGGCCATCTTCTGCTGCTTTTCCAGGCACATTAGCAGGGAGCTGGATCGGAAGTGGAGCAGCCAGGACTCCAACTGGTGCCTATATGGCACGCCATAACACCGGCCCTACATATTGCTTTTGAAGAGTTTTGTTGTTTGGGTTTTGGTGTAACAATTAGTTTTTTTTTTTTAATTAAAAGATTTATTTTATTTATTTGTAAGCCAGAGTTACACAGAGAGCAAAGAAGAGGCAGAGAGAGAGAGGTCTTCCATCTGCTGGCTCACTCCTCAGATGGCTGCAATGGCCAGAGCTGCGCTGATCTGAAGCTAGGAGCTTCTTCCAGGTCTCCCATGTGGGTGCAGGGGCCCAAGGACTTGGGCCATCTTCTGCTGCTTTCCCAGGTCATAGAGAGCTGGATCAGAAGAGGAGCAGCCGGGACTGGAACCAGCGCCCATATGGGATGCCGGCGTTTCAGGCCAGGGATTTAAGCCACTGTGTCACAGCGCCGGCCCCAACAATTAGGTTTTGAGACTAATAACAAACTGTAAATTCCAGAAGTGTTTAGAGCAGTGATGACTTGAGGTTAGTTAGTACTCAAGATGATGACTTTGGAGGGGAGTGTGAAGTCTGATGAATGTGTTGGGAAAATGGTTTTGTTTCTTCATGATGAAGACTCCCTCCCTCCCTTGTTTAGTTGTTGAAATTAATCATGCGTTGTCTCTTAAGTGATAGAAAAGGGAAGGATGGATGATTTGAAAGTTTTTCACTTAATGCCAGTCTACTTTTCCTCTTCCATTTTGTGAACTCAGAGGATGAATGGAAATAGAATTCTTTTCTACTTTTCTGTTCTGCACAGTGCTTTCTGTCTTTGAACCCTGGGGAATGGTTCCCCACAGACACTCTTTATTGGCTCATTCATCTTGATTCCTTACAGAGTGGGTGTTCCCTGGAAGCAGGTTCTCTGCCTTCTCTTATGCAGGGTGGCCCTGGAACACCACCCTCATTGAGAGCTCACGTGGCCTTCCTTGGTACTGTTGAAGAAAGTGCTTCACAGTTTTATGGCAGCCTTCCTCTTAAGAGTCCAAGAATTAAATTTTAAAAGTTATATTTTCAAAGTATTTTTACCCTCATGGATTTGGTATATTTTCTGATCTGAAATTTATAAGTAAATCTAGAAAAGTGCACTGGTGTTCCTTTGATTGGAATTTCTTGTTAGGGATTTCTTGTCTGGTATAGTTGTTTCAACTTACATTAAAGTATTCATTTCTAAATGTTTGGCTGTTTTGACAGAAGGGTTTGCTTAGCTTTACAGATACTGTGATCCGGATCAGGAACCGCCACAATGACGTCATTCCCACAATGGCTCAGGGAGTGATTGAATACAAGGAAAGCTTCGGGGTGGATCCTGTCACCAGCCAGAATGTTCAGTACTTCTTGGATCGATTCTACATGAGTCGCATTTCAATTAGAATGTTGCTCAATCAGCACTGTAAGTGTCCAGAAGTCAAGAGAAGAAGCCACATAAAATGTGCTGGTGTGCTTTAAATTTATTTAGAAAACTTTCTCTTAGAGAGAACATTTAGTTTTACTCTTTTGCTTGTTATGTAAAGTAAGTAGACTGCTATACAAAGGGGGTGTTTTAATTGAATGTAAAATACTATGTTTTTAATATAGGAAATATTTGCTTCATTACCTGGTACCCTTTAGAGAAACAATATTCAAATCTGGAAAAGGGTATTAACTTATTTTGTTCATTTTCTGTTTTTGTTTTTTGTTAGCCTTATTGTTTGGTGGGAAAGGAAGTCCATCTCATCGAAAACACATTGGAAGCATAAATCCAAACTGCAATGTGGTTGAAGTTATTAAAGGTAAATACATTTCTCCTTCAAAATGTATGCAAACTTCAAAGCTGTTGAGTGTATTTTTTGCTATTAAGACAATACTGTTTGTATCATGTTACAAAATGTTAGAAGCAAGTATGTGGATTCAAAAATAACTTCATAACATTAATTGTGCATTATGTATAGGATGAATATTTTGTCAGTACAATTCTTTGTTAGGGAATATTTTATGATACTTTAGGGCATCTGTTTAACTTCAAAACATCCCTGCACGCCACCTTTTTTTTTTTTTTTTTAGTATTTCTTCCTATGATTTCTGTTTTATGTTGTTTACAGTTTATTTACTTATTTGAAAGGCAGAGTGACAGAGACAAGAGATAGAGATAGAGCCATTTTTCATCCACTTGTTTGCTCACCAAATGCCTGCAACAATGAGGGCGGGACCAGGCCAAAACCAGGAGATACGAACTCCATTTGGGTCTCCCATTTGGGTAGTGGGAAGCCAAGTACTTGGGTCATTCTCTGGCACAATAGCAGGATGCTGGATGAAGAGCTGAGGTGGGACTCAATGCCAGGCAGTCCAGTATGGAATGCGGGTGTCCCAAGTGGTGGCTTAACCAGTTGTGCTGCAGTGCCTGCCCCCAAGCTGCACTCCTCCTTTTCAATTCCTTATATTGGGAGCAATGATTCATAATAGTTTGGTTTGCATCTTTTCATACTTTTACTTCATGTACTCATATGCTTGCACAGTTGTTGATCTTATTGCTTGTTGTTTTTAGAAAATGGGATACTATACGTTTTTCTAAAGTTTTACAAATACCATGTCATTACAGGTGGATCCACCCAAAATACTTACTTTGTCTATCTGAGGCACAGATAGAGGGAGCTCCCATCCACCAACCTTCTCCCCAATTATGTGCACTCTCAGGGGAACAGAATCTGGTTTTAGGGAGTTAATCCAGGTCTCTTGTGTGAGTGGCAGAAACTCAACCACTTGAGCCATCACCTACTGCCTTTTAGGATCTATATTAGCAGGAAACTGGAGTCAGGAACTGGAGCTAGGGAATCAAATTCAGCCTGATGTGGGATCCTGGCATCCTAACTTGTGTTTAAACTGCTAGGCCCAGCACCCATCCTCACCCCAAGTTTTTAAATGGCTATATGGGGGTATATCAATATGCATTGATCTGTCCTCTTGTTGATTCAGTTTGTTTTCATTTTTTCCTATTATCAGCATCACCAACAGCCTGAATTTGAGTCCTTCCTCACCTCCCCATTCCTGTTAATACACAACCTGGGAGGCAGCAAGTGATGGCTCAAGTGGTTGGGTTTTTGCCACTCACGTGGGAGACCCAAATTGTGTTCTATGTTCCCGACTGTTGCTGGCATTCTACTAAGCTATATTCTGGACCTTAGTGTGGAAGAGCAGTGGAAGAAGTTACCCAGTTGAAAATAGAATTGGTTGGTGGTTTCCTAAGGCCATGCTAACTCTTGCTCCTTGGTGATACTAAATAAAAATCAGTGTTTGAATGAACTGGTGGGTGGGAGCTCTGTCTCTCAGCCAGTCAAATCAGTAAATAAATAAATGCAAATTTAAATGCATGTAAAATTTTGATACTTCCAAAGAGATATCAAACTGTGGATTAGACTACCTATTTCCTAAACTTTGTCAAATTCTAATTTTATGCTATAGCTGTTGTAATAGATATATTTTTTGTTCTGCTTTGTAATGTTTTTTTCCATACCAAATTTTTTTATGGTTATATCTCATTCTTTATGATAATTAGGCTGCATCGTATATACAGTTAGACCGTTCTCAAACTAGGATTGCTATGTGTATTTTCTTTGTTAGAGTTTAAATTTTTCATTTATTAATACTATTGGCATCTTAATGCATGAAAGAGAAATAAATTTACTTAATGCCTTCTTTTGTTTTGATTCAAACTAGATGGCTATGAAAATGCTAGGCGTCTGTGTGATTTGTATTATATTAACTCTCCTGAACTAGAACTTGAAGAATTAAATGGTAAGCCTGATGTTATCTTTTCCTCAATGATTAGTGTTCTAGTTGCCTAAAATGGAGTAAGTTAGATTGGTTTTGACAGAGAAGGACCCTTTCATCAACTTCATTAGATATGAAGACTAATAGGATACAATCGTATTTGTGTGTGTATATATAATAATCATGTATATAGTTTAGTTGGATTCTTTGTGAAAGCATTTTCACTTTTCCTTTTTTTTTTTTTTTCCAATTTTTTATTTGAGAGGTAGAGAGCCAGAGAGGTAGAGATAGAGAGCTCCCATTGCTTATATACTCCCTGAATGTCCAAGAGCTGAGCCAGGGCCAGAGCCAGAACCAGGAGCTGGGAACTCAATCCGGGTGTCCCATGAGATGCTGGGAGCTCAATTACTTGAGTCATCACTGTTGCTTTCCAGAGTCTGCATTGAAACTGAAGTCAGGAATTGAACCTAAACCTTGGCTCTCTGATGTGAGATGTGGGCTTCTTAACCACAAGGCTAAACACCTGCTCCTGTTTTCCTTATTTTTAGTTGAAACTTTAATTATTTGCTCACATTAAAAAAAATGTTTAACTTATTTGAAAGGCAGTCAGAGAAAAACGGATTATCCATTTGCTGATTCACTCCCCAAATGTCTACAATAGCTTCAGGTGAGCCAGGCCAAAGGCAGGAACGCAGTCCCATTCTCCCAAATGGGTGGTAAGGGACCTAGCCACTTGAGCTGTCACTTGCTGCCTCCCAGGGTAAGCATTAGCTGGAACCAGGAGTGGAGTAGAGACTCCAGCCCAGGTACTCTGATACTGTATGTGGGTATCTCAAGTTGTGTCTTAATTGCTATACCAGATACCTGCCCCTCTTTGCTTATTTTTTTTCTGGTCAGTCATAGAAAAATATGCTGAGAAAATTGCATTTGACTTTTAACATACTGCTTCAGAATTGTAAGGTTTGTCCTTTTCCTGCTTCCTGAATTGTAAATGACCTTTTATTGGTAGGAAATGGAAAGACTGGAGATGTAAAAGAGGAAAGAAAGGTGCTCATCTGCTTGGGAATGTCTTTCTCTCCACTGGTCTTGTTTTTATCCTAAGTGGCACCTGTGGGCCCAAAGGATTAATGTGTTGGAAAGAGATTGATGAGTCTCACTGTTTTTCCTAGAGGCGTGGTAATTTGACAGAGGGGAATACATTTCTTAAGAATACTTTCAGAAGGGGTAAGAATAAAATTAAATAGGCTTTTACTAAGCTGTATTCTGGACCTTAGAGTGGAAGAGCAGTGGAAAAGTTACCCCGTTAAAAATAGAATGCCTTGGTGATTTTTTAAAGTCATGTTAAGTCTTGTTCCATGATGGTACTAGATAAGAACCACAATAAACAAATGACAGTTTGGGAACCTGAGCAGCTGTGGAGTTTCCACACATGCTATTTATGGTCCTGAGAGGGAGTTTATTCAAAGGAGGGTCTGATTTATTGGTATTATTCTATAGTGAGTCTTATTTCTTTGCTGTACCAAAGGTTTTGTTTTGTACTCTCCTCCCGCCCCCAAGTAGGCTTCTAATGTTTGAGTGGGGAGTTAGTACCCCTTGAGAATCTGATGCTGGCTCAAATATTTCCTTTAGCTCTCTATCCATAGAAAATGCTGAAATAAAACAGACAGCATTCTCCCCAAAGAAATGTTTAGAAAATGACTTTTTTAAAAGAAGAATGTACTTTTGTGAATTGGACTGTGGAACACTTGCCTACTCTGAGTGTCCTTTAGAAAGATAAACTGTCATGTAGAAAAATGGTTAGATTGTTATGCAGGTTTTTAAGAAATAACCACAGTACTCTTGTCATATATAAATGGTTTTAAGTATGGGATTCAAACACTGATACATGAAGAAATGGTGTGGCAGTTCTTCCCCAAATAATACTGTTCTCCATAGTTAATGTTTTCTTTTCATCACCACACAATTTATTCTTAAAAATGCTGTAAGCACATCTCTCTGTACTTTCATATTTTTCTCTTCTGCTCTGTAGCAAAATCACCAGGACAGCCAATACAAGTGGTTTATGTACCGTCCCATCTCTATCACATGGTGTTTGAACTTTTCAAGGTTTGTAAAATAGTATCACATAACCTTTGCCAGTGCTTTCCTGAGGTTCGGAGTCTACTCAGAAAGTCAGATATTCTACTAGGGTCTCCTATTTCATTAAAAGATGCCATTCACGTTGCCAGAGATCTGCCGTTGCCGCATGGACGGATGCCTCTGTGTAGTGAGAGCTCAGACTTTGGAGTGCACCAGACCTGGGTTTGAACCCCAGTTCTGTCACCTAATGTGTGTGATCTTCGGCGATTCACTCTTCTTCTCTGAGCCTCCTTTTTCTGTCCTGTAAAACAAAGATGATTTTTGAAGATTATTTTTAGTGATAACTAAAATAACATTGTAGATGTCTAGTACAATGGCACACATTGGTGCTCAGTAAAGTTATAATTTCATAAAATACATAGAAGATTAGTTTATAATTTCTAGCTTCAAAGTACCACCAGTCTCAGTGATAAATCATTTTTTTTTTTTTAAAGGAAGGGGGTAGGAGAAAGTCACTTATTGACAGGTCTTCTGTTAAATTTACTGTTTTTTTTTTTTTTTTTAATTTATTTATTTACTTGAGAGAGCTACAGAGAGGGAGAGACAGAGGAGAGAGGTTTTTCTTCTGCTGGTTCACATCCCCAAATGGCCGCAATGGCTGGAGCTGGTCCAATCCGAAGCCATGAGCTTCTTCTAGGTCTCCCATGTACAGGGGCCCAAGCACTTGGGCCATCTTCTATTGCTTTCCCAGGCCATCAGCAGGGATCTGAAACGGAGCAGCTGGGACTAGAACTGGTGCCCATATGGGATGCTGGCACTGCAGGTGGATGTTTAACCTACTGTGCCACAGTGCTGGCCCTATATTTACCATTTACAATAAAATTTGGAAACAAAATTAAATTGTGCTGATAATTTTGTAGTGTCTCCTCTCTACTCCCACCTCTTGGTGACACTTGACAGGAAGATGGCTGAGGAGTGGCACAGGTGCCTGCAACTGCAAGTGGCTGCCTGCAGTGGGAAGCCAGTAGTCTCTCACACCTTGGTTAGCATGTCTCTGCCAGCTGCAGACTAGCAGAGAGAAGAGATGGCTTTCATTCTGATAATGCGACACAGACATTCCCAAAACAGAAAAGCCGACTATCTTCGAGCAGCAAGGGTTCTAAAATGCTCTTTTGCTCTAAGACAGCAAGATTGTATCCAGTACCTTCTAAAAATTTTTCCATTAGAGTGGTTAAATAAACAGTGATTGGCACTTAAAAGATTAAAACTAATTGGCTTTGGAAATTCCAGCCAAACAAAGATCTGGTACCCTACAGTGCTTAATAAAACAGTTTCCCCATATTGTATAAACTGTTTTATGTGATGTCAGTGACAGTGGCTTTTATCTGGAACCTCATCTTACCCTGCCTTTGCTAGAAATGGTGCAGTCTCCTGTTCCAGCCTGCTCTGTCTGGATTGCTGCTCCAGGGCCGTGCCCCGATTCCCACCTCAGCCCTGTCTTTTTGGCTGCATCTAGTCTTTGTCAGCTTGTGCTCCCAGGCTACATGTAATGCTGGTGTCATCTTGTTGGCATCATGTATCCCATATTGTTTAGGTGAAAGTGATGAAAATAGTTTTATAAGGCAGTTATTCTTAGTTTCAAACTAGTGTAAATGTATTAGTTTCTCCATCATATTAGGATCATTGCTGTTACTATCATGAAAAAGGTTTTCTTTTAGATGATTAAAATGGTTCTTAAAAATAGAGCTGAAACTACATTTTCAAAAATATGCTTTGCCCATTTACTGAAATCATGGTGGTTTCTGGACAGACTTTTCTGCTTTAATATAAATTAGTTAAAAAGTTTTAGAAGTCTGGTTTTAGAATATATGCAGAATTTGGTTGGAATCTTTAAAATATGCTTCAAATTCCCCCAAGCTGACTCAGTTTTTAAAAAAGTAACTTTAAATATGGATGTAAGAATATGATTATTTGCTCTCCATGGCCTTTAAATTTAATTAGTACATTTGTTTTTTTAAATTGTTAGCCTCTCTTTTAAAAAACTGTTTTTTAAATGTAACTCTAATATATTTCAGAATGCAATGAGAGCAACCATGGAACACCATGCCGACAAAGGTGTTTACCCCCCTATTCAAGTTCATGTCACACTGGGTAATGAGGATTTGACTGTGAAGGTAAATGCTTCTATTTTTAAAATTGATCTACAGGCATACAAGGATAACCATACACATAATATCTGGAAGACATGATTTACTCTCAAAGGAAAGAAAGAAGTCTTGTCTAATAGATAATAAGCACATAGCGTCATTTATCTAGTAGCAGGTCATAGAATTAACCCTTCATTCCACTTCTGTTCTGGTCCCTAATCCAGGCAGTTCCAGTTAAAGTAAATCTTAGTGATAGTAGTTCAGCAGTCATCAGTACTATCTACTTAGATGAGCAAGATCTTAAATATTTGGGTATTTGTAGCAATTATGAAATTAGGATAGCATGTTTCATTTTAAAGTGTTTTGTTTTTATTTAAAAGTTATTTTATTTAAAAGTTAAAGTGACAGAAAAGGAGAACTTCCACCTGCCGGTTTACTCCCCAGATGCCTGCAACAGCCTCAGTCTGTGTCTCCCTTGTGGGTGGCAGGGACCCAAGTACCTGGGTCATCAGATCACCTGCTGTTCCCCAGAGTATGTATTAGCCTGAAGCTGTGTAAGCAGAGGCGAGACTCAATTCCAGTCACTCCAGTATGGGGTCTGAGTGTCCCAAGTAGTGGCTCAATCCAATGTGCCACAACACCTGCCCCCTGATTTTTCATTTTTAAACAGTGGTTGAAAACCCATTTTTATTTTGTTTCATTTGATTTTTATAACAGCTTCTTAATTAGGAGCACAGATAATTTTATCCTTAATTTCTGAGGTGGGAAACTAAGACACAGTGCTTAGTTTTGTGTCATACAGGGAATGGATACCCCAGGACGTGGAATTTGGTCCTTGGACTCCAGTTCTAGACCTTTTCCTATGTTGTTTGTTAGCTCAGTTTTCTCTCTTTAAAAATAATTTAAAATTCATTGTGAAAATAATAAGTGCAGAAATAGTTATGTCAGTTCCTAGCCATTTGTGGTCCTCACTTCTTAGAGATAGTTCTTTAGTTATTTCTTCTGGTATTTGCTACTATATGTATTTCTAAGTAGTATTCTGTCATTGCTATTTCTGGAATTCGCATTTTAAACAGCAAATACTAGCTTTCTTTTGCAGTGGCTGAGAAATTTACTCTCTTAAGTAGAGTGCACCTGTTCCCATCCCTACTCTCTTCCTCAGTACCCTGTTCCCTGTATCATTTTCCCAGTGTTTAAATCCATACATGGAATTCTGGATTAAAAATTATCCTCTTGCAGAATTGTGAGGTTACCAGCTATTATTCAGTGGTTTTTAGTGTATTCACAGGTTGGGCAATCATCACCACTGTCTAATTTTAGAAAACACTCAAACATCCATTGTACTTCCCAGTCCCAGGCAGCCACAAACTACTTTCTGTGTTTGGATTTTTCCATTCTGGACATACTATATAGTTGGAATTGTGCAATATGTGGTCTTTTTGTGACTGACTGCTTTCTATTGGCATGTGTCAGCATTTCATTGATTTTTCTTGCTGAGTAATTCTGTTACATGGGTGTAACACATTTTGGTTGTCCATTCATCAGTTGATGCCTTTCTTCTACACCTGTGATCTATTTTGTTTCTATTTTTTAGTAATTATGAGTAACTGCTATAAACATTCGTGTTAAATGTTTTCATATAAAAATAACACTTCTGTTCTCTTACATATATGATATATCTAGTAGCTGAATTAGTGAATCATGTGTAACTATGTTTAATTTATTTTTATTTTTATTTGAGTTGCAGAGAGACATAGAGACACAGAAAAAACTCCCATCTGCAGATTCATTCCCTAAATGCCTGTAACAGCTGAGGGTGGACCAGGCTGAATCCAGGAGTTAGGAACTCAATCTGGGTTTCCCATGTCAGTGGCAGGAACTTGACTATTTGAGCCAGTACCTGTTGCCTCCCTGGATATACATTAACAGGAAGCTGGAATAGGGAGAGGAACTTTCGGTTCTTGAACTCAGGTACCCTGATGTGGGATATAGGTGTTCCATGTGGTATTTTAACTGCTACGCCAAGTGCCTGCCTCCGCCGTACTTTCTTGTATCTTTCTATGTCTTTTAATTTTTTTTAAATGAAAACTAAACATTTGAAATGATTCAATAGTGGGGCAGGCATTTGGTATAGTAATTAAGCTGCCATGTGAGACTCCTATATGGACATGTATAGATTTGAGTCCTGGTTCCCCTATATGTATTTAGCTCCCTGCTAATGCTGATAACCCTTTGGGTAGCAGGTGATCACTTAACTAGATGTCCCTGCCACCCACATAGGAGACCCAGATGGAATTCACAGCTTCTGACTTTGGCTTGGCCCAGTCCTAGTTGTTGCAGGCAATGGTGGAATGAACCAGTGGATGGAAGATCTGTCTTTATCTCTTTGCTTTTCATATAAATAACACTTTTTTTTTTTAATTAGAAAAAAAAAACTCTGGACATCTGATACTACCTTCTCCCAAAGTTTTTTTTTTTTTATTAGCGCGGCATGTGTGTGGGGGTGTCTGGTGACTTTTTTGAACTGTTTATAGTCTGTATTCTTTGTGTGTTGGTCAGTGAAGCCTATTCTATTAGCTTAGTGGTCAGCTACTGATTGGACTGAGGTTTGCTGAAGTGCCTGAACCAATAACCCTTCCAACTTCCAACCCTTGGCAAGGGACCTGCACATAGGAGCATACCTTTGACACTCAGCTGGGCAGCTGACAACGTTGCTTGGCACGGAGCCTCAAATTCAGTGAGGGCTTTCTCTTTTTCTTTTTTTAAATTTTATTTAAGTTACACAAGTTTCATATATACAGATTTAGGACATAGTGGGATATCCCCTCCCACCATCCCTCCCACCCGCACTCCAACCCTTCTTCCCCCTCCCTCTTGGATTTCTGTTTTTAATTTTTAGCATAATTATTTTCAGTGTAATTAATGATCATGTAGGTAACGCTACTCTAAGTAAAGGAATTCAACAAATAGTTTGAAAAGAAAGAAAACAAAACACTGTTCCTCAATGGAAGAGACAAGGGCTATAAACAATTATCTACTCTCAAAATGTCTATTTTACTCCAATATATTACATTTGAGGTATTCTATTAGTTATGTTAAATCAGAGAAAACATGATATATTTTTGGGACTGGCTTATTTCACTAAGTATAATGGTGTCCAGTTACGACCATCTTGTTGCAAAAAACAGGACTTCTTTTTTTTTTATAGTTTAGCAGTATTCCATAGTGTATATGTACCATAATTTCTATATCTATTTCATCATGAAAGGGTGATGTCCAGTTAATGGACATCTGGGTTGATTCCATATCTTTATTATTGTGAATTGTGCTGCAATGAACATGGAGGTACAGATAACTTGTTCATATACTGATTTCCTTTTTCTTTCTTTTTTTTTTTCTTTAAAGAGATTTATTTATTTATTTATTTGAAAGCCAGAGTCACAGAGAGGCAGAGGTAGAGAGAGAGAGAGAGGTCTTCCATCTGCTGGTTTATTCCCCACATGGCCACAATGGATAGGGCTGAGTCAGGCTGAAGCCAGGTGCTTCTTCTGGGTCTCCCAATGTGGGTACAGGGGCCTAAGGACTTGGGCCATCTTCCACTGCTTTCCCAGGCCATAGCAGAGAGCTGAAATGGAAGTAGAGCAGCTGGGACTTGAACTGGCGCTCATATGGGATGCCAGCACCACAGGCAGTGGCTTTATCGGCTACACCATTGTGCCAGCCCCTAATTTCTTTTGATTTGGGTAAATTCTCAGGAGTGGAATGGCTGGGTCATATGGTAGATTTTTGAGGTATCTCCATACTGTCTTCCATAGTAGTTTCAACAGTTTGTGTTCTCACCAACAGTGGCTTTAGGGTGCCTTTTCCCCTACATCCTTGCCAGTGTATGTTGTTTGTTGATTTCTATATGAAAACTGTTCTACCTGGGGTGAGGTGAAACCTCATTGTGGTTTTGATTTGCATTTCCCTAATGGCTAGTGATCCTGAACATGTTTTCATGTGTCTGTTGGCCATTTGGATTTCCTCTTTTGAAAAATGTCTGTGTAAGTTCTTTGCCTATTACTTAACTGAGTTGTTTGTTTTGTTGTTGTGGAGTTTTTTGAGCTCTTTATAGATTCTAGTTACTAATCCTTTATCAGTTACATTTTTTTTTTTTAAGATTTATTTATTTATTTGAAAGAGTCACAGAGAGGAGAGGCAGAGAAAGAGAGAGTTCTTCCATCCTATGGTTCACTCCCCAATTGGCTGCAAAGGCTGGAGCTGCGCTGAACCAAAGCCAGGAGGTTCTCCTGGGTCTCCCACTTGGGTGCAGGGGCCCAAGCACTTGGGCCATCTTCCACTGCTTTCCCAGGCCACAGCAGAGAGGTGGATCGGAAGAGGAGCAGCCAGGACTAGAACTGGTGCCCATATGGGATGCCAGCGCTTCAGGCCAGGGTGTCAACCCGCCTCACCACAGCACCAGCCACAATCAGTTGCATTGTTTGCAAATAATCTCTCCCATTCTGTCAGTTATTCTACTTTGCTGAGTGTTTCTTTTGCAGTACAGAAGCTTCTCAATTTGATATAATTCCATTTGTCAATTTGGGCTTTGATTGCCTGTGACTCTGGGGTCTTTTCCAAGAACTCTGTGTGCCAATATCTTCCAAAGTTTCCCCAATGTTCTCTAATAATTTGATAGTTTCGGGTTGTAGATTTAGGTCGTTAATCCATTTGGAGTGGATTTTTGTGTAAAGTGTGAGGTAGGTGTCCTGCTTCAAACTTCTGCATGTGTAAATCTAGTTTTCCCAGCAACATTTGTTGAAGAGACTATCCTTACTGTAGGGATTGGTTTTAGCTCTTTGGTCAAATATAAGTTGGTTGTAGATGCTTAGATTGATTTCTGGAGTTTCTGTTCTGTTTCATTGGTCTGTCCATCTGTTTCTATACCACTACCAGGCTGTTTCGATTATAACTGCCCTGTACTATTATTTGAAATCTGATATTGTGATGCCGCCAGCTTTGTTTTTGTTGTATAAGACTGCTTTAGATATTCAAGGTTTCCTTTGTTTTCATATGAATTTCAGCACAATTTTCTCTAGATCTGAGAAGAATGGTATTTTGATTGGTATTACATTGAATCTGTAAATTGCTTTTGGAAGGATGGACTTTTTTCTTTTTTAAGATTTATTTTATTTATTTGAAATACAGAGTTACAGAGAGAGGTAGAGACAGAGAGGTATTCCATCTGCTGGTTCACTCCCCAGATGGGTGCAACAGCCGGAGCTGTGCTGATCAGGAGCCAGGAGCTTCTTCCAGGTCTCCCATGTGGGCACAGGGGCCCAAGGACTTGTGCCATCCTCCACTGCTTTCCCAGGTCTTAGCAGAGAGCTGGATTGGAAGAGGAGCAGCTGGGACTAGAATCAGCACCCATATGGGATGCCGGTGCTTCAGGCCAGGGCTTTAACCCGCTGTGCTACAGCACCAGCCCCAAGAATGGACATTTTGATAATATTATTATTTCAATCCATGAACATGGACTTTTTTTGTATCTTCTTTTTTGTATCTTCTTCTAGTTTTTGTATCTTCTTCTATTTCTTCCTTTAATGTTTTGTAATTCTCATCATAGAGATCTTTGGCATCCTTGGTTAAATTTATTCCAAGGTGTTTGATTGTTTGTATAGCTATTGTGAATGGGATTGATCTTAGTTCTTTCTCAACCGTGGCTTTGTCTGTGTATACAAAAGCTGTTGATTTTTGTGTATTGATTTTATATCCTGCTACTTTACCAAACTCTTCTGTGAGTTCCTAGACTCTTGATGGAGTCTTTTGGATCCCCTATATATAGAATCGTGTCATCTGCAAATAGGGATAATTTGACTTCCTTTTTCCCAATCTGTACCCCTTTGATTTGTTTTTCTTACCTGATGGCTCTGGCCAAAACTTGCAGGACTATATTGAACAGCACTGGTGAGAGTGGGCATCCCTGTCTGGTTCTGAATATCAGTGGGAATGCTTCCAGCTTCTCCCCATTCAATAGGATACTGGCTGTGGGTTTTTCATACATTGCCTTGACTGTATTGACTGTATTCTGGAATGTTCCTTCTATACCGAATTTGCTTGGAGTTTTCATCATGAAAGTTTTTTTTATTTTTTTTTAAGGGAAAGAATTTATTGGGGGAAACCCAACAGACTGGAGGGAAGAGGCAAAGAAGGAAAAAGAGGGAGAAGGAGAGTGTAAGAGAGACAGAGACAGAGGTCAGGAGATAGAGAGAAAGAGACAGATACCTGTTCAGGAACAGGTCCTTTTAAAACTTTGCCAGGGGTGGGGCAAGGAAGTAGGAGCATTGAATCCTATTAGGATGGGGGTGGAGCTTGGGGTGTGGTATTTTATCAAATTCTTTTTCTGCATCTATTGAGATAATCATATGCTTTTTTTTTTCTTCAGTTTCTTAATGTGATGTATTACATTGATTTATTTGCAAAATGCTGTACCATCTGTATACCAGGGAGAAATCCCACTTGGTCCAAGTGAATGATCTTTCTGTTGTGTTGGTGGATTTGATTGGTTAGAATTTTGTTGAGGATTTTTGCATCTATGTTCATCATGGAAACTGTCTGTAGTTCTCTTTCTCTGTTGCATCTTTTCTGGGTTTAGGGATTAAGGTTGTGCTGGATTCATAGAAAGAATTTGGGAGGATTCCCTCCCTTTCAATTGTTTTGAATAACTTGAGAAGAATTGGAGTTAGTTCTTCTTTAATTGTATAGTGGAATTCATCAGTGAAGCCATCTGTTCCTAGGCTTTTCTTTGTTGGGAGAGTCTTTATTACTGATTGAATTTCCATCTTGGTAATGGGTCTGCTTTGGTTTTCTCTGTCTTCATGGCTCAATTTAGATAGGTTATATGTGTCCAAGAATCTATCCATTCTTGATTTCCCAGTTTGTTGGCATATTGCTCTTTGTAGTAATTTCTGATGATTCTATTTATTTCTGTGATGTCTGTTGTTAAATTTCCTTTTTCATCTCTGATTTTATTGATTTGGCTCTTCTCTCTCCTTTTTATGGATAGTTGGGCCAATGGTGTGTCAATTTTGCATATTTTAAAAAAACCAGCTCTTTGTTTTGCTGATCTTTTGTATTCAATTTTGTTGATTTTTTTCTCTAATTTTAGTTATTTTCTCCTACTAGTTTTGGGTTTGGTTTGCTGCTATTTTTCTAGATCCTTGAGATGCATTGATGGTTCATTTATTTGGTGCCTTTCCAATTTCTTGATGTAAGCACCAATTGCTATAAAGTTTCCTCTTACTGCTTTTGATATATCCCATAAGGTTTGATATGTTGTATTGGTCTTTGTTTCCAGAAATTTTTTGATGTATCTTGATTTCTTGTATGGTCCACTGTTCATTCAGGAGCATGTTGTTCAGTCTCCATGTGTTTACCTATGTTCTAGAGATTCCTGAGTTGTTGACTTGCAGCTTCATTCCATTGTGGTCTGAGAAAATGCATGGTACGATTTCAATTTTTTTGAATTGCTGAGACTTGCTTTATGGCCTAGTATGTGGTCAATCCTAGAGAAAGTTCCATGCGCTGCTGAGAAGAATATGTATTCTGATTCTGTAGGATGAAAAGTGCTTTAGATATCCATTAGGTCCATTTGGTCTATAGTGTTGATTAATGCACTGTTTCCTTGCTGATTTTCTGTCTGGTTGATCTGTCCATTGCTGAAAGGGGTATTGAAATCCCCTATTACTATTTTTTTTTTTTTTTTTGACAGAGTGGACAATGAGAGAGAGAGACAGAGAGAAAGGTCTTCCTTTGCCGTTGGTTCACCCTCCAATGGCCCCCGTGGCTGGTGCACTGCAGCTGGCCCAGCGCACTGATCCAAAGCCAGGAGCCAGGTGTTTCTCCTGGTCTCCCATGCGCGTGCAGGGCCCAAGCACTTGGGCCATCTTCCACTGCACTCCCTGGCCACAGCAGAGAGCTGGCCTGGAAGAGGGGTAACCGGGACAGAATCTAGCGCCCCGACCGCCGGCACCACAAGGCGGAGGATTAGCCTGTTGAGCTGTGGCACCGGCCCCTATTGCTATTTTATTTGAGTCTGTGTCTCTCTTTAGATCTCTTAACATTTCTTTTAATTAGCCAGGTATCCTGTAATTAGGTGCATATATGTTCATAATAGTTACATCTTCTTGTTGAATTGATTCCTGAATCATTATATAGTGTTCTTCTTTGTCTCTTTTAATAGTTTTTGTGTTAAAGTCTATTTTGAATGATATGAGGATGGCTATACCAGCTCTTTTTTGGTTTCTGTTGGCATGGAATATCTTTTTCCATCCTTTCACTTTCACTCTGTGCATCTTTGTTGGTGAGATGTGTTGTTTGTAGGCTGAAAATAGCTGGGTTTTTTTTTTTCAGTCCATTCAGCCAGTCTGTGTCTTCTAACTGCAGAGTTGTGGCCATTTACATTCAAGTTGACTATTGCTAAATAATGACTTGGCCCTGATATTTTTCCATAAATATTTCTATTTTTTTACTTGAGATTTCTTTGTTCTTTTACTGAGAGCTTTTCTTTACCTTCTTTCATAGTTGGTTCATAGTGATGACCATGTTTCTGTGTGCAGCACATCCTTATACATTTTCTGCAAGTCTGGATGGGTGGTGACAAATTCTTTCAATTTCTGTTTGTCATGGAAGGTCTTTATTTCACCTTCACTTGTAAATGAGAATTTTGCAGGATATGGTATTCTGGGTTGATAGTTCTTTTTTCTTAAGACTTGGAATATACCTAATATCTCAAACCCTATAGAAACCTGTAGGGTTTCTGATGAGAAGTCCACTGTGAGTCTAATTGGAGATCCTCTGAAAGTAATATGGTGCTTCTCTTGTGCACATTTTATAATCTTTTATGTTTTACTTTGGAGAGTTTGATTACAATGTATCATGGTGAAGATCTTTTCTGATCATGTCAACTAGGAGTTCTATGTGCTTCCTATACTTGGGCATCCCTTTCTTTTTCCAAATTAGGAAAACTTTGTTATTTCACTAAAAAGGCCTTCTAATCCTTTCTTTCCACTCCTTCAAGAACTAGAACCTGTATGTTGGATGATTTGATAGTATCCTATAGATTACCAACAGTGTTTTTTAGTTTTCTAATTCTTAGGTTTTGCCTGATTGTATAATTTCCTGTGCTTTGTCTTCTAAGTTGCATAGTCTTTCTTCTGCCTCACTGATTCTGTTGTTAAGGCTTTCCACTGCATTTTCAAGATTTCATTTTGATTTCTTTTTAAGATCTCAGTTTCATGGGAGAAATTTTCTTTCATGTCATGTATGGATTTCATTAATTTGTGCATTTGCTTCTGATTACTTCTACATAATTCTAATGATCAATTTTTTGAATTCCATTTCTGGCATTCCTTCAGTCTCATCATCTTCACAATCTATTATTGAAGTGTTGTGTTCTTTTCGGGATGTCATGTTGTCTTCCTTATTCTTGTTTCTTGAATTGGTGCTTTTGTTATTCAGCATTTATGGAGATACTAGTTGGTTTATTCTTTGTTGTTTTCACTGTGGTGGCTTTTATCTTTGGACTGTGTCTGAGTCCAGCTCCCTATCTGTTCTCCCCACAAGACTCGGCAGTCTCCATTTGGGTGGTTGCTGGGCATGGACATGAGCTGGTGCAGCTGTTATGTATGTCCAAAATGGTGCCTGCTATCTATCAGCTTGTTACAGGATGCTGTTGCAAGGTGATCAGGGAGAGAGAAAATGTGTCCCCCCGCCCCCTTTGTTTTTTCTCCTCTAGTTTGGCAGGTATACCATCTCCACAGGGCTCCAAGCTGAATTCCCTCTAGACTTTTCCTGCAGCTTTTTCACTGGTGGCTTGGGCTGCTGCAATCTGGCCTCACCTGATAATCTCCAATACTGGTGTGGAGGCTCTCAGCTCTAAAGATCTATTTTTCATCTGTATTGTTTTTTGTTTTGTTTTGTTTTTTTAGACAGAGTGGACAGTGAGAGAGAGACAGACAGAGAGAAAGGTCTTCCTTTGCCGTTGGTTCACCCTCCAATGGCCACTGCGGCCTGCGCACCGTGCTGATCCGAAAGCAGAAGCCAGGTGCTTCTCCTGGTCTCCCATGGGGTGCAGGGCCCAAGCACTTGGGCCATCCTCCACTGCATTCCCTGGCCACAGCAGAGAGCTGGCCTGGAAGAGGGGTAACCGGGACAGAATCCGGCGCCCCGGCCGGGACTAGAACCTGGTGTGCCGGTGCCACAGGAGTAGGATTAGCCTATTGAGCTGCAGCACCAGCCCATCTGTATTGTTTTAAGATCTATTTTTCATCTGTGTCCATAATCTCATTGTCAGCCTTTTCTGACTCATTGGGTTAGGTCCTGTAGACCTTCCATTATCCTTCCTCGTTTCTTAACTCTTTTAAGGTAGTCCTACTGGGGCTTCATGAAATCGTGCTCTGATTTTTCTTATTTCTTTCTTTCTTTTTTTTTTTTTTTTAATCACTTTAACTTTGTTCTGTTCTGTGAGATTTCCATGACTTTAAATTCCCAGTACTTCCTTGTATTATCTTATTAGGAAATTTCAAGAAGTTATTCCTTTTTATGGTATTCCAGTTTTATTTTATCACTGCAAGGATATTAATTGTAGTGATTCTTTTTAAATTTCATTTTTCCTGACAACGCTACTTAACAGGTTTTGTTATCTCCATTTTACTTTATTTATTTGAGAGGTAGAGTTACAGAGGGAGAGACGGAGAGAAAGGTTTTCCATCTGTTGGTTCACTCCCCAAATGGCCACAACAGCTGGATCTAAGGCATCCAGGAGCCAGGAACTTCTTCCAGGTCTCCTACACAGTTGCAGGGGCTGTAGCACTTGGGCCATCTTCTGCTTTCCCAAGCCATAGCAGAGAGCTGGATTGGAAGAGGAGCAGCTAGGCCATGAACCGGCATCCATTTGGGATGCCAGCTTCACAGACGGAGGCTTAGCCTACTGAGCACAGCACAGGCCCTGACTGTAGTGAGTTTTAAAAATAATTTGCTTCTACTCTCTGCACTGTTTCCTTTGGGTTTCTTTCTTTCTTTCTTTTTTTTTTTTTATCTATTTGTCTCTCTCAGTTTTCATTTAAAAGTGGAAGGCACAAATAAATGAATAATATGACAGTACCATCTGTTTGTTATTAAAATAATTCTATTTGTGTCACTTAGTTTATTTTTTTAACCCAGATGCTAATGTGCCTGTTTTTCATTAGTTGCAAATCAGCATCTCATCTATTAAGGCTTATTTGATTTATAGTAAGTCCCATGTGTCTTGTCTTCTGCTCCCACTTCTTTGTGGACCCAGGTCAGCCATCCATGCTCTAGGACCATGGGCTCTCTTCCTCCCCACCGGGGCTTAAATTGTGCTGCAGTTAGCCCTTCCATGTACTTTTTTCGGCTTCTTTCTGATGTGCTTTTGCGCTCTGGCTCTACAGCTAGTCTCTGTTGCCTGAGGTCCTCCTTTCTTGCATGGAGCAATTTGCAGTGAATTTGTCAGCACTCGGCAGAGATTCCTCCTGTGGTGGTGAACAGGCTGTGCTTAAAGGAATCTGTTTGGTACAGAGAAATGTTAACAGTGACCCAATAATTCCACTCTTCTAGGTGAACCCCAAAAGGATTAAATGCAGGTATTCTAGCAAAAACTTGTATGTGAGCATTTATCACAGTGCTATTAATCCTAGTCAAAGGGTGGAAACAGCCTAGTGAGCATCAGTTAGTGAAGAGGTAAACAAAATGTGGTATATACATACAATGGAATGTTACTTGGCCTTAAGGACAGGCATTCAGATGTAAGATGAGTCTTGGACATCCATGCTAAGTGAAATGAGCAGTCACATAGGGCCACACAATATGTCTGGAATGGGCAAAAATTTAGAGACAAGAAGTAGATACAGAGTTGCTTATGGGTGTGATGGCCAAAGGAGCCATGGTTTCTTTTTGAGGCACTAAAAAGGTTTTAAAGTTGACTGTGGAGGTGGTTTGCAGATACCTACAAATAGGAGGGGTCTTCAGAAAGTTTATGGAAAGTACATATTATGGAAACACTGTGCATGGGTTTCAAAATTTTTTTGTACCCAAATCTTTTAATTCCATTTTCCATGAATTTTTTAAAAACAACCTCATTTGGGGCGGCACTGTAGCACAGCAGATAAAGCTGCTGCCTGTAACTCCAGCATCCAATATAGGTGCCCGTTCAGGTGCCGGGCTGCTCTGCTTCCAATCCAGCTCCTGCTAATGGCCTGAGAAAAGCAGTAGAAGATGGCCCAAGTGTTTGGGTTCCTGCCACCCACGTGGGAGACCCACATGAAGCTCTTGGCTTTGGCCTGGCCCAGACTGTTATGGCCATCTGGGGGAGTCAACCAGTGGATGGAAAAATCTCTCTGTGTGTCTGTCCCTCTCTCTATATAATTCTGTCTTGCAAATGAATTAATAAATCTTAAAAAAAAATAGCCTCATTTACTAGAGGGTGGGTATTTGGCACAGTGGTTAAGATGCGGCTTGGGATACCCACGTTCTATATTAGGGTGCCTGGTTTCGAATCCTGACTCTTCTCTCAATTCTGACTTCTTGCTAACACACATCCTGGGAAGAAGCAGGAAATGGTTTAAAAACATGGGTCCCTGTCACCCACATGGGAGACTCAGATTGTATTTGTGGGTCCTGGCTTCATCCTGGCCCAGCGTTAGCTATTGCAGGCATTTGGGAAGTGAATGAACATACGGGAGATTCTCTCTCAAATGAGTGAAATTTGTAAATATTGCTAAAATTTAAAAAATATTAAATTATATACTTTAAATGTGTGGATTACCTGGCATGTAAATTATATCTCAAGAAAATTATTAAAATAAAAAACTTAAAGGGGTCTTTTTTAAAGATTTATTTATTTATTTGAAAAAGTTCCACAGAGAGAAGGAGAGGCAGAAAGAGAGAGGTCTTCCACCTTCTTGTTCACTCCCCAATTGGCTGCAGTGGCCGGAGTGGGGCTGATCCAAAGCCAGGAGCCAGGAGCTTCTTCCTGGTCTACCATGTGGGTATAGGGGCCCAAGGACTTGGGCCATCCTCTGTTGCTTTCCCAGGCCAGAGCAGAGAGCTGGATCAGAAATGGAGCAGTTGGGTCTTGAACCAGTGCCCATATGGGATGCCAGCACTGCAGGTGGCAGCTTAACTTGCTACACCATAGCGCTGCCTCCCCGTTTAAAGTTTTTTTTTTTTAAACGTTTTTATGGCCAGCGCCACAGTTCACTAGGCTAATCCTCCGCCTTGCGGCGCCAGCACACCGGGTTCTAGTCCCGGTCGGGGCACCGGATTCTGGCCCGGTTGCTCCTCTTCCAGGCCAGCTCTCTGCTGTGGCCAGGGAGTGCAGTGGAGGGTGGCCCAAATGCTTGGGCCCTGCACCCCATGGGAGACCAGGAGAAGCACCTGGCTTCTGCCTTCGGATCAGCTCCATGCGCCGGCCGCAGCGTGCTGGCCGTGGCGGCCATTGGAGGGAGAACCAACAGCAAAGGAAGACCTTTCTCTCTGTCTCTCTCTCACTGTCCACTCTGTCAAAAAAATAAATAAATAAAAGATTTATGTATTTGTTATTTGAAAGTCAAAGTTACACAGGGAGAGAAGGAGAGGCAGAGAGCAAGTGAGAGAGAGGTCTTCCATCCTTTGGTTCACTCCCCAGATAGCCATAATGTTAGGAGCTTTGCCGTACTGAAGCCAGAAGCCAGGAGCTTCCTCAAGGTCTTTCCAACCAGGTGCAAGGGCCCAAAGACTTGGGCATCCCGTATTGCTTCCCCAGGCCATAGCAGAGAGCTGGATCAGAAGTGGAGCAGCCAGGACTCGAACCAGCACCTGTATCGATGCTGGCACTGCAGGCAGCGGCTTTACCAGCTACATCACAGCATGGGCCCCAAAAGGGTCTTGAATAGACTGTCCTAGAAGCCATGTTGAAACCTACCTGTGTGGGGCTGGCTCTGTGGTATAGTGAGTTAAGCTGCCATCTGCAGCACCACCATTCCATATGGACACCGGTTCAAGTTCCTGCTGCCCTGCTTCTGACCCAGTTCCCTAATGTGGCTGGAAAAGCAGTAGAGTATGGCCTAAGGGCTTGGGCCCCTGCCACCTGTGTGGGGAAACTAGGATGAAGCTCCTTGCTCCTGGCTTCGGCCTGGCCCAGCCTCGTATGTTGGTAGCCATTTGGGGACTGAACCAGCAGATGGAGGATTTTTTTCTCTCTCCCTCACCGCCTCTCCTCTCTTTTCCCCCCAGTTCTGAAAAAAACTACCTATGTTAGGCTCTGCTGACTCCTGTTGCTGCTCCTCATGTCCAAGCTCACACGAATGCTGCTCTTGTCATCTCTCTTTATGTCAAATGCTCCCTTTAGTGCTCTACAGTGGTTTATAGTCCCCATCACATAGCCTTGACTTTCAGAACCAGGACTTGAGTTGCTTTTTTTCCTTATTCTTTTAGCTTTTTCAAATTACTGATACTTTTCACCCCTTTTCATTTTGCTAAAAATCTTGTATATGAGAGTTCTTTTTTTTCCCCCTAGTTATTCTTTCAGAGTTTGTGTTTGGCTTATATTCAGTAAGTCATATTAGTGTTATGGCCACATGTTTTTAAAATTTTATTTATTTTATTTTGAAAGGTAGAGTTATAGACAGGGAACTTCCATCTTCTGGTTCACTCCCAAAAAACATGAAGCAGTTGGTGGTGAGCCATGCTGAAGTCAGGAGCCTGGTATTCAGTCAGGTCTCTCACATGGGTGGCAGGGACTCAACGACTCGGGTCATCACGTGCAGCCTGCCAGGATGCACATCAGCAGGAAACTGGGGTCAGAAACAGCAGGGATTTAAACCCAGGCACTGCTG
Organism: Sylvilagus floridanus; assembly: GCA_949820135.1. Classification (NCBI taxonomy): domain Eukaryota; kingdom Metazoa; phylum Chordata; class Mammalia; order Lagomorpha; family Leporidae; genus Sylvilagus; species Sylvilagus floridanus. Next base: position 115,607,234 of record OX463236.1, read on the forward strand.
AATGGGACGTGGGTGCCCCAAGGGCATGTTAATCATGCTGCCAGATACCTGTCCCTCTTTCAGATTGTCAGAGTCATTCACCATTAGTGATTTTACAGACTTGATGGTGAAAACTGCGATTAGCACATTAGATTTCCAGTTCATCTGGAGTTCTGGGTGAACACAGGGCAGTCTATGTCCTGGCTTCAGGGCTGTCATCACGTTAGTAGTGGTTCAACTCCTGTGAGCCTGAAATTCACATGAATTAGTCCATGGCACCTAGTGTGATGAGGAACAGGAAGTTAGGGATGGCAGATCCTGGGTAGGTGACATTGAGAAGTGGTTTTTTGCATAGAAGAGAAAACTTGTAATTGGCCAACTTCTCTTTCTCAGCCTTCTTAACATAACGTACCTCTTTCATAATCTCTTTTCCTTGGCACAGGCACATGAGTCTAATGAAAGAAAGAGAGACAGATCTTCTGTCACTGGTTCACTCCCCAAATGGCTGCAACTACTAGGCTGGGCCAGGCTGAAGCCAGGAGCCAGTAGCTTCTTGTGGGTCTCCCACGTGGGTGGCAGGGGCCCAAGGACTTGGGACATCTGCTGCTGCTTTCTCAGGTGCATTTTAGGGAGCTGGATCTGAATTAGAGCAGTCAGGACTCCAGTCAGCACTCATATGAGATGACAGTGTCATAGGCCGTGGCTTTACCTGCTACACCGCAGCACCAGCCCCCAAGTTATCTTAGAGAGTTCTCATTGAGCTGTCACAACTGTCTGTCAATTTGTCATCAGGGTGCCATTCTTCTTGCCTTAAATATATATGGACCAAATGTCTGTCCCATTCCCTCTTTCCTTTTCCTCTGACAGCTCTCTGAGAGAACTTCTGACCACCTTATAACACGTCAGCTCCCATTTATTGCATGGCTGGTGGCAAAGCAGAAGAGATTCCCTTCCCCTTTCTCGGACTGGATTCCCCTGGTCTCCTGGGCCTATTCACCACTAAAATGTTGCTTCTCATGGTCCCCTGTCCCCCAGCTCCTTTGCATTTCTTATATAGCTGGTGACTGGAACTCACTTCTTGTTTTATCCTTACCTTACTGTTACTGCCCCTCTGGCCAAAAGGTTGAGGTAAACCAGGAAATTTTTATTCAAGTGTACCTTTTTATCTTGCTATATATTTTTTAAAGGTTTATTTATTTGAAAGGCAGAGTTTACAGGGGATGGGGGGGGGGATATTTTCCATCTGTTGCTTTACTCCATAAATAGTCACAGTGGTCAGGACTGGGCCAGGCTGAAGCCAGGAACCTAGAACTCCATCTGGGTTTCCCATGTGGGTACAGGGTCCCAAGCATTTGGGCCATCTTCTGTTGCTTACCAGGGCCATTAGCAGGGAGCATTTGGGACCCAAACTGGTATGAGTATCGGATTCCAATGTTGCCTGTGATGCTGGCTTAACCCCCCATTCCACAGTGCCAGCCCATTACCATCTGTCCTAATGCATTGTTTACCTCTTAGCATTTGAAGAACACGCATACTTCTCTCTCACATTACCAGCAGGTACACAGCAGAACATGGGTTTTAAGGATGGAGAATTAACAAATTGATGGTGTTCTGAAAATACTCAGGACTTTTTCTTCATTTTACTGAAATAAATCACTTTAGGGTTTTGTATTCATAGTTAACAACTTCAGGTAGAATGTTAGACACAAGTTCTTGGTAAAGTCTTTATGTACTTTAATTAACTATGATTAATTTTAGATATATTGAGAGATGTATTCAAATGGTGTTTCAAGGCAGATATTTTAAAAATTAGCTATATAATTCCCACTATAAAAGTAATAAATACATGCTATAAAGATGTTTAATATATATATATATATATATATATAATACAACCATTGGCTGTTCAGCCTATTGACTTAAAAAAAAATATTTCATTTTATTTGAAAGAGAAACACAAAGAGAGAGAGCACTTCCATCTGCTGGTTCACTCAGATGGCCACCACAGCCCAGGGCTGGGCTAAGCCAAAGCCAGGAACCAGGAACTCCATCTGGTTCTCTCATAGGATATCAGGGACTCAGTACTTGAGCTATCTGCTGCCTCCCAGACACATTAGCAGGAAACTGTATCAGAAGTAGAGCTGTGACTTGATCCTTGCACTATGCTAATGGAATGAATGTCCCAAGTGATGACTTAAAGCACTGGGCCAAAAGCCCACATGTTAAATATGTGTTATTCAGTCCTATATATATGAATGTATGTATAATACCTTAGAAAATAAGCCCATGTTAATTAACTTTGAAGGAAAATAAGAATAACATATAGATAAATTACTGAGTTCAATCCACCAGATGGTTATTTGAGTTGAAAAGTGATGTAAATTATGTGATGGCCTGTGTCCAAACTCACCAGAAAGTTGCCTGGGTTCTGTGTTGTAAAATTTCTTTTAGATGCTTTTTTCCTTGCCGAAAATGAAAATGTTACTATTTTCTATAGTGAAAACACTGTGGGGGAAAAACTCAGAAATTAGGGTGGGCGTTTGGCATAGCAGTTAAGATGCCACTTGGGATGCCTGTATCCCATATTAGTGTTCCTGAGTTCAAGTCCTGGCTTTGTTTCTATTTCTAGCTTTTGGCTAATTTGTACCCTAGGAGGCAGCAGGTGATGGCTCAAGTAGTTAGGTCCCTGCCACCATGTGGGAGATTCAGTTGAGTCTCTTGCTTCTGTCTTTGGCCTGGCTGAGCCCTGCCTTCTGTGTGCATTTTAGCAGTGAACCAGGATTTGGGAAATCAATCACTCTTTCACAATAAAGATTTTTAAAAGCTTCAGACTGAAAATCTAAAGAAATAAAAGAAAATAACTCATTCCATATACATTAAAATTATATAATTTCAGATTTTTTTATAATGCGAAGGGGCTTTAGAAAGTTTGTGGAAAGGTAAGTTTATGGGCAGGCATTTGGCACAGCAGTTTAAGTTGCTGCTTGGGATGCCCACATCCTTTGTGCCTGGTTTGAGTTCCAGCTACTCTGCTTGTTATCCAGTGTCCTGCTGATGCCTGCCCTAGGAGGTAACAGGGGATGACTCATCTACTTGGTCCTTGCTATGCATGTGGGAGGCCTGGTTTGACTTCTGGGCTCCTAGGTTTGGTATGGTCCAACCCTCAACCCTGGCTGTTATGGGCATTTGGAGAGTGAACTAGTGGATGGATATCTCCATCTGTCTGTCTCTCTTTTGCTCTTTGTGTGGGTCTCTGGTTTTCAAATAACCAATGAAGGCGCCAACATTGTGGTGCAGTTGTTTGCTTGTGGGTGCCAGCATCCCATATTGGAGTACTGGTTGAAGTCCAGGCTGCTCTGCTTCTGATCCAGCTTCCTGTTTTGTCATTCTGCCTTTCAAATAAAATAAATAAATTTAAATCCATGATTCAAGGAGTTTTCATGTTCATAGAAAATTAAACATCTTTAGTTTCATTTTCCATGAACTTTTAAAAAATTTATTTATTTGAAAGGCATAGTTAGAGAGAGGGAGAGACAGAGAGAGGTTTTCCATATTCTGGTTCACTCTCCAGATGGCCGCAGTGGCCAGGGTTGAGACAGCCGAGAGCTGGGAGCTTCATTCAGTCTCTTGTGTGGGTGGCAGAGGCCCAAGCACTTGGTCTTTCCTGTGCTGTTTTTCCCAGACCGTGAGGAGGGAGCTGAGTTGGAAGTGGAGTATCCGAGACACGAATGTACCCATATAGGATGCCAGCATCCAAGATGGTGGCTTTCTGTGCTATACCAGAAGGCTGGCTCCTCCATGAACTTTTTTTTTTTTTTTAAAGATTTATTTGAAAGAGTTAGGGAGTGAGGGAAAGAATCAGTCTCCCACTGCCCAGATGGCTGCAATGACCAAGGGTAGGCCCGGTGAAGCCAGGAGTTAGGAGCTTCATCTAGGTTCCTACGTGGGTAGCAGGGACCCAAACACTTGGGTAATTTTTCTGCTGCTTTCCCCAGACATATTAGCAGGAAGCTGGATCAGAAGTGGAGCAGCTGGGACACAAACCAGTGCCCATATGGCATGCCAGCATTTCAGGCAGCAGCTTTACCCACTATGCCACAGTGCTGGCCCCGCCATGAACTTTTTGAAGTACTCTTGTATGTAATTCTTATAAAATTAGAAATTATAAATACCTTCTAACTTGGGTTTTACTACTTAATATTTTGTAGACATCTCTCACATCTTATTTTCTATATAATACCTACTGGCAAAATGTAATACTTTGTTTAAAATGTACGTTAATTGGTTAACTCTTTTAGGTTATTATTCAGTTTTGGCTACTTAAATAGAACTGTGGTGGCTATTCTCATCGATTGCATACTTTCTTTCTTACTAGAATAAGTTTCCTGAAGTGATACTGTTGAGTGGCAAGGTCCATGCATTTAAAATTTCCTCCTTGTCACCACACTATCCTCCAGAAAGGGATGACAAATTTGTTGTTACACCCAAGATGGGTGAGAACAGTGTGCTGTTGGTGGGACCTCAGGAAGTGCGTGAAGCCACAGCAGTGAATTACGTATTAGAATTTTACATATATTAGAGGGCGTGTCAGGTACACGCTCAAGGGAAATGTTTGTTTGCGAATTGGGCTGTGTGTGTGGTACTAATTCTTAAAGCAGTGCTCTCCCACCAGTGTTTACCCTGTGATGCTGAGTATGCAGTGGTGTTTTGCGGGTCACGGAATTTGGTCTCAGAGTATGATCCTGTCTTGTCTTAGATGAGTGACCGAGGAGGTGGTGTTCCTTTGAGGAAAATTGACAGACTCTTCAACTACATGTATTCAACTGCACCCCGACCTCGCGTAGAGACTTCCCGCGCAGTGCCCCTGGTATGTGACCAAGAGAACGAAGTGTGCTTTTGTGAGTTGCCTTTGTGTAGGGTGCTTCAACAGGAAGAGGGGCACCATGGGAAGCACTTCCCTCTGCATTTCAGCAGCCTTGGGAGTACTTCTTCTTAATGAAATGGGCACAAGACAGAGATTGCAGTTTCAGAGTTCCTGTTGCCAGCTTGCTAGGGAGCATGGTTTTCACTACGCTGTGATAGAATAATTCTGTTGTGAAAGAAAATCTGGTTTTACTGGTATTTGGTCAATACTACTTTTTTTTAAGATTTATTTATTTGAAAGGCAGAGTTGACAGATCTTCCATCTGCTGGTTCACTCCCCAAATGGCTGCAACAGCCAGAGCTAGGCCTGTCCAAAGCCAGGAAGCAGGAGCTTTTTCCAGGTCTCCTACTTGGATGCAGAGGCCAGAGACTTGGGCTGTCTTCTACTGCTTTCCCAGGTGCACTAGTAGGGAGCTGGATTGCAAGTAGGGCAGCCGGGACATGAACCAGTGCCCATTTGGGATGCTGGTGCTGCAGCACTGGCCCCAGGTCAACACTGATTTCAACTTGTGTAGACATTTTTCCTCAGGTATTTGTAATTAGGTCTCATGTTGTAGAATCAGAAATGAGATTTAAATTCAAATCCATTTTATCACTAGCCTGAAGCAAGCTCAAATTATTATTGCTACCTTTATTTATCTTAGTGTCACCTGCTTTCAGATTTAAAATAGTCAACTTTTTTAAAAGAAAGGCTTATTTATTTATTTGAAAGTCAGAGTTACACAGAGAGAAGGAGAGGCAGAGAGAGAGGTCTTCCATCCACTGGTTCACTGCCCAGTTGGCTGCAATGGTTGAAGCTGTACCAATTCGAAGCCAGGAGCTTCATTTGGGTCTCCTACGTGAGTGCAAGGGCCCATGCACTTGGGCCATCTTCTGCTTTCCCAGGCCACAGCAGAGAGCTGGATTGAGGTGGAGCAGCCAGGACTTGAACTGGTGCCCATATGGGATGCTGGCACTGAAGGTGGTAGCCTTACCTGCTAAGCCACAGCGCCAGCCCCACATTCAACTTTGAATTGACTACGTCCCTGTCCTTACCACCCAAACCTCACAAAAAACACTTTGGCAAATCTTTGTCCTATAATTCTGCAAGAGTTCTATTCTTCCAGGCTTTGAAGCTTCATCAGCTAATAGACTGGAATTACCCTGTGACATGAAATACAAGATAAGATGGTCTATTCTAGACCCTGTCCTGGGAAGTTGCTAGGAAGTCTTTATCCTTTTAAGAATTAAAAAATTTTTTTTCTTTCAGATTTGTTTAAAAAATATTTGTTTGAAAGGCAGAGTTATATATAGAGAGAGGTCTTCTATCTGCTGGTTCACTCCCAAGTGGCTGCAATGGCCAGAGTTGGGCTGATCCAAAGCCAGGAACCAGGAGCTTCTTCCAGGTCTCCCACAAGGGTGCCGGGGCCCAAGGACCTGGGCCATAGCAGAGAGCTGGATCAGAAGTAGAGTAGCCGGGACTTGAACTGGTGCCTATAAAGGATGCTGGCACTGTAGCTGGTAGCTTTCCCTACTATACTATAGCACTGGACTCTTTTAAGTATTTTAAAGTGTTTATTTTTAATTTTTATTTTTGAAAGTAGAGGATTTTCCATTCCCCAGATTCCCACAGTAGCCATGGCTGGGCCAGGGCCAGATTCAGGAATTAGAAACCCAGTCACTTTAACCATCACCTGATGCTTCCCAGGGTCTTTGTTGGTAGAAGGCTGGAGCCAGGAATCAAACCCAGGCACATTTTTTTTTAAAGATTTATTTATTTATTGCAAGTCAGAGTTACATAGAGAGAGGAGAGGCGGGGGGAGGGGGGGCTTCCATCCAATGGTTCACTCCCCCATTGGCCGCAACAGCTGGAGCTGCACAAATCCGAAGCCGGACGCCAGGAGCTTCTTCCGGGTCTCCCACGCGGTGCAGGGGCCCAAGGACCTGGGCCATCTTCTCCTGCCTTCCTAGGCCAGAGCAGAGATCTGGGTTGGAAGTGGAGCAGCTGAGACTAGAACCGGTGCCCACATGGGATGCCGGTGCTTCAGGCCAGGGCATTAACCTGCTGTGCCACAGCGCCGGCCCCCCTAGGCACATTTTAATGCTAGGCCAAATACCCACCCTAGAAGACCTTGATTCTATAGTTCACCTGCTATATAGCACACATTCTTGGCTGCAGTGGTAACATGAGTCATGTCTTACCAAGGTTTTGAAATGATTGCTCTAGTGATGTGCTTCTCTACTTGAGATATGCAGCTCTCCAGAGCAGATGTCCATGTGCCCAGGGACAGATAATAGCAAATGGTAGATACCAGCATCTTCTTAGCATTCTAACTTTAAGTAGGGAGAGGGAAGGGAGATGCTGCTTTGTAGTAAACAAATATTGTAGAATTTTTGTGGGGCACAGCGTAGTGCAGCCTCTGGATCTAAACTCTCTGGTGCTTTCTTGACTCCACATGTCCCAGGTGTGCAACCGTGGGAAGACTTTTAATTTTCAATGCCACAGTGTGCACAACTTGAAAAATAGAGATATTGTGGGAATAAATATCAAGTGTTTTTTATAGAGCCTGGCACATAGCAAATGCCTATGTTTGTTGTTTTAGGATGCAGAATTTATATATTTAAAAAAAAAGGTTTGCCATGGGACAGGCTGTCCTGTATACCTTGGCAGCCTTAGCAAGAATAGAACTCTGCTGAGCTCCTGCAGAGCCTCCTTCATGCTGCCATGAGCACTTTGCAAGTGGACTAATCAGCAAGCACAGGGAGCTGGGGAAGAGCTGCCCGATAGCCACAGGAGTAGCATCTGGTCCACCTGGTTATTGCATGCCTCCTCCACACGGATGCCTCTGGTGGGCACTTCCCTTATGTTCACCTTGGAAACCAAGTTAGAGTATCCACCAAGTTCCTTTGCAGACCTCAGTCTCATCAGGTTCCGGCTTTGTCCCGAGTCCCTGACTAGCCAGGCAACCTGTTTACTGCTACCTTTCAGAACTGCCCCACCCCAAAAAGGGATGTGGTGAGAGACCAGTCTGTGTCAGCAGGTGCTGGCACACTGGGTAGATCCAGCCATGGCCTAGCCTTGGGCTGTTTTCCTTCTCTGTTACGTAGTCACAGGGGAAGCCCTGTCAGTTCACAGGTGTGGTCAAGAGACTGGCATTGATAAAGTAGGTCAGGTACAATGGAAGCCTTAGCCACTTACTCCTGTAGTTTAATAAGGACCACTTCTGGAATCAGAATGTGTCAGTCAGGATCACAGCAGGGTCCAGCACCATGGCGTATTGGTAAAGCTAGCTGCAGCCTGCAGTGCCGGCATCCCATTTGGGTGCTACTTCAAGTCCTGACTGCTCCACTTCCAATCCAGCTCTGTGCTGTGGCCTGTTAAAGCAGTAGATGTCCCAAGTCCTTGGGCCCCTGCACCCACATGGGAGACCTAGAGGGAAGCTCCTGGCTTCGGATCTGGACAGCTCTGAATAGCTCCAGTCAATGTGGCCATTTGGGGAGTGAACCAGTAGATGGAAGACCTCTCTCTGCTTCTCTGTAACTCTGCTTTTCAAATAAATTAAAAAAAAATAAAAAAAAAAAAGATTTTAAGATCACAACAGGAAAGAGGTGGCTCCCTGAAATTACAATTCCAGGAAGGTTTACTTACAAAGAGGCGCTGGGTTCCTGGTCTCTCGATAGTCTTTGTAAGTAAATCTTCCTCATTACAATGCTGTCAGCCTCTGGATCAAAAGGAAGAGGAGAAGGCAAAGGTAGCAGGACCTAGGAAAGAGAGCTGCAGGGTAGCTGTTTACTGTTAGAGGCCCAGCCTGTGCAGGGCAGGGACCAGGGACCTGAATACTCTGCCTGCCGCCCTTTGAACCCTCCTGGGGCTAGACACACACAGTACCTGGGAGTCCATGGACAAAACCCATTCAGGTCAGTCTCCTGGGCCAGGGAGAAGTGTGGAAATTAGACCAGTAGCAACTTGGTTAGAAAAGTCAGGTAGTAATTAGCAGAGGTAGGTAAAGCTGGATTTGTTAGCAGTACTCCGATTCCTGAATCCACATTCACCCTTGACTAGCATTTATGTGGAATGGCATGAACATGACTTGGTGATGAAGACACCATTTTTGTGTTTATTCAGATGTTTTGTATTAAGGAATTGGTGGGTTTCAACCAGAGAAACAAGGAGGCCATTCTCCATCCTGGGAACAGGATGAACAGAGACATTGAAGTGACGTGTTGAAGGACTTGAGTAGGAGATGTGGTTCTGCTAAACTGGGAGGTGAAGAGGCAGAGATCTTAACCAGGTCTGGAAAGCTATAGAAGCTTGGATTTTTGCCTCTAAGGCAGTGGGCTGGGGTGTTGTGGTGGTGGTGTGTTTTGGATTTTCAAGTAGGCAAGTGGCCTGACAGAATTACCAAAGTTAGACCTATTCTAGATACCTCCAGGTTCAGAACACAGGCTGGGAATTCAAGAGTTGAAGTCATAAGGTATATCTCGTAGACTACAAAGAGGCTTTTTCTGCTCTTGCTCCTAGAAGAGGCACTGTGTTTTATGTAACATTGCCAAAAAGCACTGCACACCGGGAAAAAAAAAAACACACACACACACACACACAGCAAGCTTTTCCCTGAGCACCCCCACTCATTTTTAAATGACCAGAGGGAATTAGCTGGTGTGATATTCACCTAAGCTTCCACGGAATCATTATTAGTACTCACTAGATCTCTTGGATTCAGGCCCTGATAGCCTTGGGGTAACCAGTGACATTTGTTTTGATTAGAAAAGTCCTTCATTCTTTGGCTTTCTGATTAGAATTTTTTCTCCCTCAACAGGCTGGTTTTGGTTATGGATTGCCCATATCCCGTCTTTATGCCCAGTACTTCCAGGGAGACCTAAAGCTGTATTCCTTGGAGGGTTATGGGACAGATGCAGTGATCTACATTAAGGTAATATTCCTTTTGATGACAAGAAATGTTGCCAATATTTTATTGTTGTTAAATTTCACTCCACCCCCCCCTATTAAATGTGCAGAAACCTTAGTTTTGGTTTTGTTTACATGGACAGATAATCCTCTCAACTATGGGGAGAGAAAATTCTTATCTGTGATAATCAGGATTACTGGTGCAAAATTTAGTGACTTCAGTTTCTTGTTCCAGCCATTAGATGGCACCCATTTCATAGGAAATGCTGAAAACTGTACTGAAAGAACCATCTGAAAAGAGTAAATTCTTTTTTCCCCTTTAATCATGTCAATTTTGAGGAATTTAAAATGGCAACATCAAGGCAGTACTTTTATCACCATATATAAAATTTTGATCTAGCCTTTAGTTCAAGAAATTCTGCAATATTTCAAGAGTAATATAGAGACGAAATGTTTTTAGTTCCATTTTGAAAAAAGCAAGAAGTCTTACAGAATCATTAATTACCAGAATGGAATTTGTTTTTTTTCCCATATATTGAGTAATGCCTAAGGCCTAAGGTTCAACCTACTCAAAGTATGAGCTTGGAAGATAAAGAAAAATATAGGGTGTCTCAGGTTGCAGTGATTTAAAGAAGGCTGCAATAAAACTGAATAGTGGTAGTGATGTATCAAACATGAAGTTATGTAAGATTCACATGACAGAAACTCACAGGTGCTGGGCCTGAAGGAGAATACCCAGGTCAACCCCAGAGCCAGGAAGCCAAGATGCCTTAGACAGTTTTATATTTATTAATAATGTTATGATGTTTAAAACAACTTCAATGTCAATACTAAAAAAAACACAGTATAGTAATTAAAACATTTCACTGAATCTCAATATATATAGAGGTACACATATCAATATTTTATACTTTATTTTTTTATTTTTGACAGGCAGAGTGGACAGTGAGAGACAGAGAGAAAGGTCTTCCTTTCCGTTGGTTCACCCCCCAAATGGCCACCATGGCCGGCGCTGCATCGATCCAATGGCAGGAGCCAGGTGCTTTTCCTGGTCTCCCATGGGGTGCAGGGCCCAAGCACCTGGGCCATCCTCCACTGCACTCCCTGGCCACAGCAGAGAGCTGGCCTGGAAGAGGGGCAACTGGGACAGAATCCAGCGCCCCGACCAGGACTAGAACCTGGTGTGCTGGCGCCGCAAGGTGGAGGATTAGTTGTTGAGCCATGGTGCCGGCCCAATATTTTATACTTTTTTAAAATGCTTTGATGCTTACCTGACTTCTGACTTGTTCATCTAGCCAATCTTTGGTCTGGGTCATGTTTTGTAAGAGGTATCCACTGTGAAATTTTAGGCCTGGAGTTTCCAAGCTGGCTTGGGAATTAGTGCAGACAGAAAACTCAATTTTCATGTACATTAGCCAGTGCCATGTGTTTGGCAGGTGTTTCACATATATGCAGGATTTAGAAATGTGAAGTAACCTTTTTTCATTGTATCTTTTCTCAAATTCTAGAAAATGTCAGATGTAGAGGCTCTGCTTTTTGTTTCATTTTTCAGGCTCTGTCCACAGAATCCATAGAAAGATTGCCTGTGTATAACAAGGCTGCCTGGAAGCATTACAACACCAACCACGAAGCCGACGACTGGTGTGTCCCCAGCCGAGAGCCAAAGGACATGACAACATTCCGCAGTGCCTAGATGTGCTGGGGACAAACTGGCTTTTGTGTTAAATTTGGAAGGGATGGCATTCAGAACTACATTATACCAAATACTTCACATGTCGTTCTTGCAGTTAACTCTTTGGGTAGGACAAATGGAAGCTGAGTTCCACTTGTGCCTGGTAAACCTCCTGAAGGATGAATCTGTACCTGCTTACGCTTTCACAGGCAATGGGACATAATTTTAAACACCCGTAGTTTTGGTCAGTTTTTTCTTTCCGTAGACTTAAGAAGTGTGCATGTCTGGGTTTCTATAGGAAGCTGTGTTTTTTTTTTTTTTAAATACTTTTAATTTATGTCTGCTAGAAGCATTTTATAAATACTGAATGTAGTTGGTTAACCATCTTTCTGTGATTTGGAGGTATTCCTACTGTCCTTTATTGAGTAGTGACAACTGAAATAAGATGGTGACCAACTACCAATATACCATGTAAACCTAGGACCAACTACCTTTCACTGCCTACATGCATTGCTTAGCTCTCAAATTGATTTATAATCTTAAATTTTTGTAAAAGATTGTGATGACTAGTTCCCTGTGGATTTAAGCCAAGATCATGGGCAATCTTTTTCAATGTGCTGGTGATCAATGCAAGGGAAAAATTTTATAATAAACATGAACTGGCAGTTGCTAAAATTATAGAGAAGAAATTGAAGACAGAGCAGTGAATCCTTGAAACTGACCTAATCAATTGACTGTTGGTGATTGCCTGGGCAGCTTTTAAGAAGTTTTTCCAGATCCTGCTGCAGACTTGCTGGATCAGAATCTTGTGGGCAGGAGCCCAGAGATCTGTTTTTAAAACACTTCCTAGGTGAGTCAGATACTAGTTTAGTTATGATACTACTTCTGTAGAGTGAATAGTGAGGACAGTGTAGTTGCCAAAGTAACAGCGATCTTTATGGTGGTTTCTGCCTATTTCAAAGTCAGATTTCTGGACTCCAGGAGAGAGAAACTGAGTCTAGGCCTGATGCAACTAGAAGCATGATTAGAGACAGAACAGAGTGATTGTAAGAAGAGACAGGTAACCAGAGTCAGAATCATAAATGCGCTAAGTATTGACAAAGAATGCCTGTTTTCTAAAATAGATTTTTTTTCTTTAACCAGGGGAAAGTCAACCTAGATTTATGACAATCCTTTGCATACATGTGGTAATTTGTAGTTTACAAATACTTTGATATATCATAGTCGCTCTGTTGGTCTTCAAGGCAGCTAGCAGGTGCACCACCCTCATTTTCACAGAGCCTGGCCCAAAGTTGCATAGGATTAGAGCGAGAGCCGAAAGGAGGAGACTGTGTTGTTAATTGTACCTTATCCTTTTTTTAAGGTGATAGATACCTTGAAAATAAATTTTAAAGTAAAAATCTAAACATTTAAAGAACAGCACACCACTTAGATGGGAGAACTGTGTTTATCTGGAAATGACATTGAGTTGAAACACTGTTTTTTGATCACACAAGGTTAATAATTCTATATAAACCTGTAGGTTGGAAGGGCTGTTAAAGGGCACACAGTCTACTACCCTCACTGAAGAAATGAGGACCTGCAAACTCAGAGGCGGTATCCTTTGCCTAGGGCTTCTTATACCAGCGAATCTGACCAAATGTTGGAAACAGGTATCTTGCATAAGCTTTTGTTACTCAATTATGGATTCTTTGAAAAACAATAGAATATACTGATTTATATTAGTTTGACATGTTACAAATTTTTGGCTTTAAATTAAGCTTGTAATGATGAAATTTTTACTCTTTTGAATCAAAATGTTCACTTTCTTTCCTAAATGAGACATTTGTAATAACTAATTTAAACCTGACGTTTTTACTTATGAAATACTTCCCCCTCCAAGAAAGTTTTTCCTCTCTTAAGAGCTAAGACATGATATTTGCAAAGGAAAAGTGAAATTATTTTCCTTTAGTTTTTTTTTTTTAAAGTATAACAGCTTTATACTTGGTTATTGTGGTAACGGACAGACGATTACATGCAAAGTATTCTGGTATACCTTTTACCAGTTGATATCAAGCCAAATGAGCTATCTGAGAGGTTTTTCAAGATTCTTAGCTGTTTTGAGCACCAGGATTAATATGATGCAGTATGGATACAAAATGTTTCAAAGGACAGAAAGTGGACACTCACTAATTTTTAGAACCCAAGTGAGTAATGTGCCAACATTTTTAAGAAAGTGATAGAAAAAATATTCTGTGCTATACTTAAGTACTGGCTGGCTTTTGATGTCTTCATACTTAAAAGTGATCACTTTCTTGCACTGTGAAATTTTTACATGAAGATGTTAAAGGGGACGTCTACCTTCTTATTTTGTAAAATGTTTTCTATAAGGCAATAAACAAAGCGTGGACCAGCTCTCATTTTGAACATAAATTGTCAATTTGTTTTTAAAAATATCATCATGTTCTTAAAATGGAAGTCTCATCACCAAGGCTCAACATTCTACAAACATTGGAAAGATTGTAACTAGCAGCTTGAGTTTCCAGGAAGCTGGAATTGGGGGGCAGAGCTAGGATTCCAACCCAGACTCTTTCAGTATAGGATGCAGCCTTCCAGAGCAGTGTCTTAACCCCTACACCAAATGGTTGTCCAGGAGTTGTCTCTGGAGAGTGTGGAATTACACTATTCTAAGAAATTTTGTAACATTGTTTAAAATGTTATTTGAGTGAGAGAAAGAGGTCAATAAAGAGCAAACTTCTGTCCACTGATCCATTCTCCAAATGCCTGCAACAACCATGGCTGGGCTGAGGCAGGAGCCAGGCATCAAATCCAGGTCTACCAGGTGGGTGGCAGGAACCCAATTATTGGAGCCAAAACTGGTACTGTGATGTGGAACATGAGAATTTTTACTGCTAAGCCAAACACCTGCCTTACAAGTTTTATGATTGTTTGAAATGTTGCCAACTGCCAATAATACAAGGAACAGTTATGAGGCTAAGACATCTTAAAGTTTATATTTAAACTATGATATTCTTGCTTTGGTTTTATATTTAGATGTCTAATTATGAGATCCAGAATGTAATAGCTAGACTATTGTATGAAAATACTATAGTTATAGCACTGTATAAAGGTAGTCTAGTATGAAATTATTTTTCCCAAAATTTGGACCTTATATAAGTGAAATAGAATGAGGAATGGGAGAAAAAATAATCCATTTGTTTCTCTATAATACAAAAATATCTGATTAATATAATTTTTTCATCTCTTTCAGTGTCTTCCATAATGTTCAGTGTATAGTGTGCACTTATTACATGTATGTTTAGTAAATACATAAGATTGTTTTTAAGATTACTTTCACAATGGACACAAAGTAATCAGGTTGGTGTCGTGGCTCACTTGGTTAATCCTCTGCCTGCGGCGCCAGTATCCCATATGGGCGCCGGGTTCTAGTCCCGGTTGCTCCTCTTCCAGTCCAGCTCTCTGCTGTGGCCCAGGATGGCAGTGGAGGATGGCCCAAGTGCTTGGGTGTCTGCACCCACATGGGAGACCAGGAGGAAGCACCTGGCTTCAGATTGGCGCAGCGCCAGCTATTTGGGGAGTGAACCAACGGAAGGAAGACCTCTCTGTCTTTAACTCTACCTGTCAAATAATAATAAAAACAAAACAAAACAGAGTAATCTAGCAAAGAAAACTGTAGATAGTGTCTAACAAAAAATACTAGCAGAAACCTGTTCAAGCTATGACTTAAGGAACAAAGGAATAATAAGCCAACACTTTAGGGAGTTTGCATTGTACAGCTGGCTAGCCAGCTTCCCCTATGGGTGCTAATTCCACTTCCCATCCAGCTCCCTGCTAGTGCACCTGGAGAAACAGTAGAAGGTGGCTTGAGTGCTTGGACCCCTGCCACCCCCATGTGAGATCTGGAGGAAGCTCCTGGCTTTGGCCTGACCCACTGACAGCTGTGACCATTTGAGGAGGGAACCAGCAGATGGAAGATACCTCTGTCTCTCCTGCTCTCTCTAACTCTGCCTTTCAGACAAATAAATGGTTTAAAAAAAATGCCAGTACTCCCATGATAGGTCAGTAAGTAAAGCCCGAGCTGTGTTGGTGAAAGGGGGTGGTGTCTGTTGAATGGAAGGACTGCTTCCAGACAAGCTGTAGCCAGAACTAATCAGGAAGGAGAAAAGGATCAAATGACCATATTTAGATAAAAATCAAGAAGACACAGTGCAAACGGAGATAAAGACTCATGTAAGAATACCAGTAACTTTGTGACAAATTCTGGAAATAGGAAAGAAAAACATCTCTAGGGAAAACAGAGACCCATCTAAGATTAAAAAAATTTTGAAAAGACAGGATTTACAGAAAAAGGGAAAGACAGAGAAAGATCTGCCATCTGCTGGTTCATTCCCCAAATGGCCAGAACTGGACTCATCTGAAGCCAGAAGCTTCATCTGGGTCTCCCACGTGGATGCAGGGGTCACTTGGGCCACCTGCTGCTGCTTTCCTAGGCCATTAGCAGGGAGCTGGATCTGAAGGGGAAATAGCTGGGACTCGAACCAGAGCCCATCTGGCATGCTGGCTTCAAAGGCAGTGGCTTAATCTACTATGCTACGATACTCTCCCCCCCCCCCCCCCCCCAGGATTTTAACAGTTTAAGTCAACAGTAGCCACTAAGAAAATGGAGTCAGTGATCACAGCTCCATCTCACCAGAAACCAAGTGTGAGCAGGTGAATTTTGCCAAAATATCAATAAGCCGACAATTCCTATTTTGTAGAGACTTTGAGAGAACAGAATAGAAGAAACTACCTGCAGCTTTTTTTTTTTTTTTTAAGATTTATTTATTTGAAAGAGTTAGGAGAGGCAGAGAAAGAGGTCTTCCATCCGTTACTTCACTCCCCAATTAGCTGCAGAGGCCAGAGCTGCGCTGATCTGAAGCCAGGAACCAGGTGCTTCTTCCAGGTCTCCCATGCGAGTGCAGGGGCCCAAGGACTGGGGCCATCTTCTATTGCTTTCCCAGTTCATAGCAGAGAGCTGGATCGGAAGTGGAGCTGCTGGGATTCGAACCGGTGCCCATATGGGATGCCGGCACTGCAGGTGGTGGCCCCCACCCACAGCTTTTTAAATTTAGTACTTGGTTGTCCACATCTCCTGTCAATCCTGCTTCCTAGAAGGTAGCAGAAGTTCTTGTCTCCCTACCAACTAGGAGACCTGGATGGAGTTCTGGGCTCCTGACTTTGGGGCTGGCTCAGCCCAGCCCCAGCTGTTACGGCTATCTGAGGAGTGAACCAACAGATGGAAGATTTCTCTTTGTCTCCCTCCATCTCTTCCTCCCCCTTTCAAATAAATACATCTTTTTTAAAAATAGATTTTGCTTTACAATGAACAATCTATGGTACAGTTTGGTAATTAAATGCCACATTTCTGATACTCATGCAGTTGAGTTAGCAATAAGTTCCCAAGCACACGGAAATAGTTCACACACAAAAAAGAACATTTGGTGCAATGGTTAAGCCACTGCTTCCCCTGGGGAGGCCTGCATTTTTAACCTGGGGGCCAGCGCTGTGGTGCAGCGGGTTAATGCCCTGTCCTGAAGCACTGGCATTCCATTCGGGTGCCGGTTCTCGTCCCGGCTGCTCCTCTTCCAATCCAGCTTTCTGCTATGGCCTAGGATAGCAGTAGAAGATGGCCCAAGGCACCCACGTGGGAGACCCGGAAGAAGCTCCTGGCTCCTCTCTTTGGATTGGTGCAGCTCCGGCCATTGTGGCCATCTAGGGAGGTGAAAGACCTCGTTCTCTGTAACTCTTTCAAATCAATAAAATAAATTTTAAAAAACATTTTAAAAAATACCTGAGTTCAGGTTCCAGCTCTGCTAATGTGCACTCTGCGAGGCAGTAGGTGAGGGTTCCAGTGGCATCTGGTTTTGGCCCAGCCCAGCACCAGCTGTTTTGAGAATTTCAACAGTGAAACAGCAGATGAACATCTTTCTCCTTCACCTGTGTTTTACTGCCTTTCAAAAAAAAAAAAAAAATCAATAGGTGATTTTTATAAGAAAGTCAAAGATAGCTTTTCTTTTAAAAAAAAAAAGTTTCCCATCTACTGGTTCACTCCCCAGTTGGCGGCAATGGCCAGAGCTGGGCCCTTCTGAAGCCAAGATTCTGGGCTCCCACATGGGTGCAGGGGCTCAAAGCACTTGAGCCATATTTTGCTGCTTTCCCAGGCATGTTAGCAGGGAACTGGATTGGAAGCAGAGCAGCTGGGACTTGAACCGGTGCCCATATGGGATGCCTAACCCACTGCACCACAGTGCTGGCCCCAAAGATAACATTTTCTTCATTGAATTAATTTCTTCAATGATTTTGAAGGAAGAAATGGACACTTTTTCAGTCAAAAAAGCTTGTGCAGTCATCACTCTCAACATGAACAGCTCAGGTGTCCTTACCCTAGTGTTTTCCCCAGCTTATGTTCTACATGGAGGTCTGAACACACAGATCCACAGAAAGCAGGTGGTCATGGCTAGAACTGTGAGGTGACCAGAACGCTAGCTCACTACACAAAATGACACTGGCAGCTGCCTAGAACCATGGGTACAAAACCGTGAACTTGGAGCCTGAGTTGGGTTCCCCATTTCTTGCCTAGGATGCAGGGGAATAAGGAGGACTCAGGATTTTTTGTAGGTGGAGCTGTCAGGTAAAGTAGAGACTACCAGGGAGGGCTGGCTGCCACTCTGCTACTGTCTTCCCATCTGCTCTGATCACCAGCCTGACAGCCACATCTCACCTCCCAGCCACAGTCTGTTCTGGTCTTTGACATCAAGATGATGAAGTTCAAGGGTGAACTACTAGGATTTTTAGAACCCAAAATTGTAACCAGCCTGGATGACAATAAAGCAGATGTGATGGTTCAGGGTGTGAACAAAGATGTCCTATGCCCTGCCTTGAGCAAACTTCTTGGGACTGAGTCAGCTTTGTCACAGGTGTCAACACAGTTGCAACAGACTGCACCAAAAATGACATTGCACAAATCACAACTCTCTACTGGTGCAGCCTGGGGCACATCCTTTTTATGGAGCCAATGTCTGCAGGAGACAGTCTTGTGCTGGAAATGCTTGCCACTGTGTCACTTCAGGACTGAAACGGCGCACACGGTGGGCACATTGAAGGGAGGAGCCTCTAACCTCACCACCTTGATTCCTCAAGGAACAGGAAAACAGTGCCTCCTCAAAAGCTACTGCAATACACACGTAAAGGCTCCTGCTGTGGGAACATGCCACTTCCTACAAGGTGTGCACCGTGAGTGTTATGTGGCCACCACAGAGGCGGCGCCTGTAAGTGTCCATGCTGTCGCTGAGGTGTTCGTTATCTTTGAATGTGAGAAAAGCAGTGACCTCAGTTTTCTTCTTTACATTTTCCCCACCTTCTGAAGTTTTACAAAGAGTATTTACAGGGCTGGTGTTGTGGTGCAACATGTCAACGCTGCCTCCTGCAATCCATATGAGTGCTGGTTCGAGTCCCTGCTGCTCCTTTTTGGATCCAGCACCCTGCCAATGCATCTGAGAAAGCAGCAGAAGATGGCTCGAGTACTTGGGCCCCTACCACCCATGTAGGAGACTCCCATGGAGTTCCAGGCTCCTGGCTTTGGCTTGGCCCAGCCCCAGCTTTTACAGCTATTTGAGAAGTCAGTCAGAGGATGGAAGATCTCTGTCTCTGTACTGCTACCTTTCAAATAATACAGAAGTATTTAAAAAAAAAAAAAAAAAAGGGAACTTACAATGTGGAAATGAGGGGTAGGCATAGCCATATTCCACAGCAGAGGGCCTGAGTTTCTTACCCACCTCTGGCCCCCAGTTCTAACTGTCTGCTAATACACACTCAGGGAGGCAGCCATGATGGTTCAAGTAGCTGGGTTCCCACCACCTGCCTGGGAGACCTGGATAGAGTTCACAGCTTTTGGCTTTAGGAACAACCTAACCCTGCAAGTGTTTAGGGACTGAACCAGAATGTGAGACTGTGTTTTGCTTCCTCTCGCCCTAAAATAAGAAAGAAAAATGTAGCAAGGTACTAGTGTGAATGTTCTATAGTTCTAAATGTTAGGAAGCGCCAAGTCTACTAACAGAGTTCCTAGGGCAAGAAAGCTGCAGCCCCCGGAGTTCAGATAACTAACAAGAAGCTTCACTGTCAACAGCCTCGTGCATCCATCAGACTTAGAACACTTCCCAGCAGACTTCCGTTTCCAAAACCCGCTCCCTTACCTTTCCCAGGGTGCAGATTCAGGTCCACAGAGGCCTTCAGTTCTGTGTCCGCTTCAAGTGAAGCAATCTACAGAAAGGAAGGATAGCAGTAAGCAGTGTCTGCAGGGGTACAGAGGTGGAGTTAACAGACCACCCCTGCCGAAGGGCTCTGTAAACTGACACCATAAAATATAAACAGGTCATGGCTACACCAACAACTCCAGCAAGAAGCAGGTTTCACGAGCAGTGCTCATGCTGTGGTTATTTCTAGTGGTCACAACCCCGTGCTATTGGGACGTGTCTGAGGCTGAAAGAAGCCAGAGGATCAAAAACAAATGCGAAGATTTTACTCAGTGAGGGAAATGCTTACAGGAAAACATTAAGCACAAGGAGCGTGTGTTGCACATGGTGAAAGAAACATGTAGGCAAAATATTAAGCAGGAAGCCTACCTGAACTGACAGCCTCATCCACATTTTCCAGGAAGGTCAGTGAAAACTTTTTATTCTCATCTTATTGTGCGAAAAATGTCAGTGTCCCCCAGCAAGGCTCTACCCCCAAGGGGACACCTCTCAAGAGTCCCTGTACTCACAGGACAGCATGAAGCCCACAAAATGAACACATGTGTAGCCTTTAAACACCCAGGGTTGGGGCTAGCGCTGTGGCATAGTAGGCTAAGCCTCTGCCTGTAGTGCTGGCATCCCACATGGGTGCTGGTTCAAGTCCCAGCTGCTCTTCTTCTGATCCAGCTCTCTGTTATAGTCTGGGAAAGCAGTAGAAGACAGCAATAGTGCTTGGGCCCCTGCACCCATGTTGGAGACATATAAAAATCTCCTGGCTTCGGATTGGCACTGCCTCCATTTTGGGAGTGAACCAGATGGAATTCTGTCTCTCATTCTCTCTTAAATAAATAAACATTTTTTAAAAAAAAGATTTATTTATTTATTTGAAAGAGTTAACAGAGGAGAGAGAGAGCGAGCGAGTGTGAGCACTATCTTCCACCCACTGGTTTACTCCCCAGATGGTTGTAACAATCGAAGCTGTGCTGATCCAAAGCCAGGAGCTTCTTCCAGGTTTCCCACATGGATGCAGGGGCCCAAGGACTTGGGCCATCTTCTGCTGCTTTCTCAGACCGTAGCAGAGAGCTGGATTGGAAGTGGAGCAGCTAGGACTCAACTGGCACCCATTTGGAATGCCGGCACTGCAGGCAGCGGATTTACCTGCTACACTACAGTGCTGACCCCTTAAATAAATAAAAATCTAAACAAACAAAAAAACCCAGGGTCAACTGTGAAGGCCACTTAACTTTGGCCAATGGAACCGAGACACAGGGTCAATGTTTTTAGATTTCACTGAGTATGTGAGTATAAAGGCACTCAAACCAAATACACCCGAATGCATTTTTCTATAGAAGAATTCATAGCAAAAAATTCTGACTCCAGGATGTGACTTCAGAAGGAAATCCAGTGTCAAGAGCGAAGAGGTCTGAGATGGCTGAATAGGGAAAAGACACTGATTCTGACCATGGGAAGAAACCAGAAGAGGGGAGGAACTGCATTCCTAAGGACAGGTAGAAGTTTTCAGTGGAAATTCTACAGAAAGAATAGAGTCACCATGGAGCACCAAAGACTATACACACAGCAGCTGGCAAGGTGCCACCAGCAACTCCTGCAGCTGCTGGCTGTAGGTGAGAGGAGCCCACCTACCACTGGCCATCTTATCTGAGGGAGACATCCACAGTCTCCACTGGCTTCAAGCCCAGCCTGGAGAGTTGTTGGGGCAGGGTGCTGAGTAAGCACTGTGAAGGGAGAGCAGGCTGGTCTCCTCCCCATCTCTCTCCCATCACAGCACCAAACTCAGCTTGCCAAGACAGAGCGCTGACTGACCTCTGTTGGCCAAGTGGCTGGCTCTGGGGATGGTGTGGCACTCTCTCTGGATGCGGAGGCTTGCAGAGCAGAGAGTAGACTCCTTGTACCCTGTGATGGAATCCTGTGACAGGCCAGGAAACAGAGAAGGACATGGGATGTGGCTTGGTCTGTGGGCAGTACTAGGTCCAACTCCACAAGTTCAGAACTCCCAGAGGAATGGGGAGGGCTCTGCTCACACATCAAAATGCTGTTACTTTGGTTTGTGCAACGAGGAGTGGGGGAAGGTTTGCAGGCACTGAAGGTTGCCCTGGGCAATGTGATCACCGTGTGCACTCGCGTTCTCTCTCTCTCTTCCCTTTTCTCCCCGAGACTATGATTATGCCAGTCAGTGCAATCATTTCCTCCTCGCTACTGACAGTAGAGGAGATCTGCCATGCCCAACTTGGATGCCACTCTGGGCTCTTGCCCTCCCCGTAAGTGCTGGCCAGAGCTCCCTGGCCCACCTAGAACACCCCTCTGGATATCTGCTGAGAGTGCAGGCATGCCAGCAAGACACAGAGGCTCCTTTCTAAGAACAGACTTCAGAGCAGAGACCTACGAGTTCCCCCAGATGGTAAAAATAGATAGGAATGGAAAAAACATCAACAAGACAGAGGGTATGACTCCCCAAAGGAACACATAATACTTCATTATTAGACTGTGAAGATGAGATTAATGAAATGCCTGAAAAGGAATTCAAAAGAATGATTGTAGGCCGGACTGTGGCTCACTTGGCTAATCCTCCACCTGCGGCGCAGCATCCTGGGTTCTAGTCCTAGTCGGGGCTCCGGATTCTGTCCCGGTTGCCCCTCTTCCAGGCCAGTTCTCTGCTGTGGCCAGGGAGTGCAGTGGAGGATGGCCCAAGTGCTTGGGCCCTGCACCCGCATGGGAGACCAGGAGGAAGCATCTGCTCCTGGCTTCGGATCGGTGCAGTGCACCAGCTGTAGCAGCCATTTGGGGAGTGAACCAACGGAAAAAGGAAGACCTTTCTGTCTTCCTTCTCTCTCACTGTCTAACTCTGCCTGTCAAAAAAAAAAAAAAAAAAAAAATTGTACGCTTACTCAAAAACCGAGAGAAGCAATTACATGAGTTAAGAAAATCCATACATAACAGGCATGAGATTCTGATAGAGATATTAAAGAAAACTTGAACTGAAATATTAGAAATGAAGAATTCAATGTCAAATAAAAATACAGTGGAAAACCTTATCAACAGACTCAGTGAGGCAGAAAAAAGAATGAGCTATCAGAAAAACCTTTGAAAATACCTGTCAGAAAAAAAAAATCAAAAAACTGAAAACAGTGTTTGAGATCCATGGGATACCATCAAAGGCCCAAATATATGTGTCAGGAATTCCTGAAAGAACAGGAAAACAAAATGGCTTAGAAGACTTACTTAGTGAATTGATAGCAGAAGACTTCCCTAATTTGAAGAAAGATGTGGATATCCAAGTATAGTAAATACATAGAACCCCCAATAAACATGATCAGAACATATCTTTGCCATAATATAATATAGTCAAACTTTCAAAGTAAAACAAAGATCCTAAAATGTCCAAGAGAAAAATGTCAGATTATCTTTAAAGGAACTCCAATTACATTGACAGCAGATTTTTCTTCAGAAATTCTACAAGCTGTGAGAGAATGGAGAGACAGTCCAAGTTCTAAAAGAAAAAAAGAACAAAAGTCTGTCAACCCAGAATACTGTACCCAGCAAAGTCTCATTTATAAATGAAGGTGAAATAAAAACCTTGCAAAACAAAGAATTTGTCACCACCTAGCCAGCCTTACAAATGATACATAAAAATATGCTATGGAAAAAGATATTTAGCATTATGAAAGAATGTGAAGGCAGAAAGCCCTATAATGTAAGTACAAAGGCGATCCAAAACAATAGGAATATTTACAGAAAAAATAGCAGGACAAAGCCATTACTTATCAATAATGACTTTGGATGTAATTGGATTAAATTTTCCAATTAAAAGACATAAATTGGTTGAATGAATTACAAACCCAGTCCATCCATATGCTGTATATAAGAAATACACCTCACCAATGAAGACACACAGATGAAAGTGAAAGGATAGAAGAGTTTCCATGCAAATAGAAATAAAAATGAGTAGGAATAGACATCCTAATATATAAAATATACTAACACAAAAACTGGTAAAAGATAAAGAATGTCACTATGTAATGATTAAGGGATCAATTCAACAGGAAGATGTGATTACATTAAATAGCCAGGGCACCTGGTGATTTTTTTCCCCAAAGAAACTTTTTAATGAGTAGAAAAGTCATAACTACAGCTTTAGGAACTTAGTGATTCTTCCCTCTATACCTGCCCTCCCACCCCCACTCCCAACCAACCTCCTCCTCCCTCTCCTATTCCCAGTCCCATTCTCCATTAAGGAAAACAAAAACAAAAACTAAAAAACATTCCTCGATAGGATGAGTGCTGTTCAAGTCATTGCTTCTCAAAGTGTCAATTTCACTTCTATAGATTTCCTTTTAGGTGTTCTATTAATTATCACAGATCAGGGAGAACATATGGTATTTGTCCCTTTGGGACTGGCTTATTTTACTAAGAATGATGTTTTCCAGTTTCATCCACTTTGTTGCAAATGACCATATTTCATTTTTTTTTTTTACTTCTGTGTAGACCTCCATAGAGTACATATCCCATAATTTCTTTATCCAGTCTTCAGTTGACGGGAATTTAGGTTGATTCCATGTCTTAGCTATTGTGAATTGAGCTGCAAGAAACACAGGGGTGCAGATAACTCTTATTTGCTGATTTCATTTCCCTTGAGTAAATTCCCAGGAGTGGAATGGCTGGGTTGTATGGTGGGTCTATATTCAGATTTATGAGGTATCTCCAAACTGATTTCCATAGTGGTTTTATCAGTTTACATTCCCACCAACAGTCGATTAGGGTACCTTTATCCTCCTATCCTTGCCAGCATTTGTTGTTTGATGATTTCCGTGTGAAAGCCAATCTGACTGGGGCGAGGTGAAACCTCATTGTGGTTTTGATTTGCATTTCCCTGATGGCTAGTGATCCTGAGCGTTTTTTCATGTTTATGTTGGCCATTTGGATTTCCTCTTTTGAAAAATGTCTGATTGAATCCTTTGCCCATTTCTTAACAGGGTTATTTGTTATTGCATCTGGCTATTTAAAACAAAGGTAACGAATCTAAAGACAGACATAGGCTCTAATATAATAACAATGGGGGTCTTTTTTTTTTTTTTGATAGAGTGGACAGTGAGTGAGAGAGACAGAGAGAAAGGTCTTCCTTTGCTGTTGGTTCACCCTCCAGTGGCCGCCGCAGACGGCGCACCACACTGATCCGATGGCAGGAACCAGGTACTTCTCCTGGTCTCCCATGGGGTGCAGGGCCCAAGCATTTGGGCCATCCTCCACTGCACTCCCTGGCCACAGCAGAGAGCTGGCCTGGAAGAGGGGCAACCAGGACAGAATTCGGCACCCCAACAGGGACTAGAACCCAGTGTGCCGGTGCTGCAAGGTGGAGGATTAGCCTAGTGAGCCGCAGCACCGGCCAACAATGGGGGGGTCTTTAACACCCCACTTTCATCAATGGAGAGATCAACTAGACCAAAATACCAACAAAGAAACAATAAAGCTAATCTACGCTATTGACCAAATACATATGGGATATGTACTCTATGACCAAATGAATCTAATTGATATCTTGAACATTTCATCCCAAAGCTGCAGAATACACATTCTTTTCATCAGTGCATAGAACTTTCTCTAGGACAGACCATATGCCAGGCCATAAAACAAGTCTCAACAAATTAAAAAAAAATGAAATTTTACCATGTACCTTTACTGAACACAATGGAATGAAGCTGGAAATTAAGACACTAGAGAATATGGAAATACATGGAAACTGAACAGTATGGCCCTGAATGAACAGTGAATCATAGAAGAAATATAAAGGGAAATAAAAAAAAATCCTAGAAATGAGTGAAGATGACAACACAAAATATCAAAACCTATGGGATAAGAGCTGGTACTGTGGCACAGCGGGTTAAAGCCCTGGCCTGAAGCGCTGGCATCCCATATAGGTGCCAGTTCTAGTCCAAGCTGCTCCTCTTCTGATCCAGCTCTCTGCTATATCCTGGGAAAGCAGTAGAAAATGGCCCAAGTTCTTGGGCCCCTGCATCCACATGGGAGACCCGGAAGAAGCTCATGGATCCTGGCTTCAGGTTGGCACAGCTCAGGCTGATCTGGGGAGTGAACGAGCTGATGGAAGACCTCTCTGTCTCTACCTCTCTCTGTAACTCTTTCAAATAAATTAAATCTTTTTTTTTTTTTAAACCAAGGGATAGAACAAAAGCAGTGTTAAGAGGAAAGGTTAGAGCAGTTATTACCTACATCAAGAAATTGGAAAGGCATCAGATAAATAAATGAACTAACAATGTGTCTTCAGGACCTAGAAAAATAAAAAACACACTCCAAATTAGTAGGAGAGAAGAAATAAAAATTAGACAAGAAATACAATTGAAATTAAGGGGCTGGCGCTGTGGTGCAGCAGGTAAAGCCACTGCCTGCAGTGCCAGCATCCCATATGGGTACCGTTTCAGGCCTTGGCTTCTCTTCCAATACACCTCTCTGCTGTGGCCTGGGAAAGTAGTAGAAGATGGCCAAAGTCTTTGGGCTCCCCCACCTGCATGGGAGACCCAAAAGAAGTTCCTGGCTCCTGGCTTCGGATCAGTGCTGCTCCGGCCATTGCAGCCAATTGGGGAGTGAACCAGTGGATGGAAGATCTCTCTTTCTCTGCCTTTCCTTCTCGCTCTGTGTAACTCTGACTTCCAAGTAAATAAATAAATTTTTAAAAAAATTGAAATTAAAAAGTGATATAAAAGATCAGTGAAATGAAGAGCTGGTTCTTTGAAATAATAAAATCAGAGATGAAAAAGATGTTAACAGGTACCACATAAATAAAAACAATCATCAGAAATTACAATTATATATTAACAAATTGGAAAATCTAGAAGAAATGGATAGATTTCTAGACACATACAATTTACTAATAGAGGCATAAAGACATAGAAAACAAATATACCAATAGCCAAGACAGAGATTGAATCAGTAATAAAGACCCTCCCAAAAAATAAAAGCACAGGACTGATGGCATCACTGCTGAATTATTATATCAAACTTTTAAAAATTTTATTTAAGTTATACAAGTTTCATGTATTTCATATATACAGATTTGGGAACATGGCAATCCTTTCTACCCTACCCTCCCTCCTGCCCATGCCCCAACCCTTCTTCCTCCCTCTCCTATTCCCACTCTTTAATTTTACACAGACCTATTTTCAATTTACTTTATACTCATAAGGTTAATCCTACACTAAGAGTTCAACAAAAAGTATGAAAAAAAAAACCCACTATTTCTCAACAGTAGAGACAGAGGCTGTAAACAATCATTGAATCTCAAAATGTTCATTTCACTCCAGTTCCATCGAATTTCTAAAAGAAGAACTAATCCCAATTCTTCTTAAACTACTCAAAAACAATTGAAAGGGAGGAAATCTTCTGTAACTCTTTCTATGAGGTTGGTATCACCTTAATTCCAAAACCAGAAGAAGATAGAACAAAGAGGACTATCTACCAATATTCCCAATGAACATAGATGCAAAAATCTGCAAAAAGAAAAAATAACTAGCTTATTGAATAACAGCAACACTTCAAAAACATCATCCATCTAGACAAGCAAGATTCATCTCAAGGGTGCAGGGATGGTTCAACATATGCAAATAAACAAACATGATACATCACATCAATGATCTAAGATTAAAAATCATATGATTTGATACAATACCAGCATTCTTTCTTTATTTTTTAAAAAGAGGGGGGAAATCTTGGAATTTCTTTTCTTTTTTTTCTTTTCTTTTTTTTTTTAAGATTAGTTACACAGAGAGAGGAGAGGCAGAGAGAGAGAAAGAGGTCTTCCATCTGCTGGTTTACTTCCCAATTGGCCACAATGGCTAGAGCTGCGCCGATCCGAAGCCAGGAGCCAGGAACTTCTTCTGGATCTCCCACGTGGGTTCCGGGGCCCAAGAGACTTTGGCCATCTTATACTACTTTTCCAGGCCACAGCAGAGAGCTGGATTGGAAGTGGAGCAGCTGGGTCTCGAACTAGTGCCCATATGGGATGCTGGTGCTTCAGGCCAGGCTGTCAACCTGCTGGGCCACAGTGCCAGCCCCCCAGCATTCTTTAATGATGAAAACTTAAAGTAAATTGAGTATAGATGGAACGTACCTAAACACAACCAAGGCAATATATGACAAACCAACAGAGAGCATCATTTGAATGGGGAAAAGCTGGAAGCATTTCAACTTAGCTCTAGAACCAGACAAGGATGCCCACGCTCACCAATACTATTCAATTTAGTTTTCTAAGTTTTAGCCAGAACTATTACAAGGCAAGAAAAAGAAACCAAAGGGATACAAATTGGAAAGGAAGAAGTCAAAGTATCCCTATTTACAGATGGCATTATCCTATATATATAGAGGAACCAAAAGACTCCACTAAGAGAAGGAACTCAGAGTTTGGCAAAGTTACAGAATATAAACTCAACACAAAAAATAAATAGCATTGTACACAAAAACAATATCATAGCTGAGAAAGAACTTGTAAGATCAGTTCCATTCTCAAGAGCTATAAAAAAGTAAATACTTAGGATAAATTTAATCAAGGATGTAAAAGATCTCTACAATGAAAATTACAAAACATTCAGGAAAGAAATAGAAGACACACAACAGATGAAAAATCTTCCATGCTCATGGATTGGAAGAATTCAATATGAATTCATATGAAAATGTCCACACTACCCAAGGTAATTTATGGATTCAGTGTGATCCCAATCAAAATACCAAGGGCATTTTTTGAATCTAGGAAAGAAAATGACTATAAAATTCACATGGAAACATGAGAGATCCCAAATAGCTGAAACAATCTTAAACAATAAAAAACAAAGCCCGAAGCATCACAATACCAAATTTCAAGATATATTACAGGGCAGCCTGGTACTGACACAAAAATAGACATATGGGCCAATGGCAGATTAGAAAACCCATAAATTAACCCACACATAAACAGCAAACTAATCTTTGACAAACAAACTAAAATCATTCCGTGAAGAAAGGACAGTTTCTTCAAAAAATGGTGTTGGGAGAATTGGATCTTCACATGCTGAAGTATGAAATAAGACCCCTAACTTACACCCTATACAAAAATCAACTCACAGTGGCTCAAGGACCCAAGCCTAAGACCTGAAACCATACAATTACTGGAGGAAAACATAAGGGAAATACTGCAAGACATTGGCATAGGAAAAGACTTCTTGGATAAGACCTCAGAAGCACAGGCAATCAAAGTGAAAATAGACACATGGGATCACATCAAGCTAAGAAGCTTCTACACAGCAAAGGAAATACTCAACAAACAGAAGAAGCAACTAAGAATGGGAGAAAATATTTGCACATGTACATCTGATAAAGGATTAATTCCAAACTATATAAGGAACTCAAGAAACTCAACAACCAACCAAACAAACCAGTTTAGAAATGGACAAAATGGGGGGGCTGGCACCGTGACTCACTTGGCTAATCCTCCGCCTGCGCTGCCAGCATCCCATATGGGTGCCGGGTTCTAGTCCTGGCTGCTCCTCTTCCAGTCCAGCTCTCTGCTGTGGCCCGGGAGTGTAGTGGAGGATGGCCCAAGTGCTTGGGCCCTGCACCTGCATGGGAGACCAGGAAGAAGCACCTAGCTCCTGGCTTCAGATCTGTGCAGCACCGGCCATAGTGGCCATTTGGGGAGTGAACCAATGGAAGGAAGACCTTTCTCTCTGTCTCTCTGTCTGACTCTATCTGTCAAATAAAAAAAAAAAAAAAGAAATGGACAAAAGGGGGTTGGCACTGTTACATAGCATGTGAACCTCCACCTGTGATGCTGGCATCCCCCATGGGTGCCAATTCAAGACCCAATTGTGCCATTTCTGATCCATCCCCTTGCTAATGCACCTAGAAAGCAGCAGAAGATGGCCCAAGTCCTTAGGCCTCTGCACCCATGTGAGAGACCTTGAAGAAGCTCTTGGCCCCCGGCTTCAGCCTGGCCCAGCCCCAGCCATTGTGGCCATTTAGGGAGTGAATCAGCAGATGGAAGCGCTCACGTGCGTGTTCTTTCTTTTTGTTCATTCGTTCTCTCTCTCTCTCTCCTGTGTGTGTGTGTGTGTGTGTGTGTGTGTGTGTGTGTATCTCCTCCTAACTCTGCCTTTCAAATAAATAAATCAAAAACATTTAAAAATGAGAAATGGGCAAGGGACATGAACAGGTATTTTTGAAAGGATGAAATACAAATGGCCAACAGACACATGAAAAAGTGCTCAGGATCACTAGCCATCAAGGACATGCAAATCAAAACCACAATGAGGTTTCATTTCACCGCAGTTAGAAAGGCTATCATCCAAAAATCAAAAAACAACAAATGCTGGTGAGGATGTGGAGAAAAATGTACCCTAATACATTGTTAGTGGGAATTTAAAGTATTACAACCATTATGGAAACCAGTATGGAGATTCCTCAGAAATCTGAAAATTGATCTACTATATGACCCAATCATCCCACTCCTAGGAATTTACCTAAAGGAAATGGAAATCAGCATGTGAAAGAGTTATCTATACCCCATGTTTATTACAGCTTAATTCACAATAGCTAAGATATGAAATCGACCCAGATTGTCCAACAACTAATGACTAAAGAAAATGTGGTATACATACATGATGGAATACTACTCAGACATAACAAGGAACAAAATCCTGTCTTTTGCAATGAAATGGATGCAACTAGAGACCCTTATGCTAAGTGAAATAAGCCAGACCCAAAAAGACAAATGTTTTCTCTGATTTGTAGTAGTTAATATATAGAATACAAAAAAAAATGTATATGAGTGAAATTGACATATTGGGATTCGATTATTGTTTATAGCCCTGGTATATACTCCTGTGAAACAGTCATCTTTCTACTTTGTTGAATTCTTTATTTAGTGAAGTATTAAGCCTGATTATAAAGTAAATTGAAAGTATTATCACAAAATTTTAAGAAAGGGAAGAAAGGAGGGAGGGAGGAAAGATGGCTGTGAAATTTCATTATGTGCTTAAAACTGCATATAGGAAATCTGTTTCTATAGAAAGAAAGAAAGGAGGGGCCAGCGCTGTGGTGCAGTGGGCTAACACCCTGGCCTGAAGTGCCAGTATCCCATGTGGGCACTGGTTCTAGTCCTGGCGGCTCCACTTCTCATCCAGCTCTCTGCTGTGGCCTGGGATGGCAGTGGAGGATGGCCCAAGTCCTTGGGCCCCTGCGCCCACATGGGAGACCCGGAAGAGGCTGCTGGCTCCTGGCTTTGGGTCGGCCCAGGCCGGCCCTTGCGGCCAATTGGGGAGTGAACCATTGGATGGAAGACCTCTCTCCCTCTCTATGCCTCTCCTCTGTCTGTGTAACTCTGACTTTCAAGTAAAATAAATAATCTTAAAAAAAAAAAAAGAAAGAAAGCAAGAAAGGAAAAAAGAGAGAGAGAAAGAAAATAAAGAAGGAAAGAGGTATAATGGATACCACCTACAAGTCAGGGAACACAACTCAAAGCCCAGCATGGTCTCTGGGATACATTCATGGATTTCTTACAGCTTCCAATTTCCTCTAAGACAGGAGGGGAAGCAAGAGCTACCTGGAATCAATTCAGCAATCTCAGGATCACATCCAGGTTGATTTAGAAAAAAATATTAATGGGATATCTTACATGTTCAAACCAGTTCAAACTGCCTTTTCTGAGCCTCAAAGCAACACTCAAGACCCTTATAATAGTATGGAGGAAGTGGGTTAAGGAACTTCATGCCCACCATTTAGGCATTTAGGCACAGCCTACCCAGAGTAAGGGCAAGCCAGCATGCCAAGCCAGGGAGAAACACAGTGCTTTCTCACAGGGGCTTTGCAGTTTCCTGTTTGTGGCTTTGAGAAATCCAGGTGCATTTACCTGCCAGGAAGTCTCCACCATGCTGGCTTCAGCAATGATAAGGAATACAGCTCTGTGAAGTCTAGAAGCACGTGACTTAAGGTCAAGAACAAGAGGAGCAAGAACACTCCGGCTATACTGCAAGGTGCCTCACAAATCATCTGGTCTGGCAGTGTACCAGCACCTACCATCATTAAAAGTGCAATTTGGTGCAAATATAGCCATGGTGGAGACATTCCTGAGGAATATCCCTGACCACGGGTGCCCCTGAGACCAAGATGTAGCAGTCTGTGATAGGCCCATAGATATGCTCCAAGTATGATGAAACGCAAGATCAAAGCCAGGTTGGTGTGGCAAAGATCACAAGATTGGGTGGCTAGGTGGCTAGGGCGAGGTGGGAATGGCCAAGAGATTATTTAATACCACATGTCAAAACTAGTTGAGTAAAGACAGGTAGTTAAGACCAGGTGGACTATACCAGGGTTGTATGACCTTGGGGTTCTGACTAGGTACAAGACTAGAGTGTAAGGCCTGAGGGGAAAGGCCATGTGGATAACATCAGATGCTCATGGTCCAGAAGATGAGGACTGGTGGGAATGGTCAGTAGTCATACAGTAAGTGTAGGAACATGAAATTTTTTTCATCACTAATAATCTTTAAACATTCCTAGGATCCCATACCCCAATTAAAAATAAAAATTCCAAAGCACCCCATTCTATAAAGCCCATAAAACCCCCTTTTAATTAGTATCACCATTTATAATTCAGCTCCTGCTCTGAGAAGTCCATTTTAACCTTTATAACAAAAGGCACAACAATCATGGGAGGCCTGTTGGTCTCTTTTCATTATTGTCACACTGCTTGTGTGTGTGTGCAACTCAATACAAGTATTAAAGCTTACAGAACAGTGCCCCAAGGATTCATAAGGCATTACAGACTCTTTAAGTAATCATTTAAAAATACTATACCCTAAGACCAACAGGGAAATGGAATTCTGACCAGTAGTATAAGGCCTTAAGATCTGACCAGGTGGCCAAGGCCTAAGTATGACAGTATGGATAAGGCTAGATCACCAAGGGTGAAGGAGGGAGGTATGCCTAAGCAATTATGACCTGGATACATGGCTTTGGAATCCTGTCCAGGTAGGCAATCTCTAGCTGTAAAGCTAAGTCAGATGTTTTATGCAAGGTAAGGGTCTTGGCACAGGTAGTTAAGGACAGGGAAATCAGTGTGTGGACTTATATGTCTGACCAGGTAAAGGCCTTAGTATAAGGCCATGTGGAGAGGGACAGATGGTAAGGCTACTTAGACAAGAGTTGCAAGACAAGGCAGAATCGGAAGAATAGCAAGGCAAATGTGACTAGGATAATGTGTCCTTGGCAACCTCATCGGTGGGGCAAGGCCTGAGTATAAGGCCAGGTAGGTAAGGACAGATGGTTTGGCCAAGAAGGCAAGCATTTGTGAGCAAGACCAAAAATCCAGGTAGGCACTGGATGAAAACAAATTTAACCCAGGGATATGTAGGCTGGGAATTCTGTCCAGAAGACAAGGCCTAAGTATGAGGTCATGTGGATAAGGCCAGAAAATGAAGGGCAGGTTGGCAGACTGGTATATCTTCCCTGGGTTATGGGAGCTAGAATGACAGGTGACCAAGGATTATTGGACTAGAATAGTGTTCATGGAAGGTATGGTTAAGGACAGGAAATTAGCCAAGGTTGGGTGGCCTTGGGGTTTAGACATGTTAACAAGCTCTGAGCAAAAGATGTCAATTCAAGGCCAAGAGGTTATGGATGGTGTATATACAACTACTGTCATGGGTTAAAGACAAGGACATGTAATTATGTCAGTGGTGTATAGCCTTGGGGTGTGACTCAGTGTCCATGGTCTGGGTGTAGGGCTATGTAGATAAGCCCTCATGGTTAATTCTTGGTCATGAAGGACCAGTGGACATTGGCAGGGGTAAAGTGGATGAGGATCATGACCAGCAACAGTGACCATAATAAGGATGTGAAGAACTCAGCTGAGGGTCATTGCCTGGGCATAAGTCTATGTAGCTAGGAGAGATAGCTAGTAACAGTTGAGTATGGATTGATGAATTAGGCCAGATTTGTGGGTGGCAGAGTACAGACATGTAATCAGTAAAGATTGTGTGACCTTGAAGTTAGAGTCAGGTTAGTAATTCCATGTGGATGAGACCCAATGTTCCATGCCAAGTTGGAAGGACTGGTGGGAATAGATTGATGGGCACTGTTAGTGGTCATGGCATAGGGGTATGGACATGGAATGCTGGTGACCAGTATATGGTGTTAGGGTTAAGCAGAGGTGGTCAAGGCTGAGTGTAAGGCCATGTAGATAAGGACAGATGATGGTTAGAGCCAGAGTACCAAGCACTGGTAGGCATGGTCTAGGGTCAAGTGGGAGGTGGGTAGTGACATAACCTGGAAGTACCACACAAGAGGGGTAAGTTCTCAGTGGAGGATTGGAGGTTAGACCTAGATGATCTAATACCATAGCCAAGCATTGGTGGGCGAGGCTTGAGTGCTGGTGAAAGAATGGGAAAGTAGATTTTGGCCAGCATTATCTGGACTTGGAGGTCTGTCAAGGAGATGAGGCCTGAATTTAGGGTTATTTGGATAGGAACAGCTGGTTAAGACTCAGTGGACAATGGTTGTGTGTTGCAGTGGATTTGTTTCTGAGAGGAAAAGCATGGTGGGGGCAAGAGGCACAGAGTCACCACACAGACCCCAGGAGTTGGGTGAAAGCAGGCCTGAGGCAAGCAGCCTGCAGACTCGTTTATTTCAGTTGCTACAGCTGCTTATATAGCCAAGGCAACCAATCCGGTCAAGGGGCGGTCTATGCCCTAACCAATAACAGCCTGTTGCCAGGCAGTTTCCAAAGCCATGCAATCACAGCCTGTTGCCAGTCAGGCTGTTTTCATGTGGTTTCTGAAGCCATCCAATCATAGCCTGTTGCCAGGCAGTTTCTGTTGTTAGCAACCATCTTGCCATGACCTTCTCACCTTCTCATTCCACCACAATTGTGGAGCAAGGCAAAGGAAGGAGGCATATACAACCAGGAGTACACAGCTGAAAGTATTCATTATCGGGCACTGTGAGTGTAAAGCTAGATAATTTAGGACCAATAGGCTGGTTTTGATGGACAAAGCCAGCGGTGGAAGCAGGGGATGGAGAATGACATGGAATTCTGTTCATGGACAAGGATTGAGTGCAAGGGCATTTAGTCAAGGACAGATGGTTTCTGAGGCAAAGTCAGGAATCTTGTGGGGAGTGGTATGCATAAAATGCTTATGTAACTAGGCAAGAATGCTTTGGAGTACTCATCAGGGGACAGGGCTTGAGTGTAAGGCCAGGTGGATAAGGCCAAATAGTTTTGGATGAATAGGCAAGTTTTGATGGGCAGTGGCTGGGGTGAGAGTAGGAGTTGCAGATGGACAGGGAATTCTGGCCAGAGGTCTATGGACTTGGAGTTCTATCCAGACTTAGCCCATGATTATGACAGGAATAATGAGATGTAGAGGGTGGGACAGATTAGTTAGATTCAGAAACTTAGAGTTTAGAGTTTGGTGAACAAGACAAGTGTAGGGGTAGCTGGGAAAGGCAATAAGACTATATCTAGCTTTAGGCCAGATGGGCAAGGTTTATGGTACACACGCAGTCCTCATGGGGTTAGGGAAAGGATATGGAGCTCTACACAGTGGTATGTGGACTTGTGGTTGTTGGAGCTGGGCTGAGAATAAGACCAGATGGGAAAACTATGTGGATACAATCCGGATTTTCAAAGCTGTATAGGGTAGCACTGGTGGGCAAAGTTTGCTGGCCTTGGTGGCTGGTCATGGAATGAGAATATAGGCTTGGTGTGAGGTGGCATATGTTTTCAGGGTTGAGACTAGGCATTCAAGACTTGAGTGTGAGGACGTTGGGTAAGACCACTTCATTAGGGCCAGATCACAAAGCATTGGTGCACCAGGGGCAAGGGGACTAGGCATAAAGGCAGGCAATTTTGACCACAGCTATATGGTCTTGGAGTGTTATTCAGGGGGACAAGTCCTGAATATAAGGCTAGGAAGTTAAAGCCAGGTAGTTTAGGATTGGTAGGCAAGCACTGTTGGGCACGGTCAGGAGTCACGACATGGGTAGTTAAGAACAGTTCTGGTCTGGTCAAGGTATGAGTCTAAGAATATGTGGATAAGACAGATAGTTAGCTTGTTAGGCAAGAATTGTGGGACAATGCAGGGAAGATGGGGAAGAGCAAGGCAAATGTGACTGTGAGTATTTGAACCTGGTCTACTTATCAAGGCCCAAGCATAAAGCTAGGTGGTTAGGGACTGATGGTTTGGACAATTAGGCAAGCTCTGTTGGGCAAGGGCAGAGATCCAGGCAGGCATTGGCTAAAGACAAGGAATTTAGGTAAGGGGTATAAAGGCTTGGAGTTCTATCCAGAAGAGAAGACCTCAGTGTGGTAATGTCAGTTGAGTAAAGACTGGCGCACCAGGCAATGGAGCAGGGTAGGACAAGCAATAGGCCAAGGAAGTGTAGTTTTGGGTATGGGCTGAATAAAGAAGGCCTGAATGTAAGGACAGATGGGTAGGGTCATGTGGATACAACCAGATGTTCAAAGCAGAGAGGGCAAAGTTTGGCAGGCTCAGCCAATGGTCAAGTGGTAAAGATAAAGATAGGGAATTTTGGCATGTGCGATATGCCATTGGGGTTGTATCCATGGAGTGAAAGACCCAGTGTAAAGCCAAGTGGAAAAGACTTGACAGATGGTTAGAGACAGGTCACCAAAGATTGTTAGGGAAATTCAAGAGCCAAGGGAATGGAAAATACTGACAAGTACTTTTGACAAGAGGTATAGGATCTTAGAGTACCATTCAGGTGGAAAAGAATTGACTGTGGGCAGGTGACTACAGTCAAAGTTTAGAATAGGTAGGCAAGCACTGATGGAGAAGTCCTGGGGTGGGGCTGGGGTAATTTTCTTGAGCAGTACATAGGCTTGGACTCTGTCCAGGGGACTAGGCCCGAGTGTAAGGCCATGTAGATAAGGCCAGAATGTTGGCACCATGTCATCAAGGATTGATGGGTAAGGCCATGGGACATGGGGTGGAAATAAGGACCAGAAATTATAACCAGGGGAACATGGCCTTGGAGAACGTGGACAGGGGATAAGGAATTAATATAAGGCCAAATCTATAAGTCCCAAGGGTATATACAAGTAGGCAAGCACTGATGAACAAGGACAGGGATCCAGGTGTGGGTTTGGAAGGGACAGGGAATTGTGATCAGAGCTATATAGGCTTAAAGTTCTGTCTGGAAGATAAGTCCTGGGTGTAAGGCCATTTGGATAAGAGAAGAGATGTAAGGCCAGCTGATGTGAATAGGTATGGTGGGCAGGTCAGTGGTCAGCAATGGAAGGGGTATGGACTAGCAATTATCATCAGGGTTGTATGATCTTGGAGAACAACCTAGGTATACAACCAAGTAGATTAGGCCAGATAGTTTAGCCCAAGTAGGCAAGAATTGGTAGGCAAGGCCAGGTGTTAGGGCTGAGGGAGGTAAGAACAGGGAATTCTGGCAGATATATATGGCCTTGGAGTTCTATACAGGTGAAAAGTTCTGAATGTAAGGCAATGAGGTCAAGGACAGAGTTAAGGCCAGGTGGCAAGAGTTGTTGGACTAGATCAAATTGCCTTGGAGGTATAGAAAGGCAAGCAATTAGACGAGGTTGGGTGGCATTGGGGCTTCAGCCAGATAACACAATCAGAGCGTAAGGCCCTGAGTCTAAGGCCTTATTCAAGGCCAGGAGGGGAAGGATGGAGTATGCACAGCTGGTGATCTTGAGGAAAGGTAAGGACACGGGATTCTATAGAGTGGTACATGGTCTTAGGGTTATGACCTGATGATCATGGCCTGAAATTAAGGTCGTGTGGATAAGGCTAGATGGTTAAGACTTTGTGATCAAGGAGTAGTAGATGAGGCAATGGGTCATTGTGGTATGGGTCTATATGGGCATTTTTGATGAGGGATTTATGGCCTTGGAGTAATGGTAACTGGGACAAGGCCTGAGTGTAAATCCAAGAGGTTAAAGTCAAATGACTTGGCCAAGTAAGCCACCATGGGTAGGCAAGGTTAAAATCAGGTTCAGGGTGGGGTAGGACAGGGAATTATGGCTCAGAGTATATAGACTTGCAGTTCCATGCAGAGGACAAGGCCTGAGTGTGAGGGTATGTGGATAAGGCCCAATGGTTAAGACTTGGTCACTGAGGACTGGTAGGTATTGCTAGGATTCAACTGGGTGGCAGTCATGACTGGGAACTGTAGCCAGGACATGAAGAACTCATCTGAGGATCATGGCTTAAATATAAAACCATATAAAAGGACAGATGGTTAAGGACAGGTGAGCAGGAGATGGTAGGCTGGGCCAGGGGTCAAGGATGGCATAATATAGACATGAAATTAGTAAAGATTGTGTGGACTTGGAATTAGGGATAGGCAAGCAAGGCCTGAGTGTAAGGCCAGGTAGGTAAGCCCACGTGAATGAGGCCAATATTCAATGCCACATGGGAAGGACTGGTGGCAAAAGATTGATAGGTTTGGCCAATGGTCCTGGATTGTGGTTAGGGACATGGAATTCTGGCCTTGGTGTACTGTGTTATGGTTAAGACCAGGTGGTGAAGGCCATATTATAAGGCCATGCAGATAAGGATAGATGGTTAATGACAGGTCACCAAGCACTGGCGGGCCTGCTCAGGCGTCAAGTGGAAGGTGGAAGACAGTTTTGACCAGGACGGTATGGCTTTGAAGTACTGTCCATGGAAGCAAAATCTGAGGCTAAGGCCATGAGGTTAATCCAGATGGTTTCCAGAGGGCTAGTGAGGGGATAAAAAATGACAGGGAACTCTGAGCAGGCTTTTAGGAACTTGGAGTTCTGTCCAGTGCCAAGGCCTGAGTGTAAGGCCATTTGGGATTGGGACAAGGACAGGTAGTTAAGACTAGGTGGACAAGGGTTTTAGGGTGAGGCCAGGGTTGGGCAGGGCTGGGGGATAAGCAAGGATATATAAAAAAGGCATATATGACCAGGCATGTATGATTTGGAGTACTTGTCAGGGGGGTAGGATCTGAGTTCAAGGCCAAGTGAATAGATCAGTTTAGGACAAACACTAAAGTTTTGATTGGTATGGACAGGGATGGGTACAGGGCTTGGAGAATGCCAGGAAATTCTGACCAGAGGGATATGGACTTGGAGATGTGTCCAGGGGACAAGGCCCAAATGTAAGGCCACATGGACATATGGTTAAAACCACGTGGGAAGGGTGTGTGGCAAGATTAGGATTCAACGGTGGGGGCAGGGATCATATATGACCAGGTAAATCTATATACCTTAAAGTACTCATCAGGAAATAGGGCCCGAGTGTAAGGCTAGGTGGTAAAGCCGAACAGTTTAGGACAAACAGTCAAATTCTGGTGGGCAAGGCCAGCGGTGGAGGAGTTGGGGAACCACAGGGAATTCTTCCCAGAGGACAAGCACTGAGTGTAATGCCGTGTGGATAATGCTGGATAATTAAGGCCACATGAGCAATGGTTATCTGGTTAGGCCACAAAGTCATAAGGACAGGTAATTAGCCAAGGTTGGGTGCCATGGCTTTCAAGCTCAGTAAATAAAGCATGAGTATTAGAGTAGATGGGTAGATACAGCTAAAGGTCATAGAGTCGGGGAAAGGGCATAGAATTTTTGACAGTGATGTACAGCCTTTAGATATCATCTGCTGGTTGAGGATTGAATATAAGATTAAGTAGATAGGAGCAGATCGTTAAGGCCACATGAGCAATGGTTGGTGGACTGGGATAGGGGTCATGGTGGGAGAGGTAAGAACAAGCAATAGGCTAAGGTTGTATGACCTTAGAATATGACCAGTTGAAGAATGCTTGAGTGTAGGGCCATGTGGGTAAAGTCAAATGTTATGGTTATGTGGGAAGGACTGGTAGGTTAGGATTGGTGGCCTAGGATTGAAGAGTAAAAGCATGGAATATTGGAAACTGGTAATATAACCTTTGGGTTGAGACCAAGTAGCGATGCTTGAGTTTAATATTTTGTGCATAAAGTCGGTTAGGGCCAGGCCAAGGGTCAAAGAGGTAGAGGGTATTGAAGTCAGTTTTGACCAGGGACTTATGGTCTTCAAGTACTGTTAGAGGGGTAGGGGTTAATAACCTATGTTTAAGGTTAAGAGGTTAGAACCAGATGGCTTAGGCCAAATGTGTAAGGACTGCTAGGCAAGGCCAGGAGTTGAGTCATAGTGTAGATAAGAAGTAATTCTGATTGTGGGTATATAGGTTTGGTGTTCTCAGGGAAGAGGCCCAAGGGTAATGCTATGTGTTTAGGGACAGATAGTTAAGGCCAGGTGAAAAAAGGCATACTAGGCCAGGGATCATGGGACCTGGGTAAGGCCAGGAAATTAGCCAAAGTTCAGTGGCCTTGGGCTTCTAGCCAAGTGGATAGGCCTGTACATAAAGCCAGATATGTAAGTTCATATGGATAAGGCCAGGTGTTCAAGTCATGTAGGCAAGAATTGGTGGGCTCAGCCAGTGGTAGTAGGTTCAGAGTAACAGATTTCTGGCTGGTATTATATGGCCTTGGGATTGTGGCCCAATGGCTAAGGCCTGTGTTTAAGGCCACACGAGTAAGGTCAGATGGTTAAGACGAGTTCCTATGGGTTGACAGGTAAGGCCAGTGGTCAAAGGGGTAAGGATAAGGAGCAGCAATTGTATCCAGTGGTGTATGGCCTTGTGGAACTCCTCTGGGAGACAAGGCCTGAGTATAAGGCCCGATCAATAAGGTTGTTGGGTTTAGGCCACTTGACATTCATTAGAATGGTCACGGCCAAGTGTCATCATGGGGATTGGAAAAGGACATGAAATGTTGGCCAGGGGCTTATGGCAATTATGGCCAATGAACAAGGTCTTAGTATAAGGCCAGTTTGTTAAGGCTAGATAGTTAAGGTTAGGTGAACAAGGTTGATGGACTAGGACAGAGCTCATGACAGTTGGAGGACAAGTTATTTACTGAAATTTTGAGGCCTAGGGGTTCTGGCCAAATACTCAAGGCCTGAGTATGAGGCCAAGTAGGTTTGACCATAAAGATAAGGCCAGATATCTAAGGTCAGGGGGCAAGGATTGATGGACATGGCTAGTGCTTATGAGAGAAAGGACGTGGGATTCTGGCCAGTGGTTTATGTCCACGGGTTTAAGACCAGAGGATCAAGCCCTGAGTTTGAAATCATAGGAATAAGGCCAGATAATGCCAGGTGATCATTGGTTGATGAACTAGGCCAGAGTCAAGGGGCTGGGTAAAGAATAGGAAACTGGCCAAGGTTATGTGGGCTTGGTGTCTGAGGGAGTAAACAAGGCCTAAGTCTAAAAAGCTTGTTAGATTAGGCCACTTGGATAAGGCCAGATGTTCAAGCCAAAGAGGATAGGGATTGGTAGCCTCCACCAGTAGTCAAAGGACAGGGAATCCTGGCGAGTTGTACATGGTTTTGGGGTTGTTATCAGGTGGTCAAGGCCATGTGGATAGGCAATACTGTTAAGGCCAGGATACTAAGAATTGGTAGGCAAGACCATGGGTCAGGGCCAGTGGGGTACAGACAGCACTGACCAGAGTTGTATGGCTTTTAAGTATATTTCTCTCGGGTAAGGCCTAGTTCTAAAATTAGGTGTTTAAGGCTAGAAACTTCAGGCTAGGTAGGCAAGCTTTTATTGGCAAGACCAGTGGCTGGGTCAGAATGGGTTAAGATAGGGAATTCTGTGTATTACCCAAGAATTCAGACCGGGTCCAGGACTGAGTGTGGCTAAGGACACATGGTTAAGACTAGTTGAGCAATGGCTTCAGGAAGTCATGAATTCAAAGGGGTAGGGTGGAATGGGTTGGGGAGACACATAGCAAGGCAAATGTGACCAGGGGTGTATGGCCTGAGCATAAGGACAACAAGTAAGGGCAGAAAATTTAGAGTGAGTGCAAAAGCATTGCTTAGCAACGCCTGGTAACAGGATAGGGGTAGAGGAAGGACACAGAATTATGGTTTCTAAGTATATAGGATTGGAGTTTATCCAGGGACAAGGCCTGAGTGTAAGGTAAGATGGATAAGACCAGGTGGTTAGATAGGTGAGCCTGGGCTTGTGGACTAGGCCAGGATTCATGGGTACCAGGGTAAGGAGCAGCTTTTGTTCAAGTCTGTGTGGCCTTTGGGTTCTAGCCAAGTAGACAAGGACTGAGTTAGGCCAGATGGGTAAGGACATGTGGATAAGGCCAGATGTTTGAGGTCAGATGGACTAACCAGTAGCCATGAGGTCAGAGTAAGGACAAGGAATTCTGACCAATGGTGTTGGACCTAGGGGTTGTGACCTGGTAGTCAGAGTCCGAGAGTAAGGCCATGTGAATAAGGTCACATGGTTAAGACAGATCATAAATGCTTGGTGGCAAGGCCAGTGACCAAAGTGTTGGGAGAAAGGACCGGCAATTGTGATCAGGGGTGTATGACCTTGGAGAGCACATCTGGTGGGCAAGTCCTGAATATTAAGACCAGGAAGATAAGGCTATGTGGTTTGGGCCAAGTAGGCAAGCACTGGTGGGGAGGGCCAGGGTTGGAGGCAAGGGTTGGGTAAGGACAGGGAATTCTGGCTAAGCCTATATGGACTTAAGGTTCTATGCAGGTGACAAGGCCTGACTGCAAGGCCATTTCCACAAGGACAAATATTTAAGACCAGGGATCTTAGGAAGCAGTTCAAGGACAGGTAATTGGCCTAGGTTGTATGGTTTAGGGTTCTGGCTATGTGAACAAGGCCAAGGAACTATGGTCATATCAATAAGGCCAGATTATCAAAGGAAAGTGGACAAGGGTTGGTAGGCTCTGCCAGTGATCAAGAGGTGAGGGTAAGCACATTTTTAATTCAGACTAATGCTACATGGTCTTGGGTTGTAACCTGGTGGCCAAAGATCTGCATGTAAGGCCAGGTGGTTAGGGTTAGATGCTTACGGCCATGTCAGTGAGGAACGGTGGAACAAGGCCAAGGGCCAGGCAGATGGGGTATAGACAGGCAGTTTTAGCTAAGGCTGAACGGCCTTGGAGTACTGTTCATGAGGGTAAGGCCTGACTCTAAAACCAGGTGGATAACCCCAGCAGGTTTAGGTCAAGTAGTCACATATTGATAGGGAAGCCCCTGGGTTAGAGTGGGTGGGGAAAGATAGGTAATTGAGTGTATTGACTTGGAGTTCTGACCAGGTCAAGGACAGTGAAAGACCATATACATAAGGAAAAAAGGTAAGGCTGGTTGGTCAAGAATTGGAGGGCAGGACTAGAAGTCAAGGAGATAGAGAAGAGCAAATGTGACCATAGGTGTATGATCTTGGAGTTCTTGTTGAGGTGGCAAGGCCTGAGTGTGAAGCCAGGTAGATAAAGCTAGGTGGTTTAGACCAAGTAGATCAGCTGTGGTGGCAAGGCCAAAGGTCAGGCAAGGACCTGGGTAATGATGTGGAATTCTGAGTGAGGTATATGGGCTTGGGCTTTTGTCCCATGCACAATGCCTACATGGCAGTCTGGGTGGATGTGGTTAGACAGTGAAGTCCAGGTGAGTAAGGTCACTGGGTAAAGACCAAGAGAGCATGTCATGAGGGATAAGTAAGGGACATCTGGCCAGGGTTGTAGGAGCATGAAAGTCTAGCCAGGGGGCAAGTTCAGAGTTTTAGGTAAGTTCAGTAAGGCAAGGTATATATGGCCAGACACTGAGGCAGGCAAGCCCAGGTGTCTAAGTGTAGGAAAATGGTCAGGGGAGTACAGCCAAGCACTTCTGGCCCCAGATCATGACCAAGATGGTATAGCCAGTGAGTTAGGAAAATCCTCACGACCAGGAATTTAAGGCTAGGAAGTGATGGCTCAGTGAAATCAGGGAATCAGGTTCATAGCAGGTGGGTATCACCAGATGGGTTGCTCCAGGTAAACGAGTCTGGGGCGGGGGAGGGTAGGAGGAGGTATGGGGGCTAGAGGTAAGGGTTGTAGAGTCTGATCAGTGAGGTACTGCCAGGTAGGGAAGGCCTGGTGGCTAAGGTCAGAGATGGGTATAGCCAAGTGGTTCCTAAGCCAGGTAAGTAAATCATCAGGAACCCAGGTACTCACAGTTTTGGTGGTTACCAATTAGGTAAGGCCAAGTGTTTAAGATATTAGGATACAGCCATGGGGATAAGGCCAGGGTAGTACACTAGACAGTAAGTACAAGACCTCACGCCAGGGTATAAGGGACAGCTGAATAATACCATATGGTTAACACCAGGTGGGTAAGTCAGAAGATTAAGGCCAGGCAAATGTTTGGCAAGCCCAGGATGAGTAGGCCAAGTGGGAGAGACCAGCTGAGCAAAGCCAGGAGGTTAAGATCTCTGGGTAAGGCCAGGTGTGAAAGGCCAGGACAGTAATACCAGGTAAGTTCACGGGGTTAAGTGAGCCAGGCAAGGTAAGGCCTTGTGGTAAGGCTCATAGACATGTGTGTGTATGTAGACCAGGCGGGTAAGTCCATTGGTCAAGGCCAAGTAGGTCAAGACAAAAGGTTAACGAGGCCAGTTAGGAACTGCAGGAGGTTAAGCTGAATCCAGAAAGCCAAGTGGGTAAGATCTAGTGGACAGAGCCTGCAGGTTAAGATTTCTGACCAGTGCCAGGCCAAGCCCGAGTCCCCATTTGAACAATTACAGCTGTGAACTCTCAATGTTCTTCAGTTCTCAGCTTCCTGAACTTCACATAGGGTGGCTAACCCTCTCAGCCGCCTGGGTGAAGGTTAGGTGAAGTATAGGTGAAGAGGCCGGCACCACGGCTCAATAGGCTAATCCTCCGCCTTGTGGCGCTGGCATACCAGGTTCTAGTCCCGGTTGGGGCGCCGGATTCTGTCCTGGTTGCCCCTCTTCCAGCCCAGCTCTCTGCT
Source organism: Sylvilagus floridanus (assembly GCA_949820135.1). Classification (NCBI taxonomy): domain Eukaryota; kingdom Metazoa; phylum Chordata; class Mammalia; order Lagomorpha; family Leporidae; genus Sylvilagus; species Sylvilagus floridanus. The sequence goes on from OX463236.1 coordinate 115,651,826, forward strand.
GTGGCCCGGGAAGGCAGGGGAGGGTGGCCCAAGTGCTTGGGCCCTGTACCCCATAGGAGACCAGGATAAGTACCTGGCTCCTGCCTTCAGATCAGCACGGTGCGCTTGCCACAGCGTGCCAGCCACGGAGGCCATTGGAGGGTGAACCATCGGCAAAGGAAGACCTTTCTCTTTGTCTCTCACTGTCCACTCTGCCTGTAAAAAATAAATAAAAATAAAAGTATAGGTGAAGCTCTTAGCCCAGGTGGGCACAGCCACTGCTTCCCGTTGGTACTTGTGGGTAAGACATGGCACTGGTTGGCAAGGGAGGCTGGAGGTCGGGCCACTTCCCTGCCCAGGGCAGCAGCAGAGCCTGTAGAAGGTATCTAGGCAGCAGCGTCTGTGCACTGCCCACTCATGAGCCCTGCACCTCCATGGAGCTCAGGCTGATCAGGCCCACTTACAAAGGACGACACCGGGGGACACAGTGCCCTCAAACGCAGCCCAGGGCAGGGACAGCGGCCACGGTCCCTGTCGTGCTTCTGTCTGGAAACCACATTACGTCACTGCTTGCAGAAATCAGTTTCTCAATAGGCACCAGCACAGGCATCTCCTGTTCCTGCCATTTATAAGCTTCCCCGTTATGGCTTGTTTGTTAAAGCACCCCAAATAGACTCCGACAGGCTCCCACCTCCTACTATCCATGACCGACAATGCTGAATTACATCAACAACCAACCACATACTGAAGGAGATTCCTATAGTCTGCCTAAAAAAAATCACTGTCTTGTCAATTCAGTTCTAGTTTGTAGTTGAATATAGCCTGCCACTCAAGTTCAGTGCAACCACAGTGCAATAGAGCCAGCCATCGCCCAGTCCCAAACCTACCACCTGCTGGTCAGCCATGACTCACCGGTGTCCACCTTTAAGAAGGATCGTTCATTTCTCAGTGCAAGGATGGGGCCCAGGCGGAGCAGGAGATGTAGAGGAGACCCGGGATTTCTGCTCCTGCCTGGGGAACAGGACAGCAGTAGCCACCCCTGGAGAATCACAGTGCAATCTGTGAACCCAGAAAACTCTGTACATGGGCGACAGCCATTCAGGTCCGCCCAGAACTACTAGTGGCTCCTAGGATGGAGAACTCCCAGGGCTCAAACCTGGCAAGTGATGCACTAGCTGTCAAGTGCAGACTGGTTAGCAGGAGCCGGAAACAGCGCTGGCACCTAGGATCTGCCCACTTCACAAGTGCCATTCAACATTATTTACAAGGGGCACATATCCCTCTGCTGGGCACAAGCTCCTGCCAACATTCTTACTTCTTCTGGCAAAAGTAGTCTCAGCACCTAGGCCTCTGCTCTCCAATAGGCCTGACCAACTCATGTGACCTTGCTAGTTCTCATCTCAAAAACCTGCAGCCCCATGGTTAGCCTGACAATATTGTGGAGCCTCACAAGATCCAACCCCTCCCTGCACTAACACCACGTGTGAGTGTGTCTCCATAGACACTTCAAACATGAAGACAGTGCAAGATCATAACAAACCACATCCTGGAACACAAGTACAGGGCTAGAGTAGAATAAAATAGATCCAATGACAGCCTCTGATTTTCTATGAAATTGTTCTTAAAGCTAATATTCAGCAAATACTTCCAAACCTCAATGATATATCTACTAATACTGACTTGAAAAAATTATTAGTCACACCACTGGAGACGTGCCATTCTCTAGGTTTTCTAACTCATGCTTTGCGGCCTGTAGGCTTTTACTTACAGGAACTCGATGACAAGCTTCAAAATGCAATTTTTAAAAATGTATTACTGAAATTACTATTAAGTACACTGGACTTAACTTCTTATAATCCTTATACACGACACAAACGTGCCCTTCAGAAAAGCAATGCCAAACTACTAAACACAGCAACATACAAATTGATAACAATCTGATGACTTGCCTACCAGTTGTCTTAATTTTTTCACAGTAAAACACTATTCAACCACTTACACCTGCTGTTAATGGAAATAAAAGCTGATTACCCTCTTCCACTTCATATGAGACCAAACCATCCTATTAGTAGTAGCAGTAACATTCAAACATGTGTTCCTAGAAAACATGGTGCCGCTGGGAAAAGCTGACGCAATGATAATCATAAAATGGAATGCAATCATGCCTTCATTTAGCCAAAGTCACCACTGCCCACCTTGTGCCCGGCTTTGCCAGTGAACTGATTGACTCTGATACAGATCCTATTAATGTCATCAGTTAACAACCGCACAAAAATTGTTGAAATCTTGACTTAGTACAGAGTTGGTCTTCTGTGTACAAAGTTAATTGAAAATGAATCTTAGTGGAGAAGGGGACAGGGAATGGGATAGGGAGGAGGAGGTGGGTGGGAGGGCGGGTATGGTGGGAAGAATCACTATATTCTTAAAGTTGTACTTAGGAAGTTTGCATTCTTAAATAAAATGTTTCTTTGGAGGGAAAAAAGCATACATGTGATGTGACTCTCATAACTCTAAGCCAACCATGCTCGTTGTCACAGATCAAGTGCAAACTCATAAGCCAGAGACAACAAGGCAGGGAAGGGCCCTGGCAGCCCCTCCCCCATCTCACAGCACTTGCCTTCCATCTACCCCTCCCAGGCCCTCAACACCCCCATCCCCACCCACCAAGTTCAGGTGCGCTTCCCTCAGGGGACTTACGGGTTTTGGAGATGGAGGCTGGGGAGGTGAAGGAAGGTGGGACACATCCAGTTCCACGCCTAAGGTCCACCTGAGGAAGGCAAGGGGTGAGGGGGGGTCAGCGCCCAGGTGCAAGAGCAGCCATGCTGGGCACACCCCCAGCAGGACCTCAGTTTTGCAGGTGTGCTGCGCTCTGCTTCCTACCTCCCCTCCTTGCTGGCCTTGAGTCTCCGAGCTTTCTAATTCACTGTACAATTCACTGCTTCCTTGCTGGCTGCCCATCTCTTCCCACTGGTCTATAAGCCAGGTAAGGGCAGGAATTTTGGCCAAGTGAGGAAAGTGCAGAAACCAGGGTGCTGCAGTCACAGACTGAAAAGATTCACAGCAGGAGCAGGTGGGGGAGGGAACATGGGGGTCCGCAGATGTCACCTTAGTGCTAGATCACATAATGCAGGAAAGGATTCAGTCTGGAGAGCCGTCCAGTCCTTGTCTCAACTACTTAACTCTTGTGCTGTAACCAGAAGGCAGGGTCATAGATGATCTGCAAACTAATGACCATTGACTGTGTTCCAATAAAACTTTATTTAGACAAACCAGGGGTGGGCCACATTTGGCCCACACAAGTGATTACTTGCCAAATAAAGTAATGGAAATATTCAAGTACAGAAAAAAATAAAACCACCAAGATGGATGGACCAAATAAGACGAGAGGTTTAAAACAATGTAATAATGGCATGAAAACCTGACACAGATGCCACAGATCAGGCAAACGACAGGCCCCTCATGTGGAGAGCTGTCAGGCTACCCAAAGACTACACACAGGCCAGCCAAAGACAATGCCACAAACACAAACATCAGGAATCCTCGTTCACCACTGAGCACACCACCTGTGGAATGCATTTAATCCCAACGCCAGTCAGCTCTACACATGCACACTGCAACTCCACCATCTCAGCTGCAGGATTTCTAGGTCAAGGTCAGCACTTGGGGTTAAGCTGCAGCTTGCAATGCCAGCACCCCATAATGGGAGTGCTGGTTCCAATCCAATCCTGGCTTCTCCCCTTCAGATCCCGCTCCCTGCTAATGCACCAGGGAAAGCAGCAGATGATGGTCCGAAAAATCAGGTCCCTGATCCTCATGTGGGAGATCCAGATGGTGTTGCAGGCTCTGGGCTTCAGCCTGGCCCTGGCCCAGCTGCAGACATTATAACCATTTGGGGAGTGAACCAGCGGGTTGAGGCTCTCTTTGTCCTTGTCTTTCCCTGTGACTTAGCCTTTCAAGTAAATCTATATATATATTTTTAAATAAAATGTCCTTACTTTGAGGTCCAGATAAGAGCAGTGAATAGGATAAATAGCACCAACAGAACAAGGTAACAAAAAGATATAAATTCATCATTATTTGCCCTCATGAAAATCTTTAGACAAAACTTATCATATCCATAGATAATCTTTATAGCAGCCATAGACTGGTCAGATAAAAATTAAGTTCCTGGCCGACACCATGGCTCAACAGGCTAATCCTCTGCCTTGCGGCGCCGGCACACCGGGTTCTAGTCCTGGTTGGGGCGCCGGATTCTGTCCCGGTTGCCCCTCTTCCAGGCCAGCCCTCTGCTGTGGCCCGGGAGTGCAGTGGAGGATGGCCCAAGTGCTTGGGTCCTGCACCCCATGGGAGACCAGGAAAAAGCACCTAGCACCTGGCTCCTGCCATCGGATGAGCGCGGTGCGCCGGCTGCAGCGCGCCGTCCACGGTGGCCATTGGAGGGTGAACCAACGGCAAAAGGAAGACCTTTCTCTCTGTCTCTCTCTCACTGTCCACTCTGCCTGTCAAAAAAAAAAAAATTAAGTTCCTCTCACAATGGCCATGAAAACATAAATCCAGGTGCAATTTTTTATTTTTTGACAGGTAGAGTGGACAGTGAGAGACAAAGAGAAAGGTCTTCCTTTGCCGTTGGTTCACCCTCCAATGGCCTCCGTGGCTGGCACGCTGTGCCAGTGCACCACGCTAATCTGAAGGCAGGATCCAGGTACTTATCCTGGTCTCCTATGGGGTACAGGGCCCAAGCACTTGGGCCACCCTCCCCTGCCTTCCCGGGCCACAGCAGAGAGCTGGGCTGGAAGAGGGGCAACCAGGACAGAATCCGGCGCCCCAACCGGGACTAGAACCTGGTATGCCAGCGCCACAAGGCGGAGGATTAGCCTGTTGAGCCACAGCACCAGCCACAATCTTAACAAACAGTAGGCAAGAAGAAAGCCACCTGGCTTCCCTGAGGGATACTTATGATGGCTACATTAAACACAGACCACGTTCCTTCTGCAACAAAACCCTTAATGCTGCATATTAAGTTGAATAAATACACTTTTAATCAATGTCATGTTTTGGGGATCACGTAAGCTAGTCAGAAATAAGATTTTCTCAGTGGTCTAAAGAGGAGGCTAACCCCCCACCCCCGAGTAGTGGCCCCAGTCAATGGGAACCTGGGGAGAAAGCCTTGGCAGCCGGGCTGGGACCCTCCTGGCCACGGCACCACCTTCTCTGCTGGAAACTCTCTGCTCACTCAGTCTCTGGGGCTCCTCCCTCAGACCTCAGTCCCTTCTGTCCACCTGGCCATGGGATGAGCCCTGCATCCAAGCCGATCCAGTGATCTGCACCAGAGAGGGCGGCTTGCACCCTCGACTGTGCACTGTGGAAAGGACTCTCAATTCTTAGTCTGCTTTGGGGTTGTGCTCCCTCCTTTTGAGAATGGGAGGTCTTATCAGAACTTGCCTCTCTCTTGGCAATGTCACCTCCTGCCTCATCTAACTCTCCCTGTGTGAGTAACCGACAATCACAAAACTGTGTGAGTAACAACAATCGTGGCTGCCTCGCCTAACGCCATCTTCTAGAACGGAACACTCTAGGTGTCTCCTGTTGCTGTGAATCTCTGCAGTGGCGGCGAAATTGGCTTCTTGTAACAACTGCTCCTGTAAGGGAAAACCTCAATTTCAATGCCACTCACTTTGCACATAAGTCTTCTTCACCGCAAATGAGCAAGTGGATGTTGGTAATTTTGGAGCTCATTCACTGTGTGGTAAATGTAACTCATCTAAGGGTGTGTTTCCTGTGAGCTTTGCTCATTTTATTCTCTGCCTTAACATTGTGAGTCAAAAAAAAAAAAAAAATCTGAGGCCAGAGTTGTGACAGAGAAGGTTAGGCCACCACCTGTAATGTCGGCATCCCATATGGGTTCCGGGGCTCAGTTTGAATCCTGGCTGCTCCACTTCCCATCCAGTTCCCTGCTTGCCTACCTGGAAAGCAGCAGAGGATGGCCCAAGTGCTTGGGCCCTGCACCCATTGGGACACCCAGATGAAGTGCCTGGCTCCAGCCTGGCCCAGCCCTGGCTATGGAGGCCATTTGAGGAGCAGATGGACAATCTTTCTGTCTCAGTAATTCTGCTTTTCAAATAAATGAAATAAAGGTTTTTAAAAGATTTCATTTATTTATTTGAGAGGCAGAGTTACAGACACACACACACATACACACACACACACACAGAGAGAGAGAAGAGAGAGAGAGAGAGAGAGAGAGACAAGACAGACGAGACAGACAGAGAGGTCTCCATCCACTGGTTCATTCCCCAGATGGCTGCAGTGACTGGAGCCGGGCCAAATCCAAAGCAGGGAGCCTGGAGCTTCTTCTGGGTCTCCCACGTGGGTATAGGGGCTGAAGCTTTTGGGCCATTTTTCACTGCTTTCCCAGGGCATAAGCAGAGAGCTAGATTGGAAGAGGAGCTTCCTGGGACGTGAACTGATCCCATATGGGATGCCGGCGCTGCAGGTGGAGGCTTAGCCTACTATGCCATGGCATTGGCTCCAACAATACGTCTTAAAAAAAGAAGATTCTTTGTATGGAAAAACAACCAGTGATTTGTGAAATTTGACCTTGTCCATCTCATTTGCACAGAGCACACCCCCATGGGATCCAGGGCTGAGTGGCCAAGAACCCTCTGGACACCTGCTGAGAGCAAGCCTGGAAGGAAATCCAATTTCCAGGGTGAGGTGGGCCACCCTCCAAGATGAGCCCACCGTTCAGCCTTCACAAGCTCGTGGCCTTGTCCAAGTGCCTCCCCAAGTGTGGGCTGACCTGATGACTTGAGCTTAGGCAGCTGCCCTCACCCCCCCCCCCCCCCTCTTTCTCCTCCTCCCTCCCCACCAGCCACCAGGACGGTGAGCTGTCCAATGAAAGCACCCTCCCTGCAGGGCTGAGGGTGACCTCCAGCCGGAGCCAGGGAAGTGAGCTCCAGAGTGAGTCCTATGGTGGCACTCAGAGCCACCTCATGCTAGCCTGTGACCTTCCTACAGCCCATGACTGGCCCCTGGGGTGTGGGGTACTCAAGCGCATAACCAACAGAAATCACAAGTGAGAAACCACGAGTGCTAAATGTGGGTATTCAAATCACTGAGGTGTGAG